>JAKTXI010000006.1:0-371249 GCA_030582475.1 Suhomyces panamericanus
CAATACTCTAGAAAACCCATACTTCAATACTCTAGAAAACCCATACTTCAATACTCTAGAAAACCCATACAAGAAGATAATCTGATTTATGTAAGAAAATAAGGAATGATAAAACAGAAAATAAGGAACAAACCATAATTGAGAATGATCTGACATCGCTTGATCGGACAACTTTAACTACGCGCATTATTGGAATGATATTTTTTACTTTTATAAAAAATATTGGAAACCAATCTGAACTAATGCTGGTAATCAAACCAACGGTTAATGCTGGCATAATTTAAATTTGGAAGTGGTGTTTAGCACGCTAACTGATATTCTGGGCTCATTTCCAAGAAATCCATAAAGGGTCAGACCCATCGCCTCAAACTGCCTACGTGGACAAAGTTTGCAACCCTAGTCACAAGCCATAAATTGACCCACACCATTTGCACCAGTAATTATTCCTGTTACATATAATCAAGCATGAATATGGGTACTATATAAGATTAGCATTATTCTTCTTTAAAAATCCATCTTATATTTGCATTCATGAAATCTCTTTCTTTGGTTGCATTGACATTCGGGCTTTCTGCAGTTGCTGCAAAAAAAGTGACTAATGTCTTTTCTTATCTTGATGCTGACACTAAACTTGGATTGCAATCTGTTGCAATTGGATGGGAGATGAGAAGAGAGGAAGTTTCGCCTGGTGATACTTTCAGTCTTACTATGAACGCAGTGAGTTTGACCGATCTTTCAAAATACGTGATTTCCTTGGTTGCAGAGGGTGTTTCATACGCGGACTGTACTTTTGTTTGGGGAGAAAACACCAGTATTGAATCCACAATGACTTGTACGGCAACCTCTGCTATTACTGGTCAACAATTTGTCGCAGGAAAGACCTATCTTCCGGTGAGATTTAATATTGGTGGATCTTCTTTCCTGACCCTAGACATGGAACTTGCTCAGCGCTTCAATCCTGGATTGAATTCTGTTACTTTTTACGAGGATGGAAGACCACTTACTTCAACTGTTAATCTTAATCCAGGAAGTCCAATGACTCCTAACGTTATTCCTCTTATCAAGAGGCAGAGAGATCACCAGCTTCTGGAAAATCTTCTTATTGGCGTCAAATTCTGTCCTGATGGTTATTCCAAAACGACTTTGAAAGTAAAATCAGAAGACTTCAAGTTTGATTGCAGTACACTTCAAGGAAAAATGTCCAACGACTTTAATTCTTGGTATGCTGCTAAATCATTCAAAGAAGTAAATCATAAGGGTGATTGCTCTGCCAACGAGGCTTCAATCGAATTTTATGGTGTTCCTGGAGGGTACAGGCCAATGCTCTTCGTTGATGGTGCCTTAAATGAAGGAAGTCTTGGTATGTCTTACGAGCAGACATTTACTTGCAACAGCGGCTTCACTCTGTCTGATTCCAAGAAACTTACTTGGGTCAACAAGGAAGTCAAGGACAATTCGAAAGGAAACCCTTTTGTTGTGGAAACTAGCAGGTACGATGGTGATGTAATCACAACATCTACAAAGCCCTTCATTCCAAACTTTGGCACTGGTACAATTGTCGTTGAAATTCCTGGAACGAAGACAATTACTGAGACTTGGGATAGTTCTTTTACTTCTACCTTAACTAGGACTGGAAAAGATGGTCATGCCGATACTGTTGTCATTGATGTACCAACACCAACTGTTACCGTCACACTGACTTGGACAGGCCTGGTTACAAAAACGGAAACATTTCCAGCAATTTGGGGAGGAACTGCAACTGTCGTAATTGATGTTCCACTGGCAGCAATGCCAGTTACAACTAGCACCAAAACTTGGGGAAATAAATTTTCTCTGACAACTACTACTCTTTCACCAGACGGAAAAACGAAAATTGTGATCGTTGATGTACCAACTCCAACAGTAACTATTACTTCTACATGGACAGGAAAATCAACTTCAAAGAGTACCTGGTTTGCGCTTTATGGACAGACAGCAACAGTGTATATCTATGTTCCATATCCTGTTACTACAACCTCCACCAAAACGACTAAGACCGTAAATGTCAACCAAATCCACACTCCAGCAAATTTGATTCCTAAAGCAACAAAGATTGAAAGAGAACCTAAGATTACTGGTAAGTAAAACTCCACTCAGGTCGCTCTGTTACCTCCTACTAGTGAACATCAGGGAAATAAAATACCCTAAGAGTTATCAAGCACATATGTGTCTAGTTAAATAAAATCACTTTTTTAAAAATATGACTAGTATATGGCATTGGAGTTCCAACTCACTCACTAATTCATCTGGAAATCCAAATCTGACCAATCTTCGATTCACATTTCATTCGCTATTTGGGAATAAACTTGAATTCGAATTATATTTTAATAATTAAATTTGATCGGAAATAACAAATGCGAAAGTAAATACTGATGTCATATCCGAGTATTTTTCAGAATAAATTTTCCTTCGTTTAATTCCCAAATTATGTACTTTATCAAAATAATTCAAATTCGGAAATTTTTTATTCTAGGATGTATATTAGTTCTCGAAATTCGAGCAAGAATATGTTAATGAAACATGATCTTATTCCATACTTCTCACTTGTCAATATGTGCGTTACAGCACACTTTCGTTTATAATTGCTACATTTATGTGGCGGCACACCCAGAACTAAGAAAAAATGAGTAATATTGCAATCAAGGAAAACGTATGACTGGAGCTACTCAATCAGGTAGAATTCGGAAACTGAGAGGGACCATATTTGCATTCTCGTAAGAAATTTCATATCTTGGAAGAAATAGACTATTGCAGATATATCTCATTAGGCGAGAAAGAATTTGGAAGGTCTTCACGATATCATTTATTCTTTCCTCTCCAATATCCACCCAGAATCTCGACTGTAAGGGTATAATTTCCTCTCAGAAAGGGATGCCTTATTTGACTCTGAAATTTGACTCACAACTAAAAAATAGAATCCATCAATGAGCTCTTCGTACAGTTTCGCCCTTTGATAATAAAATCAGTCGATGCTAGAACCTGTACCCGAGACAACGTCGGCGATTTATGTTTTCGGGCTTGGCCTAGAAATCATGCCATGAAGGTAGCATACTTTCCTAATGGAGACTGATCTCTGGCCAGTTGGAAAGTATCTCGCCTCGCCTCAGCACCTTTTAGAGCTCTCTAAATCCCTGAAGTGCTATACTAAAGCAGTTTAAAGTGGTTAGAAAGACCTTATTATACCATCTACTGCACATCATATATATGCGCCCACTCAGAGACTTTTACTACTATCTAACCAAAGTGCGGATATAAATTCTAAATTTTCAAAGTTGTCAGACTAAAGCATATACAGGAAAAGCAAGATGAATACCAGACTTCGGAAGCTAATTGAATAAACCTAAAAGAATAAGCCTAAAAGGGAAAGGGAAAAATTGAAAAGCGAATACGTATAAGTAGTCGAGGTATGCTGTACATATTAGTGAGATTAATAAATAAAGACTTAAAGTAGTGCAAACTGAGTTATGGCACCACCGTGGGTGCATTTCTTAATATTTTCATTGGATGATAAATTCCGCAGGGAGACTCTATCATTACCTAACTCATGGCCTAAAAATTCTAGTCTTTCGTGGGTTAAGCATAATCACAGTCAAAAGAAAACACCTTTTTATCACATTTGCCAGGACCGTTACGCATCTATAATAATGGTCTATTTTCACTGACAAGACAATTCGTCCTTACTGCAACCGGAAGTAGTACGATATTGGCTAATTAGATTTTACATACTTCTTCAATACCGAGACCCTATATTTTTATGATTTCAGTTTGTCCAGTGTCTCTAAATACAATAGTACCTAATATCTAGGTTCCGCAAGATAGAAACTAGGTTCGCAAAATGAGCAAATAATGTGTATGCGACATAATCTGCTACATGGCGACAAATGTCTCACTTCAGCTACGCTTCTAGCAGATGTCAAAAAAGTCCCCCATTATTACTCAGATGCCGTAAAATTCCGACTCAATACCCAAAAAGTAAAGCAAACTAAAAGCTAGAGTTTTGATGTACATTTCCAGCAAATTGCTTCTCAAGTTCCGGAACGTCCAAAATCTCCAAGTTCTTCCCCATCATTTACCTGCACAGAAACTGCACATCACCGGTTTACTGTCATAAACTCCCTTACTTAGCCAATACCTGAATATCTCGCCTACTACCCACCACCATGGGTCCCAACGCGTTTGCTCATGCCCTAGATGGCGCCTCGGATTCTTCCAATCCTAGTCCTACCTCTTTATTGGCATCTGCGTCAGTTACGTCTGACATCTCCACAGTTGAGGGCACAGTGCTCTCATCTGATGACCCCATGGTCGATACCGAGGTCGGTATTTCAAGCGGTGGGTCCAAGTCCAGTGCAACCAGACCCAAAAGGACGTCTTTAGCGTGCATTCGATGCCGTGCTCGTCACATCCGCTGTCCTGGTGGAGACCCTTGCAAGAAGTGCCAGTTGGCCAAGACCAAGTGTGAATACGTGGAGGCAGACAAGAAGATTGTTGTTTCTATGAAGTACCTCTCTAAGCTACACGACGACATAGCACGCCTCAAAAAGGACAATGCGTTACTCCGTAACCTGCTTAAGGAAGAGAAATCCCGGCCACAAGCCCAACCAGCTCCCCATTCTAGTCCTGTGAACACCTTTGCCAATAATACTCGATATGCCCAAGGGACAGGTGCATTTAATGGTCCCGATACAGTATCCAATCCTACCAGTCAACTTGGCCCTTCTGACTCAAGCTCCAATGAGGTAATCCAGCCTTCGCTAGATAAGCATGGCCGCCTCATCCAGTCGAGAACCGGCGAGAAAGTCTATGTGGGTTCGTCTTCGATGACCCTCTTCGGTCTTGAGATACAGAATATGGTGCCATCGTTCGTTTCTTCTTCCCTCTTGTCCAATAATGGAACCAACTCCGCGACATCATCGCCAGTATCAATCAACACTCCCAGATCTGAAGTTCCTCACGATGTGCCTCAAGTCAAGCGTGAGACAGAGATCCTCGAAAAAGAAGGCAACGCATATAAAATTACCCTTGCCAAAACCAACACACGCCCTGGTCTCTCAATCAATTTTACACTTCCGTCATACTCCTATGCCATGCTCTTGGTGGATACCTTCATTAACTACAACGATGGATGTTTCTATTTCTTCAATGAAGGATTGGTGAAGCGTTTTTCAATGAATTTGTACTCGGGAAATACGCAAGAGAACAAGAAGATTTTCAAAAGAAACATTTCTACTGTGCGAGGAAGTCCTATCAAAGATGAAAATGCCATCAAGAAGGATGCAGACGATGACACTATTCTTGAGACGATTTGGTTCTGCAAGATTCTCCTCATATTTGCGATTGGTGAGATGTATTTGGGGACAGAATCAGATATTCACATTAAGAAACAGAGAAATGAACATGCCCCCGATAGCAGATCAAAGTCTAAGTCTCGAGACAAGAAGGAAAAGAGAGATACATTACCCGGCTCTGGATTCTTTTACCAAGCATCTGAACTTTTCACTGGATTGTTTGCTTCAGGTGCCATTGACAATGTCTCGAAAGATGGAGGTATTGAAGTAATGTTACTATATGCGTTCTATCTCCAGGTGGCAGACTGTACAATCGCTTCTTATTTCTACTTTGGTTTGGCTTTGAGATCAACGTTGATTCTTGGCTGGCATGTGGATGCCGACAAAGAAAACTTGAACCGTTTTGAGCTTGAACACAGGAGAAGAATCTGGTGGACTGTCTATATGTACGAGCGGATGTTATCATCGAAAGCTGGTCTTCCTTTGAGTTTTGCAGATGATAGTGTATCAACTGAGTTACCTATTGATTTTACCGTTGATTTGAGTGACTTCCCCCGTGACGAAAACGATGTGAGAGGATACTATATTTTTCCATCGGCAGAGTACATTAATAATTGTGTTACAATTACTCAGATTAATGCTATAATATTATCTTCATTATACACCAAGCAACCGACTTTTAATATTCTTCCTGTCGTTACTGATTTGGTGCACAAGTTGCTTGCATGGAAAAATGCATTACCCGAGTTTTTGAAAGTGGATATGTCTGGTGAAAACTTCAGAGTAACGAGGCTTATTGTAAACCTTATGACCGAATACTATCAGGGAATGAATTTGGCTGTGAGGCCATTATTATTTCATTTTGCTACTAAGAAACTAAAGGAGCTACAAGCACAAAACTCCGCCAACAAATATGTGGATTTAACTAAGTACTCCAAAAATGTGCTTACTTTGCTTAATGCTTCCTTCCAGGCCTCAATTAATACTATCAAGTCCATTTGGGCATTGCTTCCAGAGAACATGGTTGCATTATTTGGGTGGATGGATAGAGAATATGTCTTCACGTCTGCATCGACATTGATATTGTTTAATGCATCATTTGGAGTGCATGAAGCGACAAAGGAACACATAGACCATGCACTTACAATATTCACCAAGATGAAAAGACTAGGAAATTATCCAGCAGCATTAAGAAGAGCACAACTTTTGAAATTGATACATGTGTTGGATTTCAATGGAGTCATGGCTGATCTTCTTTTGAAGCATGATGATGAATTGAAGGAAATGGATTCTACCCATGACACATTTGCAAAGAGTAGCTTCCATGACCACATCGGTGACTTAAACCAAATTTCTAACCCTGGTATCAAATCTGAACAACTAGATCTGATCGACACCGAGTTGAACAGGACAATGAATCCCGTCCAATCTTTCCGTGGTAGTGATTTCCATAGAATTAATTCAAACAACAATAATGGCAAGGGGCATGAGTCATTTCAGGATCACTTGACCGACCTTCCAATTGATTGCAACATCAACTTACCAGGAAATGATAATAGCGGAGGAGATGTGTACACAAACTCAGATTTGGCAGGTATTGAGGGCTTGACATACCTTGATGAAGAACAAAAATTGTGGAATGAAATTACCAATGATGCGGTTTGGTTAAATGTTCCTGGTGGAAACCCTAACCAACCTCCCCAACCTGTCAATACCGACAGACAAGACTTTGTGAAAAAGTCAGATGCATCGGAAAACGACATATTGGGTCTCAATTTTAGCCATCCTCACCCCAGTAGTACCAGCAATTCCAATTCATTTGGTGGACAATTTGGAGGATTTGGGGGTGTCTACAGCGATATTATCAATCAGGAATTTCAGGATATGATGGATTAATGTGAAATAGGTTAAGAATAGACTAATTCAAGGATTATATCATAAAATACAGTTTGTAGATTGAAGTGGTCCCTTTTCCCTCTATTAGCTTTTTTTATTTTTTGAAGAAGAGAATCCACAGATTAAATACAACTTCTTAGAGTAATACATTGAGTGATGAAGACAGTGTGTAGTATGCGCCCTACCTAGGCATTAAAAAATTCCATCATTCCGTCGTCCATGCCCAGATCCCCGCCTCCGTTTACTTGCAGCAAAATCTGTTGAGGGGACATTGCCAGCGGTTGTGAATGTTGCTTTTGAATCTGAGGAGCCATCGTATTGGGGAAATTAGTATTTTGAGGGGTGGAGCCATTCATCTGAAGGAAATCGAACAGTGAGTCCTTGGGGGGTATATTCATCATCTGGCCACCACGAGTAGTATGCCCTCCGTGAGCCCCAAGGTTTCCATGAGTTCCGGGTCTAACCGAGCTACCATGTCCACCTTGAGCAGCCTGCATGGGTGCTCCAGAAAGATGCCCCGACAACTGTCGTTGCGGCATAGGAGGTTGGTTCCCGGGCGGCTGCTGGGGTTGCGTTTGTGATTGTAACTTTCTCATTTGGTTTATTTTCATCTTGAGGTACTGGAATGCATCGGGATACAATTCCTGGAGCTTGTTGTATAATTGATTCAATTCTGGCATTTCTTGGGGTGCCGTCATCATGATTGGGAAGGTGTTTTTGTTTTGTGAAGCCGCCTGTGCTGCTGCATCGGTATGATACTTTTCATGTATGTAACTGAGAACCGTCAAGTTACAATGTATTCTCTTGGTACAGTTCTGATACGACTCCATCATGGATTGCTTTGTCTGTGGAGGAAGTTGTTGGAGCGCCTGTTGGTTGCTGAGCACGTTGTGATATATGTTCACGGCCTTTTTCATTAGTTGCACATTGATTAGAAGGAGACACGTCACTCTTTCACGGTCTACCTCCAAGGATGCTCTCGAATCCGGTACGTTCATGTTGTGTAGTAGTCTTTTCTGTGACTGTGATGTTTATTTGTCTGTAAATTTGGAAGTTTGTCACGTGATCATAATGGCTGCAAGTGTCCGAGTCTGGGGTAAGAAACAAGGTGTCAACGGGGCTGAGGTGGAGAAGACGTAGGTAGGGCAAGGCTCTTGGTTTGTCTAAAGCTGTAATTGATTGATTATTCCTCGAAGAGTTTATGTTTCAATTCCAATTTTCATGTACAACTGCTCGAGGCATAATATTATTACATGGTGCGCCCATATAGCAATGAGACAAAGATTACGCTGGAAGTGGAAACTATGCGATAATTGCACTTTAGCAACTGGGATGCCTTGAATTCTGAGTTAAATACGATTGGCATCATTTGAAGTTTCTTATCTGTTTAACATCTATGGCTGGAGCTGAAGAATGACTTCATAATTATTTACGAAGTTTTGGAAAAAAATGAAAAAGTTAAATATATTGTGGTTAAGACCAAATTTTGATATCGCCTTTTTCTACTATCCCAAAAATTTGCTGTTTATACTTGACTTTATTACTTATTTTTAAAATCCCTTTTCTTGCTGATTTCTTTCTGTCTAATATCTATATACATGATTTTACATAATATTCATTTCGGACGCAATGCTCTCCATCCGAGAATTGACAACCCTTCTCATGCCAATATATGTCATATCAAAGGTTCCGCGGCCCTGTGTGATTGACTTCAATTTTGATAAATACCCGATCATTTCTCTTAAAGGAGTCTCTGCCACAATAATTTTTTTGTTCTTCAAATCAAGACTTTCACTTTTGGAACTAAGAGTGTAATCTGGTGGTAAGTACATCTTCTCGGCCTCGTCATTTGCCCAGGTCAACGCCTCAAAGTTTTGTGACAACTCATCTTCAATAGAAGTAATGATTGCTTGACATCTGTGCGTCAAGTCATGAGACACTTCTCCCAAAATATCCGACCCCACGTAAACCTTAGTTTCCATGTAAGGTTCAAGCAATCCAATGTTAGACCTATGCTCGTCGATATATGCCAAAATACCCTTTCTGCCCACAGAGAGTATTGAAGAAGTATTCTCGCCTGGTTTATCAATTGGGAAATTCCACGCTGAAATTCTGATGACAGTAGAATGCAACGATAAGCCAAAATTGGGTCCTCCAATCTGCATTCCAGTCAAACAGCCTTGAATTAAATTCTCTTGGAGTTCTCTTAAAGATTGTTCGCACTTCCAGTGCCTTTGATTAATAGCATCGTGCATGGATTGTGGGGTTGCTCCTGGCTCCAAGATGATAATATTGTTATCTTGTTCAAAAATAATTGCACCATCTTCTTCCCCATAATGTGAATCTGAGGCCTTTCCTTCAAATGAATCCATGGAAATCTCGATTGATGCCTCTCCTTCGGTAGTTGTAACTGGAGAGCCGCTTTTTGTGGGGCTTTCTTTATACGAAACGACAACATCTTGTAACCTCACTTTTGCTTTCATGTCATTTACCAATCTCTCCTTTACAATATCCAAGTGCAATTCACCCATTCCACTGAGGATGGTTTGCCCCAAGTCCTCATCCACTGAAACTTTCAACGATGGATCTTCTCTTATTAATTGCTTGATGCATTCATTCATGTAATTCACCTCGCCTGCAGTAAGTGGCTCTATTCCAGAATTGAACAAAGTTGGTGGGATTTCAATGGGAAGTAATTTCAAATTGGATTCAAGTTCAGAAAAGTTCTTTCCTGCTGCTCCTTGAGAAACCAAGGTGTCTCCAGTAATTATTTCATCTTCGAGGCCTGTTATAACACCAATGTTTCCCGAGCCAATGAATTTGACCTCCTCTGGTTCATCTCCATGCATTAACAATAACTTTTTCACTAGCAATTTCTTTCCAGTTCTAGTGTTGACCACAATAGTATTTGCACCCAACCTTCCACTGTAAACTCTGAAAAATATCATTACACCCCTGGTAGCATGAGTCATGACTTTGAAAGCCAATGCAACCGTAAGATTAGGCTTATTATTGAGAACCAAACCACGTGTGGGATCCATAGCAGCAGGAACTTCAATATTTTCTGTAATATTTTTCTTTGATTTCTGGTGTTTGATCTTCAAGAGCTTGGAGCTTGAGGAATGGACTTCAGGCAATATGGTTTCCAATGGAGATGGAAGAAAGTTAATGACGGCATCCATAAGTGGCTGAACTCCAATATTCTTGAAAGATGATCCACAATAAACTGGGGTCAAGTAATTCGCAATTGTTGCTTTTCTGATCGCTTCATTAAGAGTTGAAATAGGGATTTTCATGTAATCTTCGCCGTTTTCAAGGAATGCGTCAATAATACTTTCGTCCACTTCACCCAATGTTTCCACCATTGATTCCCTGCTCTTACTTACCATTTCCTGGATTTCTGGCAATGAGTCGATGTCCATCACAGTTATTTTCTTACCTGTTTGATCTTCGGTATCCCATTTTAAGAGCTTTTTGTTAATCACGTCAACCACTCCCTTGAAAACGAGATCACTGTCAATTGTCTCAAAATACGGAATAGTACAGAGAACCACTCTCGTTTGAAGCTTCTGGATAATCTCTTTGACCGTTCTACTAAAACCTGCACCAGGTCTATCCATCTTGTTCACATAAGCAATTTTTGGGATACTCAATGCCTGTGCTTGTTTCCACACCTTTTCCGTCTGAGCTTCCACACCTGCTACACCATCAAGGATGGTAATAGTGCCATCAAGCACTCTGAGTGATCTGGTCACTTCAAACGTAAAGTCCGCATGCCCTGGGGTATCGATGATATTGATCTTATGGTTATTCCATGGTATTGTGATGGCAGCCAGCTGAATGGTAATTCCACGTTGTCTTTCAGAGGCAAGGTAGTCGGTGACTGTATCACCTTCATCCACATTACCAATCCGTTTTGTCTTTCCGCTATAGTAGAGCATACGCTCAGTGGTGGTGGTTTTACCAGCATCGATATGCGCAATAATACCGATGTTTCTAGTTTTGCTTATCCCCACATCATTGATTTTGGAACAAAGTTTTACAGACGTGTGGAAATATCTTAGTACCTTTAGAGGGACTCTTGGGGCAAACATTGCCTTGAATAGGTGATGTGAAGTATTCTCATAGAAATGCGTGCGTGCGAGAGTGAAAATTTACCACGTCTGTGAAGGAATGCAATACCAACTAAGTTGAACATTAGGTAAGACAAAGGTATTATATAGTATCAATAATTGAACGATGTGAACCAATGCAAACGAATTGAATCTAAAAAGCATTGTTTCATTTTATATGAAATTTTTTCAAATTTTTCAAAAATGTAGACTAAAGTAAACTTTATAGGAAATTGGGAAACATAGGAGTGTCCAAATGCCCCAAACAATCAGCTGGATTGTATTGAATTTGAACTGTAGGTATGTATGAAAATATAATCCCTAATAAGTTCTCCGAATTATTACATCTCTTTTTACATCTCATCTCCCTATTTTCCCAAGAAGAAGGGAAAATTGTTATTCAATCGCAGAATTCAATTGCATAGTCCGAATGCAAGTGTTGAGTTTGATTGAACACTTGAACGCCAAGAAATAAAATATTTTACTTGGGCCTCATGCGATGAAAAATGCTCTCTTTATTATGCATTATATTATGCGCTTATTCTGGAAATACATGTTTGCAAAATAGCTCTGGTGCGATTAAAACATTATGGACTTCAATCAAACGGGCATGTGGTCTAGTGGTATGATTCTCGCTTAGGGTGCGGGAGGTCCCGGGTTCAATTCCCGGCCTGCCCCTGGAAAACCAATTACATTTTTTTGCATCTTCTATGGACCAAATAGAAGTTGATTTTTGGAAGTGAGGAATGATTGCATTTAAGTAATGGATGTAATATTGAAGGGAGAAAAATACTCCAAGATAATCCATCAAAACAGGATGGTAAGTTCATGGATATAGCGATTAAATTACAGTACAAATGTAATCAATTAACTTCAAATGTCTGAATAACAAGATTTCCACTCAGTTTGCTCAAGATCAAGAATGAATTATCCATTGCGCAAATTGAAAACTGTGGCTCTTTTTTGGGGTTCTAAAGTCTAGTATATTTTCATATCAAAAGATCCACCACAACAGAATCGGTGGATATTATTCAAAAGCCGGATAGGTTCTTCTGGGCATGTGGTCTAGTGGTATGATTCTCGCTTAGGGTGCGGGAGGTCCCGGGTTCAATTCCCGGCCTGCCCCTGGAATAACCATTTTCATATTTTTGCATTCTATGGCAGTTATTTTTGATAAGCTTGTGGTATCAGAGTGGAGGGAGAGGAGAATGCATAAAGAATGAAACTTTCATGAATATGAAATATCATAGTGCGCGGGCCACCGGAATAAAGTAAAGAAAGTATTAAGTATATAGTTGATGAGGCAATATGATAATTAACTTTCCATTCTTGCGCATCATTCTAAAAATTCGAATTTTCAATGGAGGATATCTAGTCTTCTGTTTACCTGGGGATAAAACTATGAAGCCAGATCACATCTCTCAAATAAATTACACTTGAGCAATATCAAGCAAGCAAATTACCTCCAATGCAGAGCAGCAGGACCACATCCATTCGTTCTACAACCTATCTTTGTCAAATTCTGAGAATTTGAAATTGGATAAATAGGTGTGAAGTGTGGATATTGACCAAGAAGCCCACGACTCCTTCCTACATCAAACACCGACAACGGGAAAATCTATGAAATGAAAGGAGTATGCTCAACTTGACAACAAAAGCATTACTCTAGACTTTGTGACTTGCAAATACTTGCAGCTGATAACTTCGTTGCACATTCCCACTAATATCAAAACGTCACTTGCAAAATTTTCTTGATCAAACTCTCTTAGCTGTCTAGCTCCAACTTCATCAACAAGAAATGGGCATGTGGTCTAGTGGTATGATTCTCGCTTAGGGTGCGGGAGGTCCCGGGTTCAATTCCCGGCCTGCCCCAATTTCGATTTTTTTGCTTCTCCTCCACACTTCGCACTCCACACCTGAAAATCCGCATCCCCCAACCCAGTTTTGCGCTCCCCACCTCACAACGGCTGCACGCGCAACTTTGCGCTGCGGGCTCCCAACATGACATCTATCGGGTCGCCTTTCCACGGCTATCCCCGAAGCACTCCCTCGCCTTTTCCGCCTGTGTCTAACCAGAAGCTTCCTAGCTCCGCCCCTGTCCCTGCCTTGCCCTCCAAGTAACGGCCCATTTTGTGCCCACTTTACGCCCTATTCTCAATTCTTGCCCGTTCCTCCGTCAAAGCGCCCTGTCATCTCCCAATGCGATCCGAGCCGTCTTCGGCCCTGTCTATTTCGGGCCGAAGTGGTTTAGTCATCTTCCGGCCGCTACAGCTGAGAGTGGGGGACCCTAAAGCGTCACAATTAGCCATACAATTAGGTATCCGGTGAACGGCATTCCGCCATTCTGCGAGTATCTTCTTAATTAGTAAGTGTGTCACCGACAGGTTGCCTAACCAGCGACCATCCTCACGAAAGTCCTCGACAGAATTATATATTTTCCATCACAACTCTTCTGTACTTCTCATTTATAATTGCGAGACCTTGGCCCTTCCACACCTCCACCACTCTTCAGCACCGCCGATCCACCGTTTCTGTCTTGTGTGTGAATCCCACAACCAGACACATCTAGCCGCGTGCCACGCACACGCCATCACCGCATACCATGGAGCCCCACACTCACGAGCTGAGTGTTGGAACTCAACACACCCACATCCCGGAGAGAGGCACCGAAACCGGCCTCGACTCCTCAACCTCCACGTCCACCGCACAGGAGTTGGCGGCCCAAATGTCGGCCAAGGCCTCTTTTGACGGGACTGCGTCCCGTCCTCACGACATTGAGTCACACGAACCAGAGTCCAAGGACGCTCTGGCCATCGACAACAGCGCCCACAACAGTGTCCTCCTGGAAAAGGTCGGGGAGCTCGACGACCAGGACCCCAACATCGACCGCGGATATGCCTGGGTCATCTGTCTCTGCTGCTTCCTTCTCAATTTCAGCACCTGGGGCATGAACTCGGGCTTTGCCATCTACTTTGCCCACTACCTCAGTGCCGACACCTTTGCCGGGGCCACCAAGATGGACTACAGCTACATCGGCGGGCTTGCGTTCGGCGTGGGCTTGTCGTTGTCGCCGCTCATCAACTTCATCTACGGCCGTTTGGGACTCAAGGGCACCATTATCATCGGCAATTGTCTCCAGTTCACCGCCCTCATGTTGGCCAGCTTCAGCAGAAAATTGTGGCAGCTCTACTTGACCCAAGGATTGCTCCAGAGTCTTGGCTTAGGCTTCATCACCTTGCCAAACCTCACCATCATCCCGCTGTACTTCAAGAAAAGACGCATGTTTGCCAGCTCCATAGCCAGTGCCGGCCTGGGAGTCGGTGGTATCTGCTTCAATTTGGGCATGCAGAAGGTATTGGAGCTCAGAGACGTATTCTGGGCCTTGCGGGCCCAGAGCATCATTGGTTTTGGCTTGGTGTGGATTGGTATCTTGCTTATTCGTACCCCCAAGACCAGCACCATTATGCACTTTACCGCCATCGATTTTGCCGTGTTAAGAACCCCAGGTTACTGGTTCTTGGCCTTCTACGTCATTACCTGTATGTTTGGATACGTCGTGGTGTTGTATACCTTGGCTGCGTTCTCGACATCGCTCGGCCTTTCTCAAAACCAGGGGTCTATTGTGTCTGCCATGGTCCAGCTTGGGTCCACCGTCGGCCGGCCGCTTGTTGGATTGCTTTCGGACAAGTTTGGTGCCCTCAACATGACGACATTGGCATACTTCTTGTCAGCCGTGTTCTGCCTTGCCATGTGGATTCCTGCCAGAAACTACGGTACATTGATCGCGTTTGCATTGATTGAAGGAGGCATTATGGGCTCCATCTACGCCCTGGTTTCGCCTATTCTTGCCCAAACGTTTGGTCTTTCCAAGATCAATGTGTCCTTCTCCATGCTCTGGGTTCTTCTTGGCATTTCTGGAATTTTCTCCCCAGTCATTGGAATCAAGTTGACCACTGGTTTAGGAGGCGAGGTTGACCCTACCCAGTACAGATACTGCTCTGTCTTTGCCGGAGTGTCATTTTTTGCATGTTCTGTCTCTCTCTTTATGTTGCGTGGCTTCCTCCTTGGAAGAGCAGAGGCCAATTCCTTGGAAGACTTGTCTGGTATTGACTTCACGCACTTGCGTGTTCCTTTTGGACTTGGTGCCCGTAGTTGCTTCAAACGCGGAAAGGTCTAATACGGAATATTTGGACTTTTATTTCAATACCTAGAATAACTGATGCTCTGGCATCTATTGCATTTTACCTTATATGGGGTCTCTAAGAGACTATTTAAGCTGCCCACTGCATAAGCATCCATAATAAGCAGTATTTAAAACACCTAATGCCTTAATAGTATATGTATAACTCCATTGTCGTAGTAATGCATAGACATCTTGATATTGGTAGTGTCAATTTGCATCTAGCTACATTGCAAATAGAAGAGTTCAGCATATTCAAAAATTCGCAAAAATACTAAAGCAATGTGAAATAACACTGGGACTATTACTCGCAATATTTAGTAGAGTAAATCTAACTCTTATTATTGGTTTAACAAGTATTTATTGATAAGTATCTATTGCTAGAAAAGAAATATCCTAATAGCATGCCTGGGGAAACTTAGCGGTTCCGCGAATTTGGATTGAGTAATTTTGTATTACTAAGGTGAAAATTCTTATCGATGTACTGCCAGGTATCCCGCTTCATTTGCATCCAACCTATTAAATACAGACCTTCCTTATCCAAATCCGCAAGAGTATGTTTGAAGGTAGTGTATTTCACAAGTAGTTGCAGTAAGGAATCTGGCTTCTAGGTGGCATTCATCCCAAATAATTTACATGTATGACTACACACCGCTTATCCAGGGAGTCATGTTTATCTATTTCTTCTCTGTCATGTTTCTGTGCATTATTAGATCTTTTCCTCTCGTCTTCCACCAATGTATCGCTTCAGCCGTATTAGTAATAAGTTTAATCCCGCTGCCATTTATTTCACTTGCACTGATTTCAATTGAGTTTCCTTCATACATGCTTACTAAATTGTTTACTTCATCTAAAGCACTTTCATAATAGCTTATCGATATTATTGTTCCTATTGTAGTGCCCATAGAATCTTACGTCGTCTGTGTTCAATGACTCAAGCCAGTCGTTTTATGCCGACGAATCTTTGCTTAGTTCCATTTTCTCGTGACCTATTGTTTGAAGTGCTAATTCACAAAACCAGAATCGTTATTGTAGTGATTCAAATAGATCATTGATATTTGCTGATAGTTAATATGTTGGTAGTGGGGTTACCGGAATAGCTCCACTTTCAAATTTTAGAGGCAATATCAGAATATCTGGCACTTGTATTTACTCAGATCTAGCAGCGGCAATTAATGTCTTAATGTGTATTAACAAATCTTTAGAGATGGCCAAGTAACTAAAGCCAGTTAGAAATAACCCATCAGTGTATATATTCTGGAATCTAAAGATAAAGGAATTGGGATTTAGAGATTAATATAAATTGCTTCCCATATTAGTTTTAATCATTTTACCACATATGATCTTCCTCCAATGGGTGGAATTACCCTCACCACCTCCCAGAACATCCAGTTGGAATAAAGACCCCTCATATCAAAATACCCTAATCTCGGTAGTGTCTACCTCATTTCACCTAATTGGGACTTTGGCGTACCTCTGAAAAAACCACTAATCTAAACACCTTCCTAAATGGCCCGTTAGTATGTCGGAAACACAAGGAAGTATACAGAATTCCGAAGGTCCGGCATCGGAGAATCCTTCAGCAAGTCCCATTTCACATCAAGAAGCTCTGACTTCTTTAAACGTTCCAGAGATTAGAGATGAGATCATGCAAGATACATCCGAAGTCATCTCATCGAATAATCCAAATGCCACCGAAAGTGCCTCCAATGAAGATGATTCAAACACAATTGCAGATCAAATACTTTCAGAGTACTCTTCAAAGGCCAACGCTGCTGTGTCTTTGCAGGATCTGGATGAACTTAACAATGGTGATGAGAACCTCGATCAGGTATTGCAAGAGCAAGTAAGTGGAACAGAAGAACCAGAAAGGAAGAGATTGAAGCTTGAAGAGGATGCACAGACCCATGAAACAGATTCCGAGTTTGCAGATGTTCATATTACTAAGGAACTTTCTTTGAATAATCATCAATCCCCAGTTCAATCTACACAATATTCAGCAATAGTCGAGATTAACGATAACCACACGAGTGGCCATGATTCTGACATTAAAGTCTTAAAACAAGAACCAACATTAGTGACTCTGCATGCTTCTAGTAATTCATTCAACCCAACCACGCACTCGTCACCTTCAAATGAAACAGTCAAACAGTATATAACAGCTCCATTATCCTCAAACAGCTCACATACCACCGGACTAACAGATCAGCTGTTGATAAATAATAAACATCAAGCCTCATACACAAAGCCAGTGGCACCTGCAATTCCAGAAATCCCCAAAACAAGATTGGTTATTCTTTATGACAAGCCCCGGTACTATCATATGATTATGCAAATGAGTGAACTCCGCAACAATCCTACTGAAATTGTTACCTTACTCGAATTTTTTGAAATAGACAACTTGTTGCACGAATCACAGACTTACGATTATCTCAATATTTGCATAGAGTACAACAGCAGTTTCGAGGATACTTTGAAAAAGTTCATCACCTTCATCGAAAACAACCATAAAATGATACAGGATTCGTTTGGAGAGATAAGTTATCATATTCATTTTGCACCTGAGAAGAAATGGAAGTCAGACTACACACAACTGGAA
Source organism: Suhomyces panamericanus (assembly GCA_030582475.1). NCBI lineage: Eukaryota > Fungi > Ascomycota > Pichiomycetes > Serinales > Debaryomycetaceae > Suhomyces > Suhomyces panamericanus. The sequence goes on from JAKTXI010000006.1 coordinate 18,115, forward strand.
AAGGACCTGTATCGCAGCTTTTTGGATACTTTGAATAAGCATGTTGCAGACAAAATTGTTCACTGCTCCATTATAAATAAGTATGACATGGACACTGTCTACATCACGGAGAGGAACGAGTTGACTCAGTTAGGGCAAGAAATCCAGAAAGATATAGAGAACTGGAAGAACTTGTTAATTTTAGATTACGGAGAGAGCAGCTTAAGGTTTTTACCAGGAGTGAAGTTCCCAGATACTTTGGAAACTCTCAACATCGGAGGGGGATATGCATTGGAAACATTGACAGGATTCAAAATGCCTAGTAGGTTAAGAACACTTTTGGCCTCTCAGGGTGCAATTCAAAGCATTGATAACATACCATTCCTGCCAGTACTAGAAAGACTTGAGTTGGCTGATAACAAAATTTATTTCTTGAACCAAGTCGATTTTCCTCAGTCATTACAGCATTTGGATTTGTCCCAAAACAGAATTGAAAGTTTAAGAGGCGTGAATTTCCCGCGAAATCTTATTTCTTTGAATCTTGGCTTCAATCCCATAGAATCCATAAAAGGTGTCAAGTTCCCAGATAATTTAAAATATTTGGATGTGTCCAATATTCCCAACGAGTCCATGACTGGAGTGAAATTCCCAGATCATCTAATTGTGCTTAATTTACAAGCTTCCATGACAAACACAAGAGGGTTAAAGCTCCCCTCAACGCTAAGCAAGGTAATACTTTGCGATAATGGAGTCAACAGCATAAACCCATTGAAGTTGCCAAATTCAATCGAAGTATTGTATCTCAACAACAACAATATTAAGACTCTCAATAAGGTGCAATTTCCAACATCGTTGAGAGAATTATACCTTGGCGATAATCTTATTACAACATTGAAAAATGTACAATTTCCTTTGACACTAGAAGTTTTGGACATGGAGATGGATCCAGACTATGATGAACATGAAAAACACATCACCACACTTAAGGATGTTGTCTTTCCTCCAAATTTGAAGGTTTTAAAACTAGGATACCATAGCATTAAGTCTATTGAATCATTTGAATTTCCTTTCTCACTAGTCTCCTTGAGCTTGGCATACAACGAATTGAAGATCATGAGAAATGTTCGCTTTGGAAATAACTTGAAGACTTTGGATTTAAGTGGCAATCCTGAATTAATTAATATCGACCAGTTCATTATTCCTAATTCGGTATCTGAATTGAGAATTCCTCCTGAGTTGATTCCCTTTTTACCAAACTACATTGTTGAAAGGGCTAACAAGAATCAGTTGATACTAAAAAAATCAGCCCCATTTTAATATCACGAACGACAGGAAGACTGTGCTTAGATTCCAATTCTCCAGCCAGTCTACAACCGAAAAATGGAACTACTGTTATACAGGTATAGCAATCTATGAACTATGTATTATAATACGATTAATCCTCCTCTTCCTCATCTGAAGAATCCTTATCTTCAGCTTCTTTTCTTTCCAACAATGCTTGTAACTCAGCGTCCTCACTAGCAGTGACGGCCTTTGGAGCCAAAGTGATCTTGCAAGCACCACCTTTAGCAGTGATGGTCTCGGTTATTTTTTCAATGGCTTGCTCCAACAAAGCAATACCCTGGTTTTTATCTAATGCTTGAGTGGAAATGACGTACAATGGAGCAGCAACCAATTTTATCTTGACTTGCATTTGTTCTGTGGAAAGGGCCTCAGCAGACTTAAGAGCCTCCTTGATGGCATCAATACCTTCGTAACTGAAGCAAGAAACTTCTGCGTCGGCTCTTATCTTGGTAGCTTGTGGCGTCAATCTTCTGGAGATGTATAACTTCAACTCTTCCAAAACGTCCTTCGATGGCGACTCGATGTTGTCGAAGATGGATGGGTCTGTGATGGATAATTTGAAAGCGTCGTAGGCGTGGCCGTAGACTCTGCTCAATGGCCAGCCAATAGTCTTATACAAGGTTTCCAATGGAACGGAAAACTTCTCGGCGCAGTGTCTCAAGATCGAGTGCACGGCCTTGGATTTGTTGTATCTTTCATCACACTTCACGATGTCTTCTGCGGAAACTCTTCTCTTGGACAAGTCAATGTAACCCTTTTCTTTGTCAACTCTCAAGACAACAGCCACTTCGTTCTTTCCCACACGGATCAACTTTTGAATGGATCTGATACGTCTTCTGGATAATTCGGACAACAAGACCATTCCTTCGATGTTGTCGTACTCCAACAACTTTACGTAGGCTCCCATCTCGGCGATTTCCTGGACGTTAACCATAACCACCTCATCCACCTCGGGGTACTTGTTTTCGTAGAATCTGCAGTTGGAGGAACTCATCTTGGATAGTAGTGTGAGTTTGGGTTAGTACAGTCAGTCTACTTTGTAGATGAATCATGTTTAGCTGAAAATTTTTTTCTATGGAGTTGGTAAGCACTTACGTAAGCAACACTCCAAGTGGTCCGGGGTGTTAGCACCAACACATAGACAAACTGGGATAGGTAGTAGTGAGACTATCGGATAGATGTAGATATAATTGGAATTGTCAGTAGTGTATCTTGATACCCCAACTTCAAGCTTTGAATGTCCATGTGCTGAAAAGTTTGAATTTCGAAAGCATTGAAGTATAAGCCACAGGATACAATAAAGACACACAGGGTCCAAGCGCTTGCTCTGTCACAAGGATCGAACAACGCAAGGAGCTTTAGAGACTTCAGTATCACTTCGTCAAACATGGACAATGTAGATTGTTTAGAATTTGCACCAGGAGCCACCAGACAACAGGAACGGACCAGTAATGTCACCAAGAGCAAAAACCCAAACTTCAAGATGAACTCGTTTCCTCGTACATCCAAATGAAACTTATGAAGGGGACAAAACCTTCAAGATCACTAAACTTGTAGAGTATTCTTTGAGGAACTTGATATGTTGATTTCGTGCAACTTATATCCAAAGCTGCGAAAATTGCAACTTTCTTTGTTTAATCTCACGCCAATAATGTCTCACCAATCCACCTTCTACAACGAAAACGGACTGCACTTCTGCTTGGACTCTAGATATAGGGTGGTTTCCATCTTAGGAAAAGGCTCCTATGGAACTGTCTGTTCAGCAATTGACCAGTTGGGCATCGGCGACGAACTACCAAAGGTGGCGATTAAAAAGATCAGCAACATCTTCACAAGAGAACTACTATTGAAAAGAGCCATTCGTGAGCTCAAGCTCATGCGAAACTTCCGGGGCCATCCCAATGTAAGTACAACGAACTTGAAGCCGTTACGTTGTCCAATCGGACCTCGTGCTAGTCTCGGCACAACTCCTCAGGGTCTGGTTCACAGGGGCCATTCAAGACCTGTAATTATGCCAGATTTGTGCAAGAATTCTCAGTGCCTATGCCGACGGCATTGTCAACGAAATCGGAATTGTAGCCGGTACTAACGGTCAGATTGCCAACCTATACGACGCGAGTATTGTTCACAGAAAACCATATGACGGGTTGTATTGTGTCCAAGAACTAGTGGAGTACGATCTTGTCCGTGTGATCTATCTGTCGGTGCAATTGTCGGAGCTCCACATCCAGAGCTTTGTCTACCAGATCCTTTGTGGCTTGAAATACATTCACTCGGCAGATGTAATTCACAGGGACTTGAAACCTGGAAATATTTTGGTGTCGATTCAGGGCAATGTCAAGATTTGCGACTTTGGACTTGCTCGAGGAATTGACTCCCGCTATCACATCCATTCGTCCCCCATCACCAGCTACGTCGCCACACGGTGGTACAGAGCGCCAGAGCTACTATTATCTACCAAGCACTATGGTAAGCCTATTGATCTCTGGGCAGTCGGATGCATCATTGCGGAGCTCTACGGAAGACGGCCCCTTTTCCCCGGAAAAAACCAGGTGCATCAGCTCCACCACATCACCAGAATGCTAGGATTGCCACCCGTGCAGGTGGCTACGTCATCCAAGTGGCAAAGGCTCCACGATTCACCGCCGCAAAGTCCCTCGGCACAATGGAAGCAATTATACCCATACGCGTCTGACGATGGCATTGCCGTTACCTGTGGCCTCCTAACGTGGGACCCCGCAGAACGGACCGATGTGAACGTGACACTTCGGCACAAGTTCTTTGACAATGTCCGAGAAAAAAATGGCGAGCGGGAATGTGGCCGGCGGTTTGACTTCAGCTTCGAAGCCTCGTTTTGTACCATTAGCGAGTTGACCGTGTTGTTGGAGCAGGAGGTGCTCCAGTTGCAGACACAGCGAAGCATGGGGAACCGACCCCACAGCGGCAGGGTCTGGCGACACCTCCGCAATGACAATGACGCACCCCACAAGTACCGAGAAGCTCCGCCGGGTCACGTTCTGAAGTGTTAACGGGACACATAATCTGCTAAAAATTCATATGCTTCTGCAAGGCCCGAATAATTCCACGTTGTTTGACAAAAAATAGTATTTGGTACATGGAATCGTTATTCCACTGCGGTGGTGGCACAAAACCGTGTCCCCTTGTGGACAACCCGAGGCTTCTCGGCCCCAATGGCAAACATCACTATATAAGCCAGGCATTCGCCCCAGTTGCTACTACACAATTGCAGCTACGTCTCTCACCATGTCTAACTCAACTCACCCAGACCTCGAAGTTCACAAGTTCGTCATCCAAGTCGAGGGCGGCGCCTCGTCCGAAGTCCAGGTTCTCGGCACCGACAAGATCGAGTTCAAGATTCCCGAGTCCTCCAAATACAACGTCACCATCTACTTCAAGGTCAAGAACAACAAGTTGGCCGACCTCAAGTACAAGCAGGTGGTCAAGAAGGCCGGTATTCCCATCAGAACCAGAGAAGTCGAGATCGGCACCTACGAGCCTTCCGACGAGCTCTACTCCAAGACCTTCCCTGAAGACGAGACCCCTGGAGGGTACTTCATCAGAGGTTCCTACCCTGCGCAATCCACCTACTACGCCAACGGCGAGGAGTTGTGCGTCGTGGACTGGACTTTGGACATCACCAAGAAATAGAACCAGAAATACACGCGTATAGAGACTCGAATAGTGTAGAAGACCTATTTAGTGCAACGGACTTATTGTGCACGGAATACCCTGTAACTCGGAAGGTGTAATTGTGCCTGCGTTTGCATATGACGTGCATTCGGCATAGTGCCATATCCGTAGCTGCACCTTACGGAGATAGAGTCGTGCGCGGGAAAACTACTACAGCCAGACTTTAAAGCTCGAACTAAGCACCAGCTTGGAGGTAGACGGCGTCTTGAAACTGGTTTCAGCATACACGACCTTCCTTATCCAATCCAATCCCATTACACCGTCACTTATCATCTGCATTGCCGGCTTCATGTGTCCTCGAATTGTCGCATGTGCCGACTCCAGCTTGGCGAACTGAACGCCATGTTCCAGCTCCACAACGGCAGATTGACGAGGCGTGACGGCAGAAAACGGCCGATTGTCAGGAAGGGGCTTGTGGGGAGACGGAGGTGCCGGTGCCAAGCACGTGATCAAGATCACGTGGCATCCCTATATCACCACACCCCCTCGTTCTCCTGACTACCACCATGGTGTCTGTACGGCCTGCCACCCACTCTGGCAGCTGGTACTCCGCCAACGCCGACACCCTCGAAAAACAACTACATGAGCTCTTTTTGGCTGCGAAAAACCGCCCTCTTTCCGGCCCCAATCACCACGCTGGCCCCGTGCCTGGAGCCAGGGTGTTGATAGGCCCCCACGCCGGCTACCTGTACTCCGGCAAGCGGTTGGCCGAGACGTTCAGTGTGTGGGATCCCAGCAAGGTCAAGCGGGTGTTTATCCTAGGCCCGTCCCATCATGTGTACTTCAAGAACAAGGCGTTGGTGTCTCGGTACCACCAGTACGAGACTCCTCTAGGCAACATCCCTGTAGACACCAGGGTGGCCACGGCCTTGGTGGAACGCGGGGGTTTTGACTACATGAGCGAGGATGTGGACGAGGACGAGCATTCGTTCGAGTTGCACGCTCCGTTCCTCTACTATGCTTCTCGCCACTTGGCCCAGGGGGTTCCTCTGATAGTGCCCATCATGATCAGTGGCATGGACTCCAAGCTCCGCAACACGCTAGTCGACGCGCTCTTGCCGTATGTGGACAGCGAGGAGAACCACTTCATCATCAGCTCCGACTTCTGCCACTGGGGTTCCCGCTTTGGCTACACCAAGTACGTTCCTCCTGGCGAAACGGTGACTCTGGCAGTGGACCTTCGACGTGGAGATGCAATTTCGCGGCCTATCTACGAGCTGATTGAGGCCTTGGACAGAGCAGCAATGGATATTGCTGCTCGCGGTGATGCTGCTGCCTGGGACGCCTATATCCAGGCCACCGGGAACACCATTTGTGGCCAGAAGCCCATTTCCGTGGTGTTGAAATTGTTGGAGCACATTGGTGGTGGGGGGTTTCAGTGGATCGGCTACTCCCAGAGCAGCAAGGCCCGCAGAGTGGAGGATAGCAGCGTGCTGTACGCGTCGGGCTACGTGGTGGTGTAGTATGTAGAGAATGCATGAATTCCAGAGAGTAGAATAATGAAGAATAGAGAATGCATGAATTCCAGAGAGAAGAATAGAGAATGGACAGAATAGATGAGATGGAGAATGGAGTATGCATGTAATGGCTTGAATGGAGAGATAAGAGCCTGTTACGCTCAATTAAAGAAAGTCGTTACAGTTAATGTCAGATTGAAAGTGATATTCCTGAAAAGATGAAGGTTCATTGATTTAACAATTGCTACATCGGGGTACAGCCAGTGGCTGCGAAAATCCATCCACATTAATTGTAATACAAATGGAAGACAAAAAAACATGAAGCACAAACAGACCCTTCCAGAACTAAACTCAGACCGCAATTGGCCAGAATTCAACTACTTTCCAGCCCCATGCCCCCTATTCCGTCCCTGCTAGTCCGAGCTACTAGTGTGTATGTGGCACGTGACCTAACACGCGTTAACGTTACGGAACCCATGGAACTGATCTACCTCGACTTTTCTCCACATTTCTCGTCCATCCTTCTGTCTTTTCACTAACCACAAAGTGCTCCAATCAGCCTGATCGTATCGGTCTTTATATTCCAATGAGTGACGGAAAACTTTTCGCAAAGTGCAAGTCTGTCGAGCTCAAGGCTGAGCTCGAACAGGCTTTCAAAAAGCTGAAATCCAACAACAGAATCAAGATCATTCTCAAGAAAATCGTGGCCAACATCGTGCTCCACAACAATGACTTGGCGGCCATGATGCCTGATGTCATTGGATTAATCAAGATCGAGGACTTGGCCATCCGCAAGATGTGCTTTAAGTACCTCGTTGCATATGCTCCGCTCGCTCCCAAGGAGGCATTGGAAGCCATTCCGTACTTGAACCGGTTCAAGGACGAGGTCTCACCCATAATCCGTGCATTGGCATTGAAAACAATGTCGTCCATTCCGCTCAAAGAGTTCATGGACCTCGCATTTGCGACGGTCAAGTTCAAGCTAGCAGATGGTGATCCCTACGTCAGAAAGATCTCAGCATTCTCGGTGTCGAAACTTTACCAATTCGATCCGTCCAGAACCGAAAAAGAAGGACTTATCGATAACTTGAACGAGCTTTTGTACGACAAGAACCAGATCGTGGTGTCTAATGCCTTGGCTGCCTTGAGCTACATCACAGAGCAATCGAAGCCCTTAAATCTCACCATCGACAAGGCCCATTCATTGACCCTCATTTCCTACCTCAATAACACGAATGAGTGGTGCCAGGTGTACTTACTCAACTCTTTGATGTCATACGTCCCCAATTCCACCAACGAGGCATTGGACCTCATTGAAGCCACCATTCCTTCACTCCAGCGTGAAAACTCATCTGTTGTATTGAATGCCGTCAAAGTTATTGTCTATTATAGCAATTACGTCAAGAACCCACATCTCATTTTGCCTTCATTGCCCAAACGTTTGGGTGCTTCGTTAGTCTCATTGCTTTCTAAACCTCCAGAGATTCAATTCTTGGTGCTTAGAAATGTGATATTGTTACTTCTTGGACGAAAAGAACTTTTGAAAGTCGACGTTGAAATGTTTTTCTGTCGTTATGACGATCCAATTTACGTCAAGGACACCAAACTAGAAATTATTTATCTTTTGGCAAATGAATCGAACAGTAATGTCGTGTTGAGAGAATTGGAGGATTACGCCATCGAAATTGATGTTTCTATGTCCAGAAAGGCGGTTAGAGCGTTCGGAAACTTGGCAGTGAAGTTACCAAATTCATCAGAAGACTGCGTGGAAAAATTGTGCGATTTGATCTCCAATGGAATTCCATACATTATCCAAGAGGCAGTTATTGTCATCAAGAATATTCTTCGGAAGTATCCCAAGAAATTCAACTTTGCTATTAATGTCTTGGTGAAGTACCACAAATTTGTTGATGAGCCAGATTCAAAAATAGCAATGGTGTGGATTTTGGGGCAATATTGCGAAGAGATCCCCAATGTTAAATCTATCTTCGAGGAATTCATTGCATCGTTCAAAGATGATCCGATTGAGGTACAATCTGCTACATTGACAGCAATTACAAAGTACTATTTGAAGATGCCACAGGAAGGAGAAACCATGATTTTGCAAGTGTTAAAGTGGGCTACGGAAGAAGTTGACAATCCAGATATTAGAGACAGAGGATTCTTTTACTGGAGATTAATCTCTATGGAAAATGCAAATGGCGAAAATGGCCAATTCCAGGAAAATACCAAGCAGGTCGTCTTGAACAAGACACCAACCATTTCATCAGAAAATGACAATATAGATCCAAACATCTTGGAAGAGCTTGAGCTTAACATAGGTACATTAGCATCTATTTATTTGAAGCCTGTTGAACATGTCTTCAGATTGTCACATAGAAAGTTTTTGCCTCCAAGCCCTGCATTACAACCCAGAGTGAGACAGTCTCTGATGCCTGAGAGTCAGGGTCCATCTTCAGATGACGAGGACCATCACCAGCGTCCTTCTCGTCCTTATTTGAGTAGTTATCAAAGTGATAATCTACTTCCAGTTAGGAACAATTCTCAGAGATCCAACCCAAACATGAATAGACAACCATCTTTTGATGGTTTGTCGAGCGAAGAGTCTACTTCAAAAAAAGGAAGTTTCGCCAAAAGACTTTCCAGAAAGGCGTCTATTTTGACCCGAAAGAACTCCACAAAATATTAATCACTGGAAAGACATTACGATTTATTTGTGGAATGTTTTACGTACCATTATACATAGAAAAATTTTTACAAATGCAGTAGATTGTCATACAGCATCACTCTCTTCTTCTTTGACCTTTGTTTCTGAATCTTCGACTAGTATAACCTCATTGTCGTCGTCTTTCTTGATTTTTGTCTTCTTGTGAAATCTAGTCCAATTTGACGGTTTCCTTACTTCGATAATCTGAACATCAGGAGCAAAACGAACCATTTGATTTCCCGTCGCAATAGTCTCCACCTTCAAAATAGGCATGTTTTCTTCTGGTCCATCTAACACAGTGTCTTTCATTGATTCTAAATCGTAACCCAAAAGGCCAGCCAAAATGAGAATACAGGCTGGTTTAGACATAACCTGCAGCATTTCCTTACAGAACAGGGCCGTAACACAACTTGGACAGCCCCAATCACATTCACAACCGGTAACTCTTTGATACGTAGTGTACATGATTTCATCAATATGCTCGAAGGTTTTCAAAGAAATTCCAGAACCTCTTTCGCCTCCTTTGGAATCATGAAAAATTAGCCTTCCTGGTCTCTTACGTTTCGTCTGTCTTTGGGCGAATTCTTTTTCAGGAGCCTTGCACTCAGTCATTAACTCCGATTCGCCGACATTGGAAGTAAATTTAGCATTTGGGTTTGTAGTGGCACCTCCATTAATGAATAAAGGAAGAATGTTCATGATTGCGTGTTGAGCTGCATGTATTCCTCCAGCAGGAGAAAGTTGTTTCTGTTTGACGACTTCTAAAACCGAATCTGGAATATCTATCCAAAGCCCTTTTGAACTCAATTTAACTGGAGGATTAGCCACATCTACCGCTTCTAATATTTCTGATCTCCTATTGACTTTGAAAAACCCAAAAACCACAATAGTAGTCAAGATTTTGCCAAAGAATACGGGGGTATCACTAGCAGTGTCTGACTCGGGAGACATGAGCTGTTTTACCAAATCTATTTCCACAGGATCAACGTCGGTAAAATCACGTTGACTAGTTGTCCAATCAACGTTGACACGAGTGACCTTTGCATACTTCTGTTCTGAATTGAATTCTTTCACGAGATAGGGCAATCCTTGATGCAAGAATATACCCCCTTCGTACAAGGTGAAACTAGTCCTGGAAGCTTCTACTTCTTCAATGACTTCATTTCGACCATTTGTAAGATCCACAACAGCAAAAGTATCGTTTTCAATCGATCTTAGCGTGACATGTTCAGATGGCCATGGTAAATACTTTGGAACAGTCCTATACTGGCCCCTTGTATCTTGATACAACGCAACTTTGCACACTTTGACAAAAGCATTCTCTTTGATAGAAGAATTATCAGGAGCAAAGAATCGCATGTCATCCAAGTCAATAGGGCACTCAAAAGCTGCACATTGTAAGTGTTGCTCCATTAATAATTCGTTCGACCCCATACCCAATAATCCATCCACGCATAAATCTTCATAATCGGACTTGAGAACGAGCTCGTCAATGTTGTAAATATAGTGTTGGTCAATGGGGCTAGATCCTCCCACAAAAATCGCCAAACTGTCCAGAAGACTACTGGATCTACCTGCCCTTCCAAATTGTTGATGTAAGTTCAGTTTCAGCATAGGAAACCCACAGCTAATTACCACATCAAGATCCGACAAGTCAATGCCAAGTTCCAAGGCATTTGTAGCGATGATTGCTCTCAAATTACCAGAAAACATTTGGTTCTCAATAGCTCTTCTATCCTTCTTCGAATATCCACCACGGTAGGACAAGACGTCTGAATCTCTAACATTCTTTGTATTTTTGGAAATTAATGCTCTGACTTCTTTCATCAAGAGTTCACAAACCACTCTGATAGGACAAAATACAATGACTTTAATATTTGGAAATCTTTCTAGTAGTTGAATAAGCACTTTTGCCAGTTCGGGAATGATATTCTCTCTCGAAATAAATTTGGAACTTGGAGGAGGAGTTGCCGATTGACGCTCTGAATCAACAAAATTATCTATGGTTTGTTGTCCTCTTTTATTCATTAGGGGTGGAGGGTTCCAAACAACTAATTTTTTTTCGCCACAAGGACTTCCGTCCTTAAAAACGTGAACGATGGTTTCGTCCTTGGAAATAGCACAAATCGTCCGGAAGTGAGTAACAGGATTCAGAATGGTAGCAGAACACGAAATATATCTAAATCCAGTATTATCATACACTTTTGAACATATTCGATTTAACCTTGCCATGACATAAGAGACATGAACTCCAAAAGTACCTTTGTAAACGTGCAATTCATCCATTACCACGTACTTCAACTTCTCCAAGAACTCCAGCCAACCACGCTCTGTAGAATCTGGAGGTTGGTGATTAGGCAAGATTGAGGCATGAATAGTGTCCGGATTGGTGAATATTATATCAGCGAATGATTTAATAGAGCGTCGTACTTCTTTTGGTGTATCTCCATCGTAAGTATCAATGAGAATACGCCTGCGGGATTCACTCCAGGGAAGATAATTAATAAATTCTTCCAAATGTCTTTTTTGATCTTGGGCTAGAGCTTTAGTGGGAAATATAAATATCGCAGTATGATGCCTTCCTTTCGCTCCTGTCAGATCCATTGACCATAAGATATCGTTAAGAATCGGTAGTTGATAAATTAAGGATTTACCAGAACTAGTTGAAGTAGTAACTATTGCATGCTTTTTTTCTTTTAGATCAAGAATTGCTCTTAAAGCTTCGGCTTGGTGAACGTAAAGATCTTCATCCACAGAAATATTTTTGTAGTCGATCATGGCCTGCTTTAGATCGGGATGTATGATCGGATCTGAATTTGACACATCATGTTCTTCTGAATTTTCATCGTTGAAAAATATTGGTTCTTTGATAGCTGTCAGAGCAGCCGTTAGCGTTCTTATACCAACAATTTGGTTCTTGTAGAATGGTTTCTCTTTAAGGCCCCCAATCATCATTGAGGCCGTAGGTTTGGTAAGGGCTGCATGGCAATCCAGCTGCGATTTATCTTGTTCTAATGCAGATGCCACTGGATCAAGTAATTCAGGCAGCTTTGGCAAGCTCTTTTGAACCTGAGAAACTAAATATTCCCAAGTTGTCATATTTTGAGCTAGAAATGTAGTGTCAATTTCCATAAATTCATCCAAAGCTTTCTTAAATCTCTTCAGGCGACTTTGAATCATTAAGAGGAGCTGTTCTGAGCTTAATCCGCTCATTTCTAGCTTCTTGCTAGCAAGGAAGAACCCGTATCTTTCATCGTGTTCAGCCCGAATTTTCCGCTTTTTCTTAGTTGCAGCACCAATTCCATCCATTTTGGTATCCTGAAAATCAAACACAAGCAATTGTTTCGACTGTTGGGCCTCACTGCCGATCTGTTGGTATATATCTTGCTTCGTTTGCTCATAGCCCTTTTTCCAGTCAAACTTAATATCTTCAGCAAATGATAGCATAAGCTGATTTTCGTCAACATAATCGAAAAACACGTCTCCTGGAGGCATCAAATATTTAATAGATGCCAAATCAGTAGGCAGAATGGAAGGGTCCAATTTTTGAAGAAGTTCAATTGTTGGCATAGTTGCTCTTGAGTGAGCAGCAAGGAACGTCAAATGAGTATTGACTTTTGAAAATATCTGCAACAATCTAGAGACATGTTCTTTCGATTCGTCATTGGAGTTTCCTTTAGATGTTAAAGCTGGATCAATGACTTCCGCAGAAAATGAACTGGGAGTTGACTCTAATACGTTTGAATGGACCAACAGCAGCATTTCATCTACCTGGGATGCATTTTGGGGAATCTTTGCATGAACTTCAATAACATCTTGATGTTCCATTCCAATATTGGGATATAGATCAAGATGGTTGAAAGGACGCGTTTTTCTTGAGAAAATCAATCATATGGTGTCAATATCCCAGAAAAGGGTTTCCCAATAACTTATAATGAGTAGAACGCGTTGTTTCGTTCAGATTGGTAAGAAGATAGAGTAATTCTTTATGATTTGGCTTCATACGATAAGATGCGTATATGCAGGAGATTTGGTATTGCCTATTTTCCAATAGTATGGCTGAATAGAAATAGAGTCAAATGGAGATAACCCAAATCAACTACCAAAGTTAATCAGGGTTCTAGATTCTTGATAAAAAATTAAGCAGGTGGTAATTGTAGAGAATTGAAAACAAACATTAATTATCCAGAATATACTTGTCCCAACTAGAAAATCAATATTGATGAAAAATTTCAATCATGCATGAGAAAATAGTGAATAATCTAGTGAAGATATTATTAGAGAATAAATGACTAAAACTTGAAAGCACAATGCCTCACTTTACGTTAGTCTGTGACAGTATTTTAGTTCTTTCAATAAAACTAAATGATCTTGATTATATTGTATTGAGAGTATTGTTGTCAAAACAGTGGCCATTACAAATAAAAAAAGTAGAAGCATCATTCAAATTATCTATTTTTGAAATGGAATGGACTGTTGAAGCAATTGATGTTTATTATTCCCCTTTGCTTATCTTCTTGCTTGGCTGTGCGAATTTACGAGGATATTGAGTTGGTCATTCAAGTGAGCATTATAGTGGCACAGAGCAAACCGTTCTGTTCTCCAAACCAAATCTGTTGAATTACCGAAATATTATACCCGAATCCTTTAATGCCTACTTGTGGAGTAAATCTCCGTAAAACAACAGTCTGTATCACGTGACATCAACATCTGTGACCCTTTCCAGTGGGTGCTTCTATTTCTAAATCGTAAATATGGACCCAAATTACGAGGAATATTGAGGGGAGTGGTATACCAGCCGCCCCCCTTATCTACTGAGACTTCTTGGCACTCTCTTTGGTCATCTCGACATAATTAATTTACGGTCCACGTGACGAATAGTGTCTAGGTTCTACGTAAAAAAGCGGGACAGAAGCCCTTTCGAATTGCCCCTCCACCACATTTCTCAAATATGGCACTATTTTAATGAGAGGGGAGATAGAATAGCCAGATTGTGTGGACCTTGGCAGACCAACACATTTTCAGATAGATCAATATAAATTGGAGCATTGAAGCACGTATATTCAGAGACCAATCTCTAGTATCAGAAAGTTTAGAGTCTAATTATCTCGATAAATAGACACCTAAAACGATAAAGCAAGGCATTCTATCTGAAATCACGTGACAATCTAAAAGGATAAGCACACTACCAAGCAATACAAGACCCTTGGAGAAACCAGGCTCCAAACACCAATTGACCATATAAGTCTGACCGGAGTGCTCTCAAACTAAGTGCACCTGTTCAATTGACCATGTTTGACAAGGAAAACATCAGAAGTAGAGCTTCCAACATTCCTGTTGCTGTGACGGTTAACTCCGGAGCTCCACCATCTAGGAGACAGATCTACCAGAGTAGAAGCAATTATGGAGTCAACATCGGGGCCTGTTTTGTATCAGAGAAGTGGATCTACCATCTGATTTTTCCTGACGGTGCTGGATGTGAATTTGACGTAGCAAGCAAGCTTATTGCTAGCCAGGGCAAAGATGGAGCAAGGAACAAATTGGAGAACCACTGGAACAACTTCATGAATGATAATGACTGGAAATGGTTGGAGGATCACGAGGTCACTGCTGTCCGGGTTCCTTTGGGATATTGGAATATTGGGGGAGGCAGATTCACTGCCAATACCAAGTTCCAGGGAGTGCTGGAAATCTACAATAATTCGTGGGAAATATTCAAGAGGAAATTCGTGGAGCCAGCTGGAAACCACGGAATTGGTATTGTGGTAGATATCCATGGACTTCCTGGTGGTGCCAATGGAGAAGCTCATAGTGGAGAGGTTTCTGGAGGAGGAAACCCCACGTTTTTCGACAATCAAGATAAGCAATTACTCTTAGCAGAAGCATTCAGTTTTATGGCCTGCGATTTGAAACGGTATGAGAATATTGTTGGAATTCAACTTGTCAACGAATCAGCGTTTTACAATGATATTCTGAAACGTGCTGCTTATTATGGAATGGCGATTAATGCTATTCGGGACATGGATAGAGAGGTTCCAATTATCATTTCTGATGGCTGGTGGCCAGATCAATGGGCCAGATGGATCCAGTCCAAACAGGGCCTGGGTCCAATTGGCGTGGTTCTTGATCACCATTGCTACAGATGCTTTTCCGATTCAGACAAACGGAAATCACCCGACCAAATTATTCATGATTTAGATAACGATTTGTTGACAAATATCAACGACAATGCCCGGGGAGTTGACATTATGGTTGGTGAATATTCCTGCGTTTTGGATGGACAGTCCTATCTGATTGGCAATGCCAATTCACGTCGAGACCAAATCGTTGTCACGTTTGGAAACCACCAGAATGACTTGTTCTTCCAAAGAGCCAAGGCCGGCTATTATTTCTGGACCTACAAATTTGAGTCAGGAAACGGAGGCGAATGGGAATTCAAGACCATGTCCAACAAGGGAGCAATCCGCAGATTGGGTTCACTTAGAGGAAAGAACCTTCCAAGTGGTGCAAAGTTCGATGAAAAACTCAACAATGCCTACAATGGGCACGTTGGCTATTGGAGTAGGGTTGATCCTAACGGCCACTATGAACATGACAGATATCGTGCAGGCTATACCACGGGATGGTCCGATGCTAGCGAATTCTTCAAGTTCAGGAACAGTTTCTTGGGTAGGGTTCAAGCATTCAAGGCAGCTAGACTTGGAGAACATGTTTCATCCAGGGGAGCTCTGGGATATCTTTGGGAATGGGAGCATGGCTACGACGCTGGAATGAAAGATTTCAAAGAAAGTTTGTAATTCTCGTCTCTTATTTAGTTTTCAGATAATGTATGACTTTGACGTGAAGGTAGGCTAAAATTAGTGAGGTGCGGCTTGAGTCAAAAAGGACAGAAATGAAATAGATCTGGCTATCACTTCTATTTGAACAAGCCTTGCCCAAGGAAATATGCAAGACTGAAAATTTGTTCTCTACATGCCATCAAAATACAGGGGTAAATATTTTGTGAGAATCTGTGGGGAAATTATGCCGATGTCTACTCAGTCATCAATTCACTGGATATTATGACATACGAAAAAGTCAATTACTTCTGTTTGTCACCCAATTTGCCATCAAATTGGTAATCACAACTTTCCTCCAAACCGAATTACTCATCCTATCTCCCGTTCCAGCACTCAAAGGAGTTGGAATGACAAATTCGTCAATACCACCCCACTCATTACATATTTTCTTGTTTACACAAAATTCTGAATGTTCCACGCTGTATAAGGCTGGAAAAAGACAAAGTCTGGAATGCATGCCAATTCTGCAAGCTGAGTCAACCATATGCCTATTCAGGGTTTCTGTGTAATTATTAATCAACCAATTCGTATCATGATTCAATTCAGTACTATAGCATATGGCCGTAGTTATTACTAATTCGTATTTGACCTGCAATATGTAGCCTTCAGGTTTTTTTCTTGTCCTCGACTTTCTCGTATACTCCTCATTTTCCACGTGGATTAGGAACCCCAGCTAAGTTAGAAAGGGCCGCATTATTCCAGCCTCGGAAGCCCATTTCCGAGCCTTTCCCCAGAACAATAAATAGCACAGAATTCACTGCGTTTTTCGATTGAAAATTAGATTAGTTGGGCTCGATTTTGTCCTCCTACATCCAATTGTATCCACTTCAATTTAACTCCTACCATGACAATTTCAAGACCTCCTACACCACCCCAGGAAGTCGAGGCCAGTTTACATTCTGAAGAAGAACCTGCCGAGTCATTGACTCCACATCCCGAATATGAGGCACGGAGTAGAATACAGTTGCCAGAACCCTTAGGCCCATTCCCCCACCCTTACTGGCTGGCTTTTAGCGGAGTGGCTCCCATTCCACCTTGTCTAGATGAAAAACACATAATCGACATATCCATTGAGATCAGAAAGAAGCCACAATGGAAGTCCAAGTATAAGGACCCAACGATTCTGAACAAATGGAAGGAAGAAATCCAGGAACAAATCAAGGAAAAAACGCGGTACTCCAAAGAGATCGTAGACTATGTTTTTCGCGAGCTCGAATGGTACGAAAAAGTCGAGAACGAGTTGAATGGGTTTGTTCTAGGACCAGATATCAAGATCCTCACAGGAGACGACATTGTCGAAACCTCCGTTCAAGAGAAACTCCAAAAGCAATCGGAAGAATTGGCCAGCTCCTTCACCGAGTTGGACTACCATCCAGGTACTACCCAAGTTGTTGACTTGGTCCATCCCCTGTTGTTTATGCTTCAGTACGGAATCTCTCCAATTATAGTTGGAGACAAGGTCGAAATTGTCCAATATTCAGATGGCATCGACAAGGTCAAGAGATTCGTTGATACTTGGGGAGTTTCGGAGTCCTATCAGTGGCTTCCTGCGGAAATGGGGTTGAATGAGGCAGGAAAATTCCAGTTTAACTCTTATATCAACAATTTGCACCCAAAAAAGTTTAGTGCAATGTACGAGACTATAGCAGACGTCTTTAATGCCGCAATCCCAGCTTTGGATTTTTCTTTGTCCTTCTTTGCTTCTGGTCATAGATACAGAGTGGAAATTCCACTTGGATATGAAGCGTATAAACCTGAGTTTGAAGTTGAGAGCAGGGCAATTTGGGACGCGGAGTCAGATAAAGAGAAGGAGATTGAAGGGTATAAAATGGATTACGAACTTTGTGAAGAAGAAGAAAACAAACTCAGAGAAAAGTATCTCATACGCCCTGTGCCTACATATACCGAAGACCCTGTGCCCAGCAAGACCATTGAGTTGAAGAAGTTCGACAAGTTGAAGGTGATTGTGAAGATGGCCAACATTGAGTTGACTCCAGAAAATCCAAGCTACCCAGGTGGAACTTGGCACGTTGAAGGCACAATCAACGAAGACATTGTCGCCACCGTTTTATACTACTACGACATGGAGAACATTACAAAGCTGACGTTGAGTTTCAGAGCAGCGTTCGAAGAGCCACAGTATGAACAGGGTGACTCTTATTACCTTCAAGAGCATTTTGATTTGAAGGATGATGATCTCATGCTGAACGTCATTGGAGATATCGAAGCTGTCAAGAACCGGTTGTTGATCTTCCCAAATTTTTTCCAGCACCATGTCGAAAGTTTTGAATTGGCAGACAAACAGAAGCCAGGACGCAGAAAGATTTTGTGCTTCTTCGTAGTTGACCCATACAATACTTTTGTGAAAACTTCGAAAGAGGTTCCACCTCAGCAAGAGGAGTGGTGGAATGATCCCGATTCAAGTGAAATTCTTCCAGAAAACTTGAAGAGCGAGATTAAGGAACTCATTCCTAATTGGCCTCAAACTTTAGAGCATGCCAAAGAGAACAGAATAAAATTGATGGACGAGAGATCAAACCTTCCTGTTGATGAGTACGACTACGCATACCACCGTCCATTTAGTCTTTGTGAACATTAGTATATTGGGTAGTGAGAGCCTAGTTCGAATCATGAGTTCTTAATTAATATGTTATCAGTTCCTGACTATTTTCATATTGTAGAGCGATTTTAGCGTTCACTTGAAGCTATATTTATTACAGGTGAATTCACTGGAATTAAAGATAAACGTTTCAGTATATTTCACGATTTAAAATTGGCTTTGAGTAGAATCTTCCATTTGCAGTTGAATTGGGTTTATAGCTCCAACTATCGCCTTCACATTATCTAAATGAAATAGTTGGACCTACACTATGGAGTTCTACAAGTAAGTCCAAAAGAACTCACAATTATACATTGAATTTTCCTTGATCTCTCACACACTAGCATTTGAAGTTGACGATTAATAAGGCAAAGCCGTTATAATTTCTGATCGCAACTATACTAAATTACTCTCAACTTTGTAAACGACAATGAATTTGACAGATTTCGCCTACTTGAAAATCCCTTGACTTGTCCACTTAATACTGGCACGATCATCGTCACAAGTTGTAACCACCTGGTTCAAAATTCGTAAAATCTCAATTCCTCTATAATCATAAAGAAACAAACCCACAATTAATCCATAAAATCTAATGCACCCAAATTAAACTCAAATGAGCCCAAGTAGAGCCCATATCCATTTTAGTACTATTGTAACCTATTATACCAACCTTTGTATTTTCTACTCCCTTTTTCTTGGATCCCCACGTTCGCACTGATTTGGGTATCTTTTGATTTACAACTCGCACTATCTCAAGTGTTTGCCACTATGACGGTAGCACATATCCACGTCACTGAACGAGTCGTGACGTCTCTCTACCAATCACTTACAGCTTCGAACTCTACTCCCTCGAAGCTACTCAACTATCAACTCAGTCTCCTCGAAATCTTCAACCATGAGGCCAAAAAGTGGGATAGAATTGGCACCTGTGACCATCAAATGGCAGAGGTGTGCTATGATTTGGCGGTCCAGTTGAACCACCACACGGCAGAAATCAGTGCATCTAATATCAAAGACTTTAGCGACAGTATCAGAATCACGTTGGACAAAAAACGCAGCGTTATAGACCAAATTCGCCCCTCTGGTCTCACTGAGTCCAAGTTATCTCCAGCTCCACAGAAACAGCAGGACGACGATCCTTTGCTTTCACGTTTCAACAAACTCAGCACCTCCAGTAATGCCCCCGTTTCCAATTCATTCAAAGAACCACTTCCAGACTCGACTTCTGACTCAGAAGGCATCACTCCCAAAGAACTAGTACCTCTTCTCAAGCTGCGCAAAGTGCTCTTGATAGATTACAGAGCAAGCAAGGACTTCAAGCACAACCATATCAATCATGCCGATGTCATTAACATTGAGCCCTCGTACGTCCAATCCATCTATCTGCCTGATGCTACGGACCTGGATCTTGAATCCAAGCTCAGAATGCATTTACCAGATAATGAATACGCCAAGTTCCAGAACCGCTACAGGTATGATCTAATTGTTATCTACAACTACCGCTATGGCCCCACAGCAAAGGGTTTGGACAGGTTTCAAGCATTGGCACAAGCATTAATAGACGAGGAAACCAATTTCATGCCTTCAAAAAACCCATTCAACTTATTGGTCGAGCTCTTAATGTTCAGAAACAAATACATGAGCTCCAGACTTAAGAACTATCCAAGCTTCCTCATTGGTGGAGTGTTCGCATGGTACCAGAACTTTGGAGATATAGCCTTAAAGAAATCCGAGCCAGATCAAATATTAACCCGCCCCAGTGCCAGCTTGTCTAAAGGCAGTTCTCTGACAGTCTTCACTCAAAAACAGAACAATTATGGCAGTGCTTACAACAATCCAAATGGAAATGGTGCATACCTCAAAAATTTTGGAGATTATTTGTCAAAAGCAAATCAGTCTACGGAACCTACTGTCTCATCGACTACTTCATTCATCCCGACTTCATTCAGCCTGTCTAAAGAAAACTCAACACCATCAATTGGAGCACAAGCTTATGAAATCAGTCCTACTCCTCCCCAACAACAACAGACACCTAGACGATCCTCGTCAATCTCTTCTTCAACTTCGAACATATCGCTGGCAATTTCCAATAACGTGACATCTAACGGTAATTCCAAGTGCACAAGTAATTCTGTGAGCAGGACAAGTAGTGTATCAAAGAGCAAATCAAGCAGCGATCCCGCAAAATTCTTAGAACAATTCACAACTGGACTTGTGAACCTTGGAAATTCGTGTTATATGAATAGTGTTATCCAATGCCTTGCTGCAACACCGCAATTGACAAAGTTCTTTTTCCCTAATGTCTCTACTGCATTTCTGTCCAGTCAAGCGATTCAGTCATACCGTCAGCATATTAATGTTAATAATGCGTTGGGAACTAAGGGTATCTTGACTACAAATTTTGTTACCTTATTGGTAAACATGTTTAACAACAATGGTAAATCATTTAGTCCATCATCTTTCAAAAAGGTTGCAGGTTCTTTGTCTCCAGGACAACAATTTGCCAACTCAGACCAACAGGATTGCAACGAGTTCCTCAACTTTCTACTTGATGGTCTTCATGAGGATTTAAATCAGATAGTGGTAAAGAGCCCCGAAGAGAAGAAAGCAATCTTGGAGCTAACTCCAGAGCAAGAGAAAACCAGGGAGATATTACCAATTAGGTTAGCATCTACAATCGAATGGGAAAGATATTTGAAATTAAATTTCTCTATTGTTGTGGATTACTTCCAGGGCCAATATTTATCACAATTGAGGTGCTTAGAATGCGAATTAACCTCAACGAGCTATAATGCATTTTCAAGTCTTTCGTTACCTATTCCTGAAGGATTAGGATCTCCTCAAGCCCAGGTACTGTTGGATGCTTGTTTGAGAGAATTTACTACCACTGAGTTGTTGGATGATAACAACAAGTGGCATTGCCCAAGATGTAAGAAATTCACTAAGCTGACAAAGAAGATCTCAATTACAAGATTACCCCAAGTATTAATTGTGCATTTCAAGCGATTCAAGATTACTCCCCAAGGGTACTTTAATAAATTGGACAAATTCGTCACCTACCCAGTGGAAGATATTTTGGATTTAACATCATATTGGCCGGGAGTTGGAACTTCTCTTAACAGAGGACCCGAAGTAATGTCTCCAGCAAAGGAGGAACAGATTCTCTCGTCACTTCCAGTGAGAAACCAGGTGCCTCCATTCCGGTACAAATTGTACGGTGTTGCCAACCACTTTGGAAACTTGACTACAGGCCATTATACCTCGTATGTGTATAAGCATGACGACAAGAAGAAGAACCGGGGGTGGTGTTACTTCGACGATTCGAAGGTGACATTTAATTGTTCTCCAAAACAAGTGTTGAACAAAAATGCATATTGCTTGTTCTATCAACGGGTATAACCTTATAGAGTGAATAGAAAATTCTCTTTAGCATGCTCGTGTAGTTTGTGTTCTTTCAACTTTGGTATTTCTATAATTTTCAACTGTTCTTTCAGCGTTGCTCTGTATTCTTGGGATCTATTGCTTCTTGTTGGTCTTCAGGCCCTCTTTCACTGACCCTGATACGTGGATGATTTCCTATGACACCTTTGCTCATTCCAACCCAGAGCCAGTCGACCTTATCGTCGCTATTGATGCTGATTTCGCCACGGAAACCCTCCACGAAGCTTCTGTCGTTGACAGTGATGTTGGTGGTAAAGTTGATAAATTCGTTGAAAATGGAGATGGAAGACCAGAATTGGAGCTTTCGCAAGCACGCTATCACCAAACTAGTCACTTGGCATCCATTAAGACAGTGTATGTAGACTGGAGCGTACTCGTTGTGAATCATATAATTGAGAGCATTAAGGATAGTAGAATACCCCATTGGAACGCCTCTCTTCTTGCCCTTTCCAGACTTTGAGCACTCCAAATGCACCATGTTGATGCCATTGGAGCATATGAACTCATGAAGCTTGGGATCGTTGGCCGGAGTAATGGGATCTGGTGTAAGAGAGATGATGGTCTTGATATTTAACGACTTTAGAAAGACGTAGTTTATCTCTCTGGGATATGCGCCTCGATAGAGGTTTTTTTGCACAGTATTGAACTTTAGGGGAGGCGTGATTGGATCAGGTATACAGAGCTCCATTGTAAGGACTGGAATGTGGAAAAGGATGAAGCAGTAGTTGTAGTGGGTGCACTGGTTTATGGTAGGTGGGCTTGATTACATAAGCAACAATTTCAAGCACCACCAAATACATTAATCGAATTGAACATAATATTAGTTTGGAATAAATAGTCTTACATATCATAGATTAAGGTAAAACCATGCGGGGTGGTTAGATATTAACAAGTCTATAATGAACGCTGTCTGTGTATGGCTGTCAGTTCATTTAGCCCAACTTGGGCTTCTTGCAGTCTTCCACGTTGGTGGCCAACACCTCTTCAATAGACTGTCTTGGTGCTTGGCCTGGAATTTTGGATCCTCCAGCAATACCACTGCTGAACTTCAAGTAGACCAAATCACCCACCTCAGACATCTTTCTCAACACGTAGTCCAAGTCTTCCTTGGTCAAAGCGGCAGAAACACAAAGTCTGGCTCTAGCACTGATCAATGGGGTGGCAGGGTAACTAACGATGACAACAGCGATCTTCATGGAGTAAAGGATTCTAGAAAATGCAGGCATTTTAGCGGGTAAGAAGATCAACAAAGGAATAACGGGAGAGTCGTCGGCACCGTAGACAATGAATCCCAACTTTTTCAATCCCAATCTCAAGTAACGCGAGTTGAAAGCAATTCTTTGCAATCTCTCCTTACCTTCACCTGGGTTGAGAGTACCGTTGATGACCTTCAACGATGAAATCATTTGGGCCAACACAGGAGGAGGAACGGACTCAGAATACACGTTGGTGATGTAGTTGATTCTCAATCTCTGGATGATATTCTTGTTTGCAGCAATGTATCCACCAGTGGCACCGAAAGACTTGGTCAAGGTACCCATCAAGATGTCAATTCTTCTAGGGTCAAGGGAGAAGTAGTCACAAACACCACCACCGTTGGGGCCCAAGGCACCAATGGAGTGGGCTTCATCAACAAACAAGAAACACTTGTACTTTTCCTTAAGTTCAACGATCTTGGGCAAGTTACACAAGTTACCTTCCATGGAGTACAAACCTTCAACAGCAATGATGATCTTCTTCCAAGGACGGTGGGTCTTTGGTTGACCTTGGGCAATGGAGTTTCTGATAATCTTTTCCAAGTCGTCGGTGTCGTTGTGCTTGAACACCTTGACCGAAGCACCGGACAATCTGATACCAAATCTGATAGATGCGTGGTTCAACTCGTCACTGATGATCAAAGTCTTGGAGTCGGCGATGGAGGCGAAGAAGTTGGCGTTGGTACCGTAACCCATACTGACAATGACCGCATCTTCCATGCCAACGAAGTCAGCAATGACCTGTTCACATTCCTTGTGGAGATCGGTGTATCCCACTGTTTGTCTGGGGGAGCAGCCCGAGGTTCCGTACTCTTCCACGGTCTTCAACGCGTAATCGGTGCAGGTACCCTTGGACTGGGCAAAACCCAAGTAGTTGTAGGAGGACAAGTTCAAGCATTCGTTGGTTTCGCCATTGTAGAGGTATCCGGTCTTGCCTTCGCGGACACGATCAAAGCACTTGACGTATCTGCCGGGAGCGCCGTGGATGGGTCTGGCGAAGCAGTCGTCGATTCTGGTTTTCAACCGACGCACGTAGAAGTTCTCGAAGCCGTCGTACCAGGGGGCGTAGCCGTCCTTCTCTACCAAGTCCTCGTACTCGCTGGGCTTGAAGATCTTGCCAAAGAAGTCTCTGACGTGACCGATGATGATCAAAATAAGATAGGAGATGTATGTGGCGATGTAGATGATGTATGGCGGCTCGTCGTCAATGGGCGTGGGCATGGGCTGGCCGGCGGGGTGCTGCGACGTGTAGAGGTGGTCCTGCGACGTCAAGTGGCCGAACTCGAGGTCGGCAAGCACGTCAGAGGGCCGATCGTCCGCGGAAGCGTTGGGGATGTACGACGTGAGGGTGGGTTCTTGGGACTGTTTGGACATGGCGGATCAGGACAGACAGGGAGTGTAAAGGGAACGACCACGATTAACAGGGGGATTGGGGGATGCCGCAATCACAGGGAAGCACTTCTGGCCAGAGGGAGCGACTGGGGCAAGAAAGACACACGTCTGAAAAGTGGACGTGGAGGAAAAGACGAGACCGAAACCTGGACAGCAACAACAGGGAAACGGGGTGGTTATATAGTGCTGGGGCTGGCTGCAGTGAGGGGAAGGCAGGGGTCGAACGATCTAGGACGAGGGTCGGCGGCTAGTGATGCAAAGGAAACAGACAGACGGACGCAGATAAAGGCGGGAGTCCAGATAAAATTCCACTACTGCGTTCGCAAACTTTGTTTGCCGATGTCTGCCATAATATCTGGAGGAGCGTGCGCGTACTGCAGGCTGCGCAGAATGGGGGACGGGCAAGGCCCGGTAAAAATAGCACCAGGAGGCTGAATGGGGCAGAAACTGGGCCAGGGCCCGTTCTCAATGCGGTTGTGTCTTGCGTTGGTGGAACTGCGGGACTTCTACCGCTTACAGCGCCTGAGAACTGGTCCAGGTGCTGAAACGACTTCCTCAGCTTCCGCGTTGGAACCTGCACCTCCAGCCAATATTTTTAAGAGCAGAAATGACATTTTCGGCAGACAGGGTTCTTCTGGATGCGTGGTGCATGCGGAGCCTCCGGAAATGGGCCAGTATTAAGGCATACGGACGTCACTATCGAGCTCAGACACGCAAGGCCTGTAAGGTACCAACATAGGACCCGTCCTCGTGTCTTTGTGGCAGGCACATCACGTGCTGGAAGCTTTCGGCTGTGTCCTGGTGCGTGTGATAGGGGTGGGCCCAGCTTCGTAAATAGGAATCAGCCTCGTTGAAAATATGAAAATATGCACCTGGTGCAGCTGTGCCACTGCAGGTGTCGGCAGAACGGTGTGGACGATGCCGTTTGGCGTGCTTCTGTCTGACATATAAACGAGAAATACAGCCAGAGTGGAGCACTTGGATTTGAGGCTCAGGTAAGTAATCGGACAAATGGATCTAGACAAGACATCGAAAGTAATTGTAGAACAGTTAAAATAGGATAGAGAGAGAGAGAGAAGGGAGGTGATTGCGTGAATTCTTTTAATAATACGCCATTTAGAGTGTAGAATTAGAGGAGACATTAATAGCAGCTAGATAAATTTAGTTTGAGCTCTGCTGGGCACAAAAGGACTTGGATTTCAATTTATTTAGTTTTAGTCCAGTTATAGTTACGGAGGCTATGCGTGAAGTGACCTAATTGACTAGACTGGAGAAACAGAGACTAGATTCATACGGCGTCCAAATCTGGCATGCACCATACCGCTTCGTCTGAAACGTAATTATAGATATTCCATACTATTTCGATGGAATATTCGACTCCACAAAATCTTCTTCATAAATAATCAGTTTTTGTATTTCTACGATATACATGTTAGAAAACTTGGTATGACATATATTCATCTCATGAAGTGCCCCACTTTATGTCAAGACTATTAGCCAGCTAAGTCTATTAAGGTCGAGTAGTCCATAATTAGTAAAATGGCATCGGTAAAGGGATTTGTACTTTTAGATCAATTGATATTGTTCACACAAGACAGCACAAATACCTTCTTTTTCCCCAATATATTATTATCAATATGTGTAATTGTTCCCTTCAATTAATCTTTGGATGCCTTGTAGATCTTGTAGTTTCTTTCTTCATCACCAATCAATTTAATAACGTATTCAAATGCAGGCAATTCCCACTCGATGTGCCCGATGGCCAAAACCGTAGCATCCATTTGAACAACATAATTTTGACATTGTTGCATTAATGCAACATCATCCATACAAGAGAATGCTTCATCAAGAATGAGCAACTTGGGGTTTTTTATTACAGCCCTCAAGAAAATGGCCAATTTTTGGTGTGTCACAGACAAATCTTTGAACAGAGTCTCCTCAATTTGCTTGACAATAGGGAATTTCTCCACAAGATCATCATATGCTTTATTGGCCTCTCCCTTGTAGAAAAAGTTGGTATTTCCAACATTCTTCACTAGACCATTGAGTATGATCTGCTTGACAGTCGCCCGGTCTGGAACCAAAGCATGTAATTCAGGCGAAGAAATACCAATGTCATTATTAACTTCGAAGAAACTAACTCCAGAACCAGTTTTACGAGGCACTCCTTCCATAGAAAGAACCGACTTCCATGATTGTGGGTGATCAGCAGTAATCAACGACAAAATTGTGGTCTTTCCAGTGCCGTTGTCACCCAAAATTCTCCACTTCGACCCATAGGGCACGTTCCAGTTGAATTTGTCCAAGACTTTGAGTCCCTTGTATGCCACTGATGCGTCAGTAAACTGTATATGAGAAGCTGGAACACTGTCATATGCTATTTCTTCAAGCTTGGCTTCTTTTACTTGGACTTGAACTGGCTCTTCTGGAATTTCAACGTCTTCTTTGAACCCATAGCTTTCAATTCCTTCTTCCGTGACATAAGCAGTATGAGTTACCCATTCTGGGCTTTTGTCTTGGACTCTAGAGCCTATGACAATTGCAATACTTAAATCCTCACTAACTCTCTTCAAGGATTGCAGAACCATGACAGTAGCACGGGGATCCAAGCCCAAGAATGGATCATCGATAATCAATAAATCTGGCTTCGAAATTAACGCCTTGGCGATTCTAGCTCTTCTCAATTGTCCATTACTGAGAGAATTAATCCACTTCTTGGAAAGATGATTCAAGTTGAAGAGATCCATAAGTCGGTGGACGTAATCTTCTTCAACTTGTTGAGCAGTATTGCTGTTGTAGTTATTGGATCCAATAATGTAATTTTTGACTGAATTGACGTCATCACTAGCTTCAAGTACTCCTTTATAGGAGTAAGTCTCGTATCTTGCCGACAAATGGACCTTATCTAAGCCAGAATTCTCCTTAAAATCGAGGAATGCTATTCTGTCATACTGAAAAGTTTCTGAGATGAATGGATAGGTACGTGCAAGTTTTGGGATAGAAAAGTCTTTACCTGCAATAATTGAGAGAAAGTGGGACTTTTGGGGACCCATGATTGCCCAGAATGATCCTGACCCTTTTGTAAAAGCCTCTGACTTCAAGTCTTTTGTAGATGATTGAGGCTTCCAAACTTCAAACTTTTCAATTTTGTTCTGAAAAATTGGCAAGGCATTGACCCCCGTTTGGGAGGAAAACATTGCATCTTTGATGCGGACCAAGCACTTCAGGCTTAAACCATTCGTACTTCTCATCTGATTAGATAATATGGGGTAATGCTTGAGAAATGAAGTGAAAGAGTCATAGCGAAAGTAGTAGTGTACATAATTTCTAGACATTTTCGGAACCGGGCCGTTATAGGAGTGTGATTTTTATTGACATCACTTCATAGAACAGATTACTAAATGTATTAATATTCATTAATTAGCATCGATTTGTTCTTGTTCAGATATTATTTCTTCTTACTTGAATATTCTGTAATTAATAATTAGAACTTGAAGTATTTTTTGCGTAAGCGGAGTTACCAGGTCTTGTACTAACTATTCAATTCAGCTCAACAGGAAAACACATTCCTGAGTATGATGTTTCAGCATTTTAAATCCATGTCTAATAATCAAAATGCTCTGGGCAACTTTTCTACAAAGGCATTAAATATTTCTAGTCTATTGACATGGAATAAACATAAAATTTGAGTCTATCTCTAATTAATTATTTTTGTTGTAGGGCCTTTTTCATATATGCCCCAATAACCTCCCCTTTATTCTTTCCCCACATACTTCCATCAACTTCTGGTCTCCTTCATAAATATTATCGAATTGTGGAGCATAAGCTAACAATGCATTTAAACCATCCTTGGATGAGCTTATTCCTAGCGTAGTGTAATATCTTAAACCAATGGACTGGCAAAAGTATACATCCCTAATGTTATATTTCTTATTGTTTGTGACAATTTGGCCAAGATTTGACATCAATAATGTTCCTCTTTCTTCCTTTGAAACTCCTGTCATGAACTGGTCATAAGTGACGTATCTTGTGAACCCCATTGCACGTAGAACTTCTGTACAATTTGACTTGAGGGTATTGTACAAACTTGCGTTGATATGCCTCATGATGTTGGTTGTTCGCTCAATAATAGGTGGAAGGTTGAAGGATTGAAGAGTAGCAATATTGCCGAATTGAAATGGAGAATCTTTGGGAAGACATCTTCTAGCATCAATAGCCACCACAGACTCGGTGCTAAATTTTTGAAGTTGTCCATATTTTGGAAAAACCACCTTTTCCAAGCTTTCCAATACAATTGAATGGATGTATGGAGTCAATTTTACACCCTCTTCTTTGCATCTAAGTAGAACTTTTTCAAGTTGATTAGGGTCCAACTTCAAGAGAAAATACTTTGCATCAGGTAGGGCAGAATAATCGCCAGTTTGGAAGACGGGATGTTTGTTGAATTCTTGTGTCATTGGTTGGAACAAATTCTTCAAGTATTGGATAAAACCAGCTAATACGGGAAAAGCTTTAGCAAATTTGACCATCAACAAGTCCCACTTTGTTGGTTGGTACATTTCCATGTCCTCCAAAGGGGCTGGAGGAACTGCAGGAAGATAGTTTTCATCTCTTTCTCTATCAAAGATGTATTCTATGTATTCTGGGTTTGTTTGCTCGTCCAATTCCTGACAGATGAGCTTATGAAACTCTACTCCACACATTGCATCATACAATGAATGGTCAAAGTACATGCAAAAGTGCTGTTCTCCACTGGGCAACTCGAATACTTTGATTCTCCATAATGGCAAATTTGGTACGTCAATTTCACACTTCAATGGACATAAGTTATTGAATATTTCCTCGTCGAATTTATTAACCAATTCAAAGACAACGACATCCTCAAACTTGATCGTTTCCAAGGTGAAGAGTTCCCAATCAAAATAGTTGGCCTTAGCACTATCATCCGTACCTACCTTTCTAAAATTGTATGCAAGCCAAGGGTAGCGTCTTATGATATCTCTCAATGCTTGTGAAAGCTGTTTGGAAGTAACCTTTTCTGAATATTTTGCAGTTACATTGAAATTGGGATAAAAGCCTTTCAAATTCCGAAGAATAAAGAATCTCTCGAAGTAGCCGACTTTTCTGGTTAGTATGGGCATCTCAAGTCAGAAGAAATGTAGTATTTCTCATAGGATTTCTTACCTATTGATATATCATCTATCGCAAATCTCAGAATTTCCTATTTTGTAACCTTGCTTCAATTACAATCATATTGTAATTGATAGAAACTTTGGTAGTACGCATTTGTGTTACATTCATGTGAGACTCAAACATATGTGGAGATAAAAAAATTCGAGAATGGGAAATCGAGACATATGATAAGCATCAGTCTATTTAGTTTGCCTAGCCTGTTCCATTCTGCATCAATTGAAAGTGTAGAATTTTTTTCTATACAACAATCAATTGTCTTGCTTCGGAATTTATTTATTGTACTGGTTAATGCAATTACGTATAATTTTCGCTATAACATCAATGAAAACATAATAATTGAGAAAGAGATCTAGAGAGTTCCCTTTTTAAATTCATCAGGGAAACTGATCCATTTTTCCTTGAGTTTTTCATAGAATATATCCATGATCTTGCGCCCACCTTCTGTAATCTGATCAAATTCTTCGACATAAGCAGCATGAATATTTAAACCGCCAGTTTCGGTGTATGCAAGACACATAAAAGTGTAGTTTCTTCTATTGACAGCTTGATTAAAGTGAGCATCAATGATTTTGTATTCACAATCCAATTCTTCAAGCTTATTAAGGTTACTAATAGTACCAGTGAATCTGATGGGCATGGTCAACTGCTTTAAGAATTGTTCGTAGTTCAACAATTTCAAAAAGCCAATCTCATGTATGCAAGTTGGACAAGACGATTTGACGTGAAGTCCATCATGAATTTTTTCATGAAGATGTTTCATCACTTGCATAGTTCTGCCCAAAACCGGTGGAAGGTTAATATATTTGATGCTAACGTACCCACCATAGCGATGGGGATAATCTTTCTCTAAAAATCTTCTAGCATCAACGGGAATGGCAGACTGGGAACTGTATTTTTTTCCTGGACTGTATTTTTCGAAAACTATTTCTTCTAACAATTGCAATGCTATGGTTTGAAGGTAAGGAGTCAAGGTAATTCCGTTGGAACGGCAAAATTGGGAAATCTTCTTCACTTCCGCTGTTGTCAAGTTTATTAATTTCATTTTGCTTTTGTTTGAGGCCAGATATTTCTTGGTTGAAAACATTGGGTAGAGCGAGAGGTTGGGGATCATTGGGTTTATTTTAGAATGCAACCAAGTGTATGTTGAAGCAAACCAAGGCAACTTTAATTTGGCGATAACAGAGACAATTTCCATGTAAGTTGGAGTGAAAATAGGGTGCTCTTCCGGAGGTGGAGCTATTTTGACTGGGAGATATTTCTCATCTCTCTTTTTGTCAAAAATATATTCTACTTCAGATTGCCCTTCATATTTTGACAATTCTTTGCAAATATCCTGCTGGAACAGACATCCGGTGATTCCATCAGCCATGGTGTGATCAAAGAAGATGGAGACATATTGTGATCCATCTGGAAGGACAAAGATTTTGATCCTCCACAGTGGAGCATTTTTCGTGTTAAGTGGTGGTTTAAACTCCTGGTATTTTTCAAAAAGAGCTCCATCGAAGGCATCAATATTTTCGTAGCTAACGACGTCATCGAACCTAATATAGTCTGGAACACGTACTTCCCAGTCGTAGTAGTTGCTTTCACTACTTGGCTTGTCACTGGTTTTGAAGCACATATTGGTCAACCAGACATTGTTCTTGACGACTTGGCTCAAGGCATAGGAGAACTGGGCTCGAGTGAAAGGCTTGCTGTACTTGGCTGAAATGCTGAAGTTGCTGTAGAAATCCTCTGCATTACGACAGATGTAAATTCGTTCAAGGTATCCGACCTTTCTGGCTAGTTCCACCATGGCAATTGAAAATTTGAAGTGTTGGAAATCAAAGCCTTGCTTCGAGGATTTAACCTTTTAAGTCCAGGTACCCACGTGAATTGGGAAGTCCGATTTACTAAGCACTTTTGACACTTGCTTATACAATTATTTGCAGATCTGCAGCGAATTAGTCTAGGAGGAAATCACAGAAGATCTTCTTATTTAAAGTACAAATTTTCGATAAAATCGCTCATTAGCCAATCACCGAAGCAATGTAGGCATTTTCAAGTGGCAAAATCCAAATCGTTGACCTCATATCTCGAGAAACTCATCAAATCCCGTCAAAAGGTGCCACATAAATTCGTTCATGCGGAAACACTTTTGTGCTAGTCTTCTAACCTAATCTTTGAAAATATTTGAGATTAACGAAGATCCAGTACAAATGGGGAGTGCAAATATGCATGAGCTCGATCACAAGATAAATATAGCCCCTTCTTACCTAGTAGACGTGGATCTTTATCTAAGATCAGCGGTTTCTTGTGCCTTAGCATTGTGAAAGTATTTAAAAAAAGGTACCTATGTGTGCTCGGAAAAATGTGGTTGAACCACATCAAATGAGGCTTAAGAACCTTGTTTCAACAGAACAAGTAGGAGTTGAAAGGTTATCGATCTATCAGGCGAATTACCACATGATTGAGATTGTCTTATGACGCGATAGAAAAAAAAAGAGATGACCAAGTAATTGGGTGTAGTTAGAGGAACATGATCATGTCAAGATCATGGAGGTGGAGATGTCAAATCTATTGATGAGGATTTGCTATCGAGAGAGATTAGAAAGCGCAAAAAGAGGAGGGGATTCCACCATGCTAGTATCAGTAGGGTTAGTTCAATTTTGTCAATAACCTTCTTTGCTAGTGGTGATCTAATGACACGATTGGGATCATGTTGTAGAAGGAATTTGGTAAGCAATCTTCTCGCTTCTGTGATCGCTAGAGTTATTTAGGTTTTAAAGGGCTTCTATTATGAACGGCAATTGCTGAAAGTGGTGTCACCTTGCATTTAAGCGCAAATCCTAGGTAGCTAAAAGTTCATCACAGTTTTAGCTGTTCTGACCATTATTTATTGTGGTTCTTTAAGTCTATCTCACTATGTTACCTCTGATCATGTAGTATTACCGGGTGCAGCTGTTTTGGGACTACTTTGACATTTTCCATATTAACCAGACCACTTCACAGACCTGATTTAGATTATTTTAGAATTTTGCCTGATTTACTTGGCAAAAGTTTAAATTGTACCTAGAACATATCCTTGCCTGATCAACTGTGAAGGCCAGTTGGAAACAGGGATGAAGAGAGAATCTTAGATCGACAAGAAACAATTAATCGTGCATCAATAGTTCATCTCGCCTGTTTAAGTAATGAATCAGCGTTCCATTCAGGCAGATATTGGTACATTTTGGATTTGATTTAGGGATGAACATTTTTTGACTTCCTTGAATTCTACAGTGAAACATTTCAATACCTTCGACAGTGGTTACAGTTTGATAAGAACAATAAGATTTTATTTCTATTGAACTTCAAATGGATATCGAAAAAGCGCATTTATGCAATAGGTTTGCCATTTTATGATTCGAGCTGTATTAAGTGCAAAAGCAGGTGCCTGAAACTAGTGTTTTAGATTTTGTAGTTGTGGATTTGCTAGATTCTATGTCATTTTTGAGAGTGGTGCTCTCATTATATCAATTTTTCGGCAGGTTGTACTTTACAACTTTTCTGAGCAATAGTTACCATTCTTGTAACTAATACGCTTCAAATGGCATGTGGAAATTTGGCAGGGCTGAGAACAACCAAAAATAAATTCTAAAATATTCTTTTTGACATGATTATAATTACACTGCGTCTTTTCCATTTAACCCATCCAAAGTCATATTTGGATCATTTTAGATTCATACCAGATTAAAAGTATCAAGCATATTCGTAGCTAATATCCCAAGAATAACTAGAATTCAGTTCATTCGTAGGAAAAGCCCACAATATACATAGGACTGTTCTTTATAAGTACTTGTAATGCCAGATTCCCTTGAGAGAGTCAAGTTTATTTTGGAATTATGATACGGGTTAAGGCTATGGTGTTTCGCAGCTCAGTTTCACAGCTCAGTCTCTTCTTATTGGAAATGAGTCTAAATTTCAAAAATACCCATATTTTGATAAATCACTGCACGCGAAACGAATGAAGTACTCAGAAAGCACGAACCAGTGGGTGTGGACCTATTAAGCAAGTAAGAAAGGAAGGCTAGCATAGTCAAGAAGCACCAATGCCTGTGACCTCAGATTACAAATCGACGTATTATTTATTTCTCTCCTTTCTTTTATATCCAGTAACAGAAAAAAATAGCGAAACTATGCCATTAATGCCAGAAACCGAACCTGTCGGGAGATTCCCTCCATTTCATTCAACCTCTCCATACTTATCACCTAGCTGAATTCTACGAATTCGTCAAAATTGGACCCTTCATCTAAAACCAAACTTTTCTCAAACATTCACCTCGCTCCTAATTTGTCAAAAACCACACCACCCAGTGACTTGTCTTAGGAGGCGCTTGGCAAAATAACCCCATGATGCCACTATGGCCATATTGGGGCGTGCGCGCACCGCACTTCACCACTTAAACAAAGCGTGCCATAATACTGACACACACCAAAATGGAGTTTATCGAGCCCCAAGCAGAGCCAGAAAAGCCAAAAACTGACAGTGTCCAGAACCAGAAGACCGAGGAAAGCGTCCAGCGCTTGGAATCCGAAATTGATAAGGTCTATGGTGCTTTGGAGACCCGTTTCCTGAGCTTGTGGTCTAATGCCTCAACCCTGGCTTCCGAGTTACAGGAGAAGATCAAGTTGGAGGAGCACAAAAACCAGTTGGTTGAGCAATTGAAACAGGCCCGTCTGAAGCTTGACAACGAGAAGATCGAGAATATCAAGAACCAGGCCAACAACGCGTTGGACTCCTTGGACCAAACCCTTGAACAGGTCGAGAAGCAAGCCGGCCAGTATGTGAGCCAATTCACCTCTTTCTTCTCCAATATTGTGGGTGTTGCACCTCTGCAAGAGAAAGAGAAGGAAAAGGAGGAGGTTCTCTTCTCCTTGAATGATGCATATGGCACTAGCAGATACGACACCGAGCTCTTCAAATTACACACTACCCCCAAGTTCTACACCGATGAAAGCACCAAAGAGGCTAAGGCTTTCAATTCTGAGTCTAAGACTGACGAAATATCTGACTTGTTGAAGAAGTACCCTAATACTTTGGCCAAAACCATGAATGACCTTGTTCCCGTTAAGGTGTCCTACAACGAGTTCTGGTACTGGTACTTCCAGCATGAGCACAAGCTCAAGGATGCTGAGAACAAGAGAAAAGAGCTCTTGGGCAAGAAGGACGCCGCTGGAGCCGTGGACGAGGAGGAATTCACCTGGGACGATGACGAAGATGAGGAGCACGACGAACCCGTGGATGTGGCCAAAGAGGTCAAGGCATAAATTTAGCGAGCATCTTCTGGACTGCGCTGTTAGTCAATGCTAGTTGCCTGCTTAACTTTGCATCAATGAACCCTCCGTTTGGAGTCATCCTGTGAGCAAACATCCACTATTGTGGATGGCGTCGAAGGTTTTCTATGAATGTTTCTGTTCATTATTTCAATTTCGTTGAGGATAAAGGTGAACGTAGTGAATTCTTCCAGATCACTTGGAGGCACCAATAGCGAACACTTGCAGTCACCGATATGGCAAATCCTATCTACATATAATAAACTGTAATGAATGAGCTGTAGAAAATAGGTGAGTGTTAGATGATAGAATTGTCACCATTAGAGGAAGCTATTTGAAATCATCAAATTATGAGCCTGAATCTGAAGAATTGGTCTAATATTCTCAACCCTTGGCATACAATACAGTCAAGTCAATATTCACACTGAGTTCTAATAGGCGGATTGACTGCCGATGAAAAAATACCAAGCAACGTCTGAAGTAGACATCCTAACAAAATCCCCCAATATTATGTAACATATATTCCATTTTATGGCTTCATTTTAATGTCTTCCATCTTGTGTCTCCATTTCATTTCTTCTCTTTAATGTCTCCATTTAAGTCTTCATTCTCAGACACTGCGAAAACCCCCAAAATTATCAATTATGCCCAACACCATGGAATATCAATAACGCCAAAGGTATTTCCCTCTCAATATTCATACACACTCTCTCCAGTCTATACTCCAGACCTGTAACTAAGTACTCCCGCCAATTCTCTAAAACACCCTCTCTATCCTCTCCTTTATGCCTATTCTCTCTACTCTCTATTCTCTCTATTCTACCCGTACTTCTCGCTAACTTCCAGTGCGACACTCAAGAACACCTCCACTATTGCTCCAAACTACCTCAATACCTACCTCTTTCAAGCCCATTCCTTCCACCCACCTCACTATCCATTCTAAACTTCCCCTCTATACCCATTTCCACCCTCTGACCGTCCTCTATCCTCCTATCCTCCTCTACCTGCTTCACTATGCACACCGACATCTCCGACCCCCAGATCGCACACAGCAACACATCAAAGAAAAACCAACCACCTCGTCTGCTTCTGTTGTGCACCACGCCAATACTCCGCCTGTTTCGATTCTGCGGGATCTCAATCGAAACATAACATCTACTGCCCTGTTCCAAACCCCCAGGGCCCTTTTTTCGCGGAGAATCCCGTCACTACTCACTTCTAGGGACTGTTTGTGCTGGCCTTCAATTGCCGCCTTTACCACGGACAACGGCTCCCCCAGTCCCGCCACCCCGTCCAATTAGACGCGTCCGTGTCACCCGTGCTGCCCATCGCCACAATCCATCATGTCCCGGCGCATTTGGGTCAAAAGACCCAACGGAACGCCCACCACCATAGCAGTGGCCCAAACCGACATAGTGGACGACCTCAAGCTGGCGGTCATCGCCAAGTTCCCCAATTCGCTTGCCCGCAACTTCGACCCCGCGGACCTCGTCATCAAGTTCCAAGTCAAAGCCAAGAAGAGCCATCCGCTCCATACGTTTCCCGAATCCAGTCGCAGCCCCAACTCGCCCCTAGCCACCTCCACCACCACCACCGGTGCCAATACCACGCCTGCCGTGACCTACGTGGCGCTTTCACCCGACCACAACGTGTGGGCTGTGTTGGACAACCACTATCCCAAGGGAATGACCATGCAAGACAGCTTCATTATTGAAGTTCCAGTGCTAGAGAACTCAGTAGCACCGGTCTCCGACATCAAGCCGCCGTCCGACACTCCCTCATTCCACCAGCCCCAGCCCCAGTACGGCTACCCGGCACCCCTCAACGGCAAGGACTTGTCGGTGTCGCCAGATATCGCCAACTCCAAACAGTTGCCCACGCAGAAGCCTATCAATAACGGCCGTTCCAACAGCATAAATAGCCCCAACAACACCAGGGGCCATTTATATACGCGTTCGCCCAACCAGACGGTGCCGGGTTCCGCCGACAACTCCCAGGTGGTGCTCTTATTGCCCAAGAACTTCACACTTGCAGGTGCAAACCCAGACCCTTCCGGCAAGAAACAGTTGTCGCTCGATAGAGAGCTGCTCAAGTCGCCTCCCGGACTGGCCCAAAACTTGACCAACATCGGCGTGGCCAGGGAACGTCTGGGCTCCACCGACCGCCAGGGCCAGTTTGCCATGTCTGAAAACTCTCCATTGACATCCTCGCTTCCTGCCCTTAATGTCCAGACCCTCTCCACCAGTCCCAGTAACAATTCAACAGGGGCTACGAGTCCTACGGCTACGCTGGGAGAAAAGCACGACGGCGCCTTGGACTCCCCTATTCCAGACTCTCCAACCACAGTCGAACCCCTTCCCCTTCCCAAGGTTTCCAAGTCCAAGCCCATCAGCAAGCAAAAAGATGCCCAGCACCAATATTCGCGTCCCAGTACAAAGGAAAAGGTGCTACCTTCGATCTCTGTGTTAGTGGTTGAAGATAACGCCATTAACCAGGCCATTTTGGGTGCGTTCTTGAGGAAACACCGTATCCACTATCAGATCGCAAAGAACGGCCAAGAGGCAATAGATAAGTGGCGCACTGGAGGCTTCCACCTTGTGTTGATGGATATCCAGTTGCCTGTGAAGTCGGGAATCGAGGCCACCAAGGAAATCCGCCACTTGGAGAAGGTGAATCGGATTGGTGTCTTTGCGCAGCATGAACTTACCAATTCGCATTACCATGGCCAGACGGAGCTTGAACCGGGAGAGCAATTAGACTTGAACGTATTCCGCTCGCCTGTGATTATTGTGGCGCTCACTGCGTCCTCCAATTCCTCGGTGGACAAGAAAAACGCCTTGATGGCAGGCTGCAATGACTACTTGACCAAGCCGGTGAACTTGGTGTGGCTCCAGAACAAGATCACCGAATGGGGATGCATGCAAGCATTGATTGACTTTGATGGCTGGAAAGACAAGCGGATTGCGGCCAAGGACTCCAAACCCGTGACCAAGAAGCCCACCCCGTCCCGGGGTGTTCTCTTGTCCAACAAACCAGTAGATTAGGTACGTACCGAGCATATAAATACATATAGATTAGGCCAGGACAAAAAGCTACTTAAAACCTCAATATCGCCATATTATGTCGTGTGCATACCACTTAGACTTTTATGAACGATTTTTAACTACTACCAACTCCATCTCAATATGTCAGAACCCACCGAGACCCAGACAGTTTTACCCCTTGAAATCATCGACAAAAGCGTTGGAAAGAAAATCCGTGTTTTGTTGACCAACGACAAGGAATTTACCGGCACTTTGATCGGATTTGACGACTTTGTCAACATGGTGTTGGAAGATGTCGTGGAAGAGTCCAACGACGGAGTCAGCGACAAGGTGATCAAGAGCATGTTGTTGAACGGCGGTCAAGTGGCCATGATTGTTCCCAATTAGACAGGTGTTGACCACGGTGTCTGCATGAAGTATCCATGGGCCCTGCTCATGGGATGTATTATAGTATCAATGTCATGAATATAGATAGCAAGGGTGTAGAAAGAATTATAGGGTGTGAGTGATAGAGAAGATCGGATTGGATTGGAGTCCATATAATTGAATCAGCACGGTGAAATGAATGCAAATTTGC
The DNA here is from genome assembly GCA_030582475.1 of Suhomyces panamericanus. NCBI lineage: Eukaryota > Fungi > Ascomycota > Pichiomycetes > Serinales > Debaryomycetaceae > Suhomyces > Suhomyces panamericanus. Next base: position 56,949 of record JAKTXI010000006.1, read on the forward strand.
CATTCGGTCCAAGACATTCTTAAGAGTGCAAATGGCAGATTCTAGGTGTATTTCATGCCTGATATTACGAATTGAGGCATTGAGACTAGGTTTACCAGTATGGATCCACGCTTCCAGAAGCAGAAGAGCAGTTGATTCAATAATACATGGGAGTTATTCTTGATTTATAAAAATCACTAGTCTATTCCGACCATTTGGCTCAACTTTATATAGTACTCTATTTTAAGCTCATATTCACCTTAATTTCTGAGTAACTATACAGATCTAATTTCCTAAAAGTTCCAGACTGTGATTCCTCAGAACAATTATAGAAACATAAAACATAACCACGCTTCTACTAAAAACCATTCCAATTGAATCAATTCTATCGAATGCCATAGAACATTCCTCATTTGCCACTTTCCATTTCAAATCAACTAATCTCACTGTTTCTCCACGCTAATTCACTACTGCTTCTTTTTCTTGATTTGGTGCGAATTTGCCACTTCTACTATTACCACTTCCACTCACTTGTACTGAATCTAACTACATAAGGGCTCCTTTTGCTGATCCCTTGTCCATTTCCTTCCTTCCCTTAATTACTTCACTTTCCATCTTGTCTTGTCATGAAGTTAAGCATCTCCATCCAAAGCTCGGGTAACGTCATTGGTGTTGATATCCCCGGATCCCTTACATTGGAAGACTTCAAGGCATATCTTCAGGCAGAAACCGACATCGAGCCAGAGCGCCAGATCATCACTCACAATGGAAAGTCCCTCAATGATGGCCAGAAGACGTTGGACGACTTGAGCATCAAGGAAGACGACTTGTTGATCATCGAAGAAACTCGAAGATCCCAGGCTCCAGCATCGGCATCCGCACAACCAACAGACCCCTTTGATGCCCATGTGGAGACTATTCGCCAGAAATTCCTCAATGACCCCCAATTGCAGTCACAGTTGGCACAAAACACCCCCGAATTGCATCAGAACTTGAACAATCCTGCCGAATTCAAGCGTTTGATTGCAGCCCAGATGCAGCAAATGAACGCCTTTGGCCAGCCAAACAACGAGGAAATGCTTCGGTTGCAGGAGAACCCCGATGACCCTGAAAACCAGGCCAGAATCTTGGAACTTATCAGAGAACAACAGGTAGACGAGAACATGAGGTTGGCCTATGAAATTTCGCCTGAGAGTTTTGCCTCTGTCAACATGTTGTACATCAATATCGAGGTCAATGGCCATAAAGTGCAAGCGTTCGTGGATTCTGGAGCCCAAAGCACCATCATTTCGCCAAAATTGGCAGAGAAAATCGGCATCTCCCATCTTATCGACAAAAGAGCCGTGGGTGAAGCTAAGGGAGTTGGATCCCAGAAAATTCAGGGAAAAATTCATAGTGTTCCGATTAGAATTGGAGATTCCAAGATAGACCTTGCTGCCTCGTTCATTGTGCTCGATCTTGACCAGGAACTTTTATTTGGATTGGACTTGTTGAGAAGACACAAGTGTGTGATTGACTTGAACAGAGACATGTTGGTAGTTGGTGAGAGCATTGAGACCAGATTTTTGCCAGAATCGGAGATAGAAGTTTTGAAAAGGGTCCCAGGAGGAAACATCTTGGGAGGTCCTTCCTCGTCTGGGCTTGGAGGAAACATCTTCAGTGATGCTGGTGCGGTTCCTCCAGCCAATTCCACGCCAGCAAGAACTCCTACCTCTTCTGCAGCAGATGCAGCCGTGAAAAGACAACGAAAGGAGGCAGCTGAATACTCGCCAAAAGAAGAGGAAATTACTCAGCTCATTGGGCTAGGATTTTCCAGAAACGAGGCCATTGCTGCATTGAAACAGACCGGTGGAAATGTGGAGTTGGCTGCATCTTTATTGTTCCAATGATTATTACGAAATAGAGTTCAGTTCTTCTATATTCAACGTATGCTAAAACGCCAGAGTGAAGTATAGTGTTAATATTACAGCATTAATTAGATTTGCAACGTTGATTCGAGTAGGTAACATTCCTCGAGTATCCTGTGCCGTTGAATTTTAATAAGTAAATTGTACATTCTAATCTATAGTTTGTCTACTTAGTATATCTCGATATAACTCGTTAAGCTTCTGTCTAGGGAAATCAATGGAAATGTCATTCTTGAAAGAACTTTAATATTTCACTATAATGACACATCGTATCATTTCATTCACTTTCGCCTAATCCTTGTAGAAGACATTGAAGAAGCCCCGGAAGAAGAATTTCAGGCCAGCCGTGCTAATCACGTCGATATCCTCCTTTTCCAACTCGAAGTTGTACACGTCCAAAGACTGCTTGATTCTTTCTTCCAGCGACGAAGTTGTCACGGGAAGAATGCCGTTCTGGTAGGTGTATCTCAACAAGATCTGGGCCGGTGTCTTGTCGTACTTGGTGGCCAACTTGGGGAGAAGTTCCTTCAATGGGTGATTTTCCACCTCCTTACCATCCTTCTTCACTCTGAACAACGGGGTCAATGGTCCGTAGGCTTCAAGCAAAATGTCGTTCTTTTTGGAGAACTCCACCACGCCTTCGGACTGGTTCTGCAAGTAGGGGTGGAACTCGATCTGGTTGACCACAGGATAGAACTCCTTGGAGCCAGCTATTTTGAAGACGAGTTCCAAGTCGGGAACACGAAAGTTGGACACACCGATGTGTCTGACTTTGCCTGCCTTTTTCGCTTCGATAAAGTGCTTCCAAGTGGACTCGATGGTTTCGGTAGTCTGTGACTCCTCGAAGTAAGGAGCGTGGATGACGAACAAGTCGAGGTAAGGAGTGTCCAACTCCTTCAATGCGTTGTCAATGACCTCGGCTGCATCCTTGACAGTGCCATCGGCCCTCCTCAAACCAGGACTGTACTTGGAGGTAACGAACAAGTCTTCTCTGGCAATTCCACTTCTGCTGATAGCTTCAGCAACTTCCACATGGGTGGTGTAGAAATCGGCCGTGTCGATGTGGTTGTAGCCGCTCTTCAAGGCAAGAAGTAATTGGTCGATCAACTCTTCAGTTCTTTGGTTTCCGTTGGTGTTCTTCTTGAGCCATTGCCACTTGGTTCCAGTTCCAGCACCAAAGGTGATGGCTTTACCTGATTTGGTGGTGAGGCTTCTGACTAAGGGGACGATGTGGCTCATTGTAGAAAGAAAGAAAGAAAGAAAGGTGAGAACAAAGATAAGGCAGGAGGAATGCACTCAATGGCACGACTAAATGTTTGGGTAGTGAAGGAGACGAAAGGGTGTTTCGAAAAGCGAGACTTTCTGCAAATCAGACCCTGGATTATCGAGACTTTGTGGAGATCAGACCCTCGATTAGTGAGATTCGTTGCCCTTATATAGCCACCCTGACTGTGGCTATCTGCACCATAATTTCCGCTTTATAGGGCCATACACCGAAAGGCCGACAATACGCGCAATACAGATCCCCCACAAGCTTAGTAATGCTCTCCACAGTGAAGACTCACAATATGGCACCATAGTGGCAGGAAATGGCAAGATAAGAAGCTCGACCCGGTGCAGAGGAAATGAAGTAATTAGAGATCTATAAGTAATACGCTGTGCAGATATTGGAGATCTGGTGATTTGATATTGGAGAGATCTATTAATTGGGATGTTTCTTATTGTTAGTAAGACGTGGAAGTTAGACTAGTGAGGTATATCGTAGTTAAACGGGTTGCATCTTATATGCGAAAACGAGAAGAGTGACGTAAATAGGATTAAGATTGGAAATTGGATGTAACCAATAAAGTACCAGACTGTAGTATTTTATTTTGTTCGAGAAAGTAATTATGAAACCTTAGCGATTCTAACAGCATAACTTCTTACCGAGATAACTTTTAATTCGATTGGGATCAACGGTTACAACGTCCTGGAATTCTCCCATTACTTTCAATTGAATAGGAGCCCCGAGACTATGAACTGACCAATATTCTTCAGACGAGTCCATTTAATTATAATTGGTTATCGAAAGAATATATTCAAAGCAAGTACCAATTGTTAATCTTGATTTAAAAAAATGCAACTTCTCTTGCAAAAATGAAAGTAAATCAAAATAAGAATTTCTTTATCCTATGGCCAAATTCGCTTTGTTCGCTTGAAATCAAGCGAACATGTTGTCTTCAACGATTAAAAATAAACTCTAAATAATATATAGATTGATAAAGGGATAATATACCAATTTATCTTAAAGCACTAAAATAGAACGATTTTTCAAAATTTTCACGTCCAAATTTGACCTTAATCAACCAGACGGAACTTCATGGAAGACAACATATGCTGGCTTTTATTTCACTTCTCAATCTACGGATCTCGCCAGGGGTCCTTCCTGATTAACGTTCATTGCATTCTATTGCTATAAATGGCGGAACTAAAGTCCGTTCAAGGCCTCCTCTTCCTCGGCATTGGGTCTCTTCTTCAACACCAAAGGCTTGCCGGTGATTCTGAAGTACAAATCCTTCACGTCGTCGGTGGTGGATTCGAAGTGGGAGGTGGCATCGTAACTCTTAGAAAGGTAAATGCCGTCGCTGGAACCGTCCTCGCTTGGCTCGTACAATTCTGCTATGCCCATCAACGTGTCCAAACGGTTGCCCAACAACTTGAAGGCTGGCTCCAATTCCACGTGGGGAGTGTCGGTCTCGATGATGGTGGACACAATAGCCAAGTAGTATCCCTTTGGCACGACGCAATGGACGTCGGACAACACGGCAATGTAGAGGTCGTGCTTTCTTCCCACCTGGTTCTGGGGGATAATGATCTGCACCGAGTCCAAGTCGGCGGTGTTGGGGACAGGGTGGTCCAAGATACACATGGCTCTGATGACCCGGGAACCGGTCTTCTTGACCTTGTTGGGGAAGTAGGTGGGGTCGGCAATCACAATGGGGGCCTTGGCCGTGCCTTCCTTGGTCACCACACCGGCGAACTTGTCGCCGTCGTACAACACCTCGTCAATGGGAGTGTCCAACATGTAGGTACCTCCGTAGATGGCCGACAATCTGGCAAAACCCTGGGGCAATTCGCCCAATCCGTACAAGGGGTAGATGTAGGGCGACTTGCCGTACTTGGCCACCGATTGCACGTACAAGATGATCCGCTCGTAGGTGGGACGGGCCACCTCGTTCAAGTAGTCGTCGGTGGACCACAAAGCCATGGAGTGGCCAATGAAGTCCTTGGTGCCGTTTTCCAAGCCGAACTTATTGTAGACCTCGTTCATGGTGTTGGTGTCCAAGTTCAAGCCCTGGTGGGTGGAGGTCACGTCCTCGTCGTACTTGGAGATGAACTCCAAGAAGTTGCGCATTCTTCTCTTCTCGAAGATGCCCATCAAAGACGACTTGACTGCCTCCATCTCGTTGGATGGCACCTTGGCAATGCGGCCATTCCGGTACACGTAGCTGCCGCCAATCTGCTTGAACTCGATGTATCTGGTCACGTCGGTGTGGACCAAGATGTTGGTCAACTCGCCGTTGGCCATCAAGAATTTGGGAATCAAATCGACACACCAGTCCCGGTCTCTGCCGCTGAGTTCGGGCTTTTGGGCCGAGGGCTTGAACTTGGCGTACAATTGCAGAAGATTCAACGAGGCAGACTCGCCTCCGTAGAAGTCCTGTCTGTCAATGTGCAACACCTTCTTGCCTTCGACGGACAAGAGACCCGAAAGAATACATTCGGTCAATCCGGTGCCTAGCACGATAACGTCGTAGTTTTCATCCATGGTGATTGAGGGGGGGAGTAGAAGGACAAGTGGGATAAATGGAGGAGATTGATGGGCTTATATATGCTTGCTTTTGTGGAGGTCGTGGCTAAACGAGGGAGACGATAAGCGGAGAGAGGAAGAGGAAGAAGGAAAGGAAAAAGGAAGGAAAGAAGCAGAGAAAGGGTAATGGTGAAGTGGAGATGTATATAGGGTAATGGTTTTGTGAAATTGTAGTTCTGGTTTGGGTTTGAATTGGGCAATGGTGGATGTTTTGAGGTTCCGGAACATTCCAGCGTAAATGGGCATTTTGCACCCACAGGGTGAAAAATGGGCATTGCCAGCGAAGAAGGGAGGACTTTACACGTAAATGAATTTTAGTGGATGAACTGTGATGGTATCTGGAGAATTTTGAATTTTCCAGACCAATACACGGTATATTGGAGATTTGGGGTCTCAGGTTGTCCTTTTCTGAGACATTGCCATAGTGCGACCAAGCTAAGCCTGTAGAATATGCCTAGTACCAGCCATTGCGTGTATAGAGGTCCATAGGAGGATTGCTGGTTTGAATTGATTCCTGGTGGATCTGACTTTTGGAAATTCCAAGGTTTGAGAAAGGCTGGTGATTCAGAGTCTTGCTCCCGATGTTTTAGGATCTACAGTTTTAGAGTACACTAGTAAATCGATTTACTTAACAATCATCAATTATTAATGCGGAGGGTCACATGCCCTGCAATGGGTTCAAAATTTGCAATTCATAGTGGTCGTCGTGGGGAGAGGTACATTCCACTAAGTCAATACGAGCTACTGTTTGTTGAGTAAATATTGAAGTATTACTCATGCTAATATTTATTCACATTAGTCTACTGAGCATTTGGAACTCCAGTGCTGGATTCTGTATAATTTCTACCTCGCTTAATTCCAGAAATCAGTCACCACGGTTTCACTGGAACATCGACTACTCTTTTCTACCGTTTTCCTCATCTGTTGGCCTTTTGTGTAGTCGACACGCGATGTTTATATAACATCTCGCTCGTCAATATATTCACTAATTCACGATGCCATAAATTGTAGCCAAATCCTTGAATCTCCATCGTGTCATTGAATTTACTTCGTGTTATTGAACCTACATTGTGTCATTGAATCTCCATCGTCTCATTGAATTTACACTTCGTCTTCACCACTTCTACATATCTCTCGTCGTAAAGTCCGTCTTTTGAAATATACAACATAAATTATACATCGCTCATACGGAGCCATTTTGCTGTCTGGTTAATCCAAATTGACCCCCTCATCACTTCGTTCAAATCGTGTCCTTAAACCACCACGTGGAAACCATTCTTGCCCTTGTCTAAGCCGGCCTTGATGATCTTGGAGATTTCAACTGGGTCGGAAGTGATGCCAGTGAAATTCTCATAGCCATCTTCGGTGATCAACAAATCGTCCTCGATTCTCACACCACCAATGTACCAGTACTTGTCCAAAACGTCCTTGTTGATGTACTTGACCTGGGCTTCGTCCTTCAAGGTGTCCTCCAACAAGAATGGAGAGAAGTAAATTCCGGGCTCGTCGGTCAACACCATTCCCTTGACCAATGGTCTTCTTAATCTCAAGTACTTCAACAATGGGTCGGGGTCCTCGTAGTTGGGGTGGCCACCCACGTCGTGGGTGTCCATTCCCAACAAGTGGCCCAAACCGTGAGGGAAGAATCTAGCAGAAACCTTGGACTCGAACAACTCCTCCAAAGTGTATTCCGACTTGAAGATGCCCAACTTAACGAACTCCTCAATCAACACCTTGTGGGCAGTCAAGTGGAGCTCGTCCCAGCTAGCACCAGGCTTGATCATGTCCATAGTGACCTTTTGCATTTTCAAGACAGCGTTGTAGATTTCCAAGTGCTCTTTGGTCCAGTCTCCGTTGATGGGGAAACATCTGGTGACATCTGCAGCATAGCAGTCCCATTCGGCACCGGCGTCGATCAAGATGGACTTCTTGGTGGAGTCGATCTCGTCATCGTTCTTGACGTAATGCAAAGTCGAGCAGGTGGGACCACTGCAGCAAATGGGGTCGTAGGCAAAGTGCTTGGAGCCTTGTCTCAAGGCATGGTAGGCGAACTCGGCGTGGATGTGGGTCTCCTTGGTCTCAATTGGGAGAGCAGACATTACCGCAAGGTGACTGTTGTCAGTGATCTTAGCCGCGTGTCTCATCAATTCGATCTCGTACCAGTCCTTGATCAATCTGGACTCGTCCAAAGCGTAGAAGAAGTTGTCTCCACCCTCAGAAAGATACGACGAGAACTTCTTGTTGAAGTCGTTGATGTCTGTGGTGATGATTTCAGCACCGACGGCCTTCAAGTCGGCCTCCAAGTCGCTGACGTACTTGATGGTGTCTGCATCGAACTTGTCAGCGGCCTCCTGGAGCGAAAGAGGCATACCTGACCACATCACGTCTTCGGTGTCGATGTTGGGCAAGTAGAGCACCAACTTGTCGGACTTTCCGTCAAAAAGAACATGAGATCCGGGAATGTCACATCCAGACAAGTAGTAGAAGTATCTGTTCTGTCTCATTGGCTTGGTCTGGTCACAGTATTGGTGGAAGACAAGGTCTTCTCCAGACATGAAGAACACGGCGTCCTGGCCCTTTTGGCCAAGTTTCTGGTGCAAATGCGCCTGGACGTTTCTGGCGTGTTGTTTGGCTGGGTATTTCTTGCCCTTTAAGGCAGCTGGTCCGTCAGTCATGGTGGGAATAATAATAGAGTGAATGTAGAAGGACAAGTAGAGTCTGTTCATATATAGCGGGTCTGGAGCACTGGCGCGCCCCGGGTGCAGGACGGGTCAATGCCTTACAAGAGATGGCCCATTTGGAACCGGACTACAAGGTGAGCTGATTGGGACGGTGTGGGGCACGGACGGGCTATTCTGGCATCCGAGTCCGACACAAGGCCATAAATGGACATATAGCGACATTACTTACCATTTGAAGGCAAATACCGGAAGCTACAGCCAAGAAACGGCATATCTTTAGGTCTATAAATTAGTGTAAGGCGCATTTCGGTAACTAACGGCAGGGTGAAGAAACGGCAAATGACAGGCGAATTGAACCGACATCAGGGTCCTATCATCAGAAACATCCACACACCAATATGTTCGAACTCTGAAACCTTGGTACTTTGAAAACTTGAGTGAGTAATTATACAATTGTTATTTATATAAGTACAATTTCGGAGAATGAAAGCGAGGGTAGTTGATGCCGAGACAGATGAGACTCTCGAGAATCTGATGGAACATCAAAGTGGAATTCTGACCACAGGAGCCCGGTTTTGATTTTGTGAGAATCTCCAAGGGAACATGGTGTAATTAGAGGATGTAATTAGATGGTATTCATGCAGATGTAGGCAGCATCCAACGGTTTGAAGGTTGTTCCCGTTTGCAAATTTGCATCGGAAATATTGCAACTTCATCGTTTTAATTCATTCATGCAACTTCATCTCTTAATTCATTCATTTAACTTCATCACTTAATTTACTCATTTAACTCATTCACTAAAATCATTCATGTACCTTCATCACATACTATATCATTCAAGTAGGTTGATGCATATGATTCCATAAACTCAATAGGGACTCCTTTCATAAGTACTGTTGTTCAAAACATCTCCCCTTCGGAATCAGAACCATAGTAATCGGTTTCCAGAATGCACCATATGACCTCAAATGAGACCTTCTACCTTGGACAAGAATTGAAAAATATTAAATTTGGATACTAGGAGATGTAATTGTGAAATTAGGATTGGATCCCTTTATATCCAGACTTAATCGTTTAGAACAAACCATTCTGGACATCCTTGATTTGAAGGGGGACTCCTTGGGTTCCTGAAGGACAAGAGGTGCCAAAGTGGTAATTGCCTTCGACTCCAATACAACAGTAGCAGACACAACCCAAAAGGTTAATGAAACCCTCGTGAGAAATCTCAAAGCCCTTTGTAGCACTGTCATAACTACCGGAAAGAAGACAACCGGCAGCAAGTTGCAAGAAGTTGTTGTTTCCAAGGTCCTTGAAAACACCGATTTCGGGGTCAAAGGAGAAAGTAGAAACTGTGTCGTTACCCTTGGAAAGATGGACTTTACCGTTCCGGTTGACAAAATTACCGATCTCATTGGCAGCAAGCTGAACTATGGAGAAAGGAGAAACATCAGCAGAAGCGGAAACAGTAGCAGCAAGGGCAGCAGCAGAAAGAATAGTAGCAAATTGCATCTTAGACCGAGTGAAGAAAGGTATTGATCAAAATAACGGCATGGCCGAGCTGGTGCATTTATACTTCGAATTTGACGAACTGAGGGCGGAGTCAAGATGGTCCAGTGTTGTTAAACTGGTTTGGAACGGCCATAGGCTTGGTTCCATTTCAGTTTGTTTGGATGCAAAATCACGTCCAGCAGCCAATCTGAAATTTTGGTGGTGCAGGACCTAAAAACGAGATAATCAGCCAAGGCTTGGATGCACCAGCCACCAATCCACGTCAACAATTCTAGAATTGACAAGCGCGAATGCAGAATATTCATGTGTTGTGAATTATCTCGAGTCGTTTCGATAGAAGAAGAATATTTTCTGATCGTTTAGAAAAGATGGCAAGTTCAAGTTCATAAATCGGAAAGAAAGTTGGACAGAGATGGTTAGAATTGTTCTTCATAGTACTAAAAAACTGTTGGACTTCCTAATATCTAATAAAACTACAAGATTAATTGATCAACAGTTCATCCCATATGGTTTCCAGTTCTTTTTTGGGTATATATATCGTAGAGTTTTCTTGAGATTTTGTAGATTTTTTAAAATACTGCGAAAACAAATCTAAACTGATCTAGCATCGAATATCTCGTAATTTCATCAAACGCCGCTTCGCTAAACAAACTCCATGCATTAGGTACACTAGAGTTTCTGGAAATTCCAATCGACGGTTGGACTGAAATTCGAGTTTCTATCTTTAGAATTAAACATTCGAAAAATTGACAAGTTAACAACAGACTACCCAGCTTAAGAGACAGATGCCTGTATTCCAAGTCTAAATGCGTCCAATTTGTAACTAGAAGTTGATTATTGTACTAAATAGAGCAATGCCCAAGTACCTTATCTGTACTCACTACTACCTCAAAGTGTCGAATAATCAACATCAATTTTCACCTATTTCGAGGGAATTGCCAGCCCTCCAATTTCCTCCCTAGAGCAGTATTACCCAGTACAGTAGTCCATCTCCAATCTTGATAACACCAAATCCTTCCTGTTTCCATGATTATTCAATTCCATATCGACGCCGCAGTAGAAATCAGTCTACTGTCACTTTTAGTATACCTACCAATAAATTCCCACGACCTCAAATTCGCCAAAAAAAGACTACCAATCACCACTGCCTCCATCCTAGAGTCCATTTACCCTACCATTGATCCCTCTACCCTGTATTTACTCCATATGCCCATAATTATCCACCTCATTCCTCCACTCCCCCTTACGTAATCCGCACCAAACCAAACCAAACCAAATCCAATTCAGTGGCAATACTTCCAACTAAATCACCATGGAAAGATTACAAAGATTGTTAGGATCCGGGGCTGGATTGGGCGGTGCTGCCCCTCCCCAAAACGACGGCCCTGCCATAGATAACTCAGAAACCGTTTACATATCCTCGTTGGCCCTTTTGAAGATGTTGAAGCACTGTAGAGCCGGTGTTCCAATGGAAGTCATGGGGTTGATGTTGGGTGAATTCGTGGATGATTTCACCATTCATGTGATCGACGTGTTCGCCATGCCTCAGAGTGGTACTGGTGTGTCGGTTGAGGCGGTGGATGATGTGTTCCAGACCAAGATGATGGATATGTTGAGACAGACTGGAAGAGACCAGATGGTGGTGGGATGGTACCATTCCCACCCCGGTTTCGGATGCTGGTTGTCGTCGGTGGATGTGAACACCCAGCAATCGTTCGAAAGATTGAACAAGAGGGCCGTGGCAGTGGTGGTGGACCCCATCCAGTCCGTCAAGGGAAAGGTGGTCATTGACGCCTTCAGAACCATCGACACCACTACGTTGATGATGGGCCAGGAACCTCGTCAAACCACCTCCAACGTCGGCCACTTGAACAAGCCTTCCATCCAGGCGTTGATCCACGGCTTGAACCGTCACTACTACTCATTGAACATCGACTACAACAAGACCTCGTACGAGACCAACATGCTCTTGAACTTGCACAAGAAGAACTGGCAGTCGGGCTTGAAATTGGTCGACTACAACCACAAGGAGCACGAGAACTTGGAGAACACCGACAAGATGGTGAAGATCGCAGAATTATACAACCAGAGAGTCCAGGAAGAAAAGGAGTTGCTGGAGGAACAGTTGAAGACCAGATATGTGGGTAAGCAGGATCCAAAGAAGCATTTGTCCGATACGGCAGAGAAGCTCATTGAGGACAACATCACGTCGTTGTTAACGAGTAACGTCAACGCATTGGCAATTCAGTGAATTGGTAGAGTGGTCAAATAGATAAAGCAAAATTCTTATGAACATGTAGAATGTCTTTATGGTAGATGCAACCCATTACCAACACGACTGTAGCAGCTTTAAGGTGTCTAGGAAGTGTATACTTGATGTACTAATTATGGTTCCATACACTACCAAGTATCAAAAGGTGAAAAGTATCAATACAAAGCAAAAACAATTCAAGTATTACTAGTTCAAACTTCACGGAACTCATTAGATCAACAGTCTATGGCCATAAGTTCCAATTCAGACAAAATTATCTGGACTCAATTCATCAAAATACGCCCTCTTCATATTACCGAAAGTCTTCGAGCTGCTCATCTCCTTCTCCACAATGTCCCATAACAAGCGCTCTCTACTGTCAAACTCCTCGGAAGATGAATTACCTGAGTACCTTCAGGTAGCAGAAGCCAAAAAGCACAAACTGGGAACAACTTCTGACAATCAGTTCCTCCATACCATCAATAGACAAGTGCTAGACTTTGACTTTGAGAAGATATGCAGTGTCAGTCTTTCCAGCGTGAACCTCTACTGCTGTTTAGTGTGTGGAAAGTACTTCCAGGGACGCTCAAAGTCATCTCCTGCTTATCTCCATTCTCTTGGAACAAATCATCACGTATTCATCAATCTTTCTAATGAAACTTTTCACATCTTGCCAGAAAACCACGAAATTACATCTGCTACAGCACTTCATTCACTTAAAGATATTACCGACCTCCTAGCTCCGAAGTACGAGAAGGGATATGTACTTCCAGAAAAGGCGCTAGACTTGAACCATAAGGAATACGATGTTGGTTATATTGGACTCAACAATATACTGAACTGCGATTATGCCAATGTGGTGATCCAGGCTCTTGGCCACGTACCAATAATACGAGACTATTACTTGAATTTATCCCATCAAGACAGCACAATGGAGTTGATACAGAGAAAGAGCCGGTTGAATTCAAGTTTTGCCCTTTTGGTGCAAAAGTTGTGGTCCAATCACCTCTACAAACCACATATTTCGCCGCAAGAGTTTCTCCTGGTGGTTTCAAGTGACAGCAAAAAGTCCTTCTCGACTGATGTGCAAAACTCTCCCAAGAAATTCATGGTTTGGGTGTTGAACCAGTTCCATATTCAACTTTCCCAATCGATAAATTCATCTAAAACTCCATGGAGCAAGGCGTTCCAAGGCTCCATCAAAATAACAACTACAAATCTCAAGGAATCAGAAGTTAAACGAAAGGTTGAGTTCGTTCAGGAGGGTTCTACTACTACTAAGTCCAAATTCTGGGTGCTTTCACTTGATTTGCACACAGTGAAACTCACATCCAAGCAAGGCAATTTCAGTGAGGTGAACATAGAAGATTTGCTACAAAAGTACAACGGAACCAAAACGTCAGGGACAACAAACCAGGTAAGATCATACCAATTGATTCAACCCTTGCCACCATATTTATTACTTCATATCGACCGAGATATTGAAAACGGAGCCAAACGTGGAAATGAGACAGTGGTCAAATTTCCCGATGTTCTTGATGTGTCACCATACGTTGAAGGTGCCCAGGAACGCATCCAATACCGCTTGAATAGCAGCATAAAGTACGAATTGTTGCCTGGTCTGGAGATTGATCGAACTGACGACAAGATTAAATGGTCCATAGGTCTTGGAAAGGGAAACCAATGGGTGAACGTAGCGGATTTGGATGTCAAAGAATCCGAAAGGGAACTTTTGTTCTTGAACCAAAATTATATACAAGTATGGGAAAAAATTAAATGACCGTTGTCCTAGTACTTTTCAATTGAGCTGTAGCATTTATCCACTAACATCTTGTGTGCACCAAATAGCTTTCCAAGTTTCGTTTCAGAAAAGAGGCTGTCAATAACTATCACATAGCCAACCAATTTTAATTCAATCAAGTCTTTTTGCAAACTTTGTGGTTCATTCTCGACAAAATCCGTCAACAAACCAATCAAATTATCAAAACTTTCGAGCTCTGATTCGTAAAACGCCGTCAAATGCTCTATACTGCCGTTTTTCAAGCTGAGATAATCCTTGTCAAAAAGTGCTGGATGTCTTGTCTTGAATGATTGCCAGTTAGGTATTTCATGAAAGAGGTCGGTTGCAGCCAACTTTCCAACCGTACCGTTGAGTTGAAACACCTGCTCAAGCTGCAGCTGATCAAGATTCTCACATAAGAGAAGCAAAACCCACATATCAAAGAGTTTGGAGTCCACAAGACGGTTTATTATTTCTAGCTCTGGATTCTGACCAACGAAGTTCTTGGAAGCAATGCCCATTGAAATGGAGTCGAAATTACGGATGTTTCTTTGGTCTTTCGAGTCCTCGATGAGAAATGGCAATTGGTTGTCTGGAGACGCATGGAACGACACTTTGATGAGGGCATTGTTACTCAAGCCAGAGTCGTTAGAACTGGAGCTATGGTCAGATCTGGGAAGCTTTAAGCCGTTTTTGTAGCAGAGAATGAGAGTCTGACCCAAAGAGATGGGGTCACTAGGCACAATACGACCCTCTTGGCCCGTCAATTCGAATGTATTGTGTACTGCTAATGTGAAGTGAGATGCTGATACAGGACCTTGGAAGTAATGCTTGGACGATTCGATCAGTGCCGCCATTTCTGGCGTTTTGTTTGCAACATTCGGGTAAGTGGCAAGCGGGAATGTGTCAAAAAGCGCCCTAACAGGGGCAGGAACTGTGAACATGCTTGTTGCATTGGGGAGTTCTTGTCTAGTTCGGTTCTACTTATGGCGATTACATAATGTATTATGGTGGTGTTATGTAATAATCTAAACCACAGATGGAGTGCCTAGATACAGTGTATACTTGACGGGAGCGGGTTCCGGCAGATGTAGCAGGTGACTATGGGGCCAAAGGGGCCGTGGCCGGAGCTTGAGCACACGCACAGCGGCGACAGTCTCTAAAACGTCTAACGATCGCCAAAACGTCTAAAGATCTTCTTCAGCAATTAAGTCGATGGCCATGTCGTACCAGACCTCTCCGGCGAAGTCACACTTGCTCTTGCCCAAGTTGTTGAAGCCGATCTTCTCGTAAAATGGCGTCAATTTGTCGTGGGCAATCAAGATCACCTTATCTCCCAAGTCTTGGTTGGACAACTTCTGGATGTAATCGTGCATCAACAAGGTGCCTAGGTTCTTGCCCTGCCAAGCGGGGTCCACCACCAAGGCATGGATACCCACGTAACGCAGGTTCTCGACGTGGCCGGCCTCGGGGTCGGTGTCGGAAGGCAATTCCATGGAGGCGTTGGTGATGGTGGGGTGGAACGTCTTGGTGGCGATGATGTGGCCAATTAACGTCTCCTTTGTCACCGACGACTTGATGGGAAGCTTG
This sequence comes from Suhomyces panamericanus, assembly GCA_030582475.1. Classification (NCBI taxonomy): domain Eukaryota; kingdom Fungi; phylum Ascomycota; class Pichiomycetes; order Serinales; family Debaryomycetaceae; genus Suhomyces; species Suhomyces panamericanus. The sequence goes on from JAKTXI010000006.1 coordinate 72,496, forward strand.
TCGGCATCTTCTTGGTCGTCCTTGGCGGCGTCCTTGTGCTCTTTGTCCAACTTCTCTGCCACCTGGGGAAGGTTGATGGCGTTGTATTTGTATTCGTAGTCTCTGATGAACAAGCCGGAGCAGAGCTCGGGACAGGTGGTCAAACGGTACTTGAACTTGGCCTCGGTTCCTCTTTCTGCTGGAGGAAAGCCCTTGGTCTCAAGCTCGAGACACTGGGCAAGGTCCTCGATTGTCAAGGGCCTTATGGACAAATTGGGGGGAAATTCCGACATGCTGATAGGGCAGGTGCTGAAGTACGAGTTCGAGGGGTCTTTGCGGCAAAAGCAAACGGGACGTCTAGATTGAACGAGAAAGAACTAGAGGTACTCGGTAGGTGAAAGGCAATTTGATGGTGGATGTTAGAAAAAAGCGTGGACGCGAACTACTATTTTACAAAAGGGTGGGAAATGGGGGTATCAAGGAAGGCAGAACAAGGTGAAAATTGGTCGAGTGTGTAGAGAGGAGCTGCTTTAACGCAGTCACGAAGTTTGGAGCCGATTGGACTCATTTTGGGCAAGTTACCGCAGTCTCTGTGTACAAGTTGTGGGATGTGGTAGTGTGAGAGAAGATAGAAAGAGGAAACAGTCATATCTTCGGGCACAAGGTGGAAAGGAAGAGATATGTAGGGAAAGTAAACAGTGTAGGTCGAAGAGATGGACAAGAGGGGATCAATGGGTACATTTTTAGGCCAAAAACTGCCATAGAATACTCGGTATGTGAGTAATTTTGCCACGATCCGTCTCTTTTTCTTAAGAAAAGGAGTCCCCACAGCAGGATCTGGAGATCTTGCCATCGAAGGAAGGGAAAGTATGGGGCCACCTAGCCCCTTGATCAGCTTGGCTTCTGCATTAGTAAAATGTCCTTCTTTAAAGGGGGAATGTACGAATATTTAGTCTACTCTCTTTATATCTACTGCCTATATCTACATACTTCTCTTTTATATCTACTTCAATATACTATGGCTCTATATTCCAAGTTCCAGACTGGAATAGCCCCTAATCGTACTCTGGTTTCAGTTTTGCTTTTGCAGACTTAATTACCGTGACAGGGTTGGCTCTTGATACTTCCAGGCAGTATTGTGCATGTTCAAAGCTTAGTCTGGAATGACAACTAGACTCGGAATTGAACCAGAACTGGGCTTGTGCTCCACAGCTTTGCTAGGACTAATTGTCCGACTAACTAGCGACTTTTCGGTCTTCTACTATTGTCTATTGTTGACCAGTACTTCATCTGTCCATCTACTACAATACAATAGACACAAAAGTATATTCTTGGAACATCTGGAGACTCGCCAAAGCTAGTTTTCTTCGAGAATAACGCCACTAAATCTGGCGTTGGCAAACCTTGTTTTTTCTATTGTGTGGGATACTTCTACTATGGGTTACTTCCATGAAGAGAGAGAATAATTTGGCCAAATATGTAGAGAATAGAGAGGTGGATTTTGGGACAATAATTGATCGAATTATTAGATTCTGGGGTATTGGAACTATTATTAAAGGCCCTTCTATATCCATTTCCTTGTCGCTCTTTTAGTTTTCATGCGTTTTGTAGCACCAATCACTGGCTCCTGAATAGCCACAACCTTCTGGTTTTCCTGCAATAAAGCCGCTCTTCACTCCCGCTTGTTCTAGAACAATTTCTTCTACATTTATCAAAACCCGGCTCTTTTTCAATATATAGGTTCGTGAGCTATAGTACAAGTTTGGGCCTTGCCAAACTACTCCAAGTCGGTGTCCTTGATCTCCAGCTGGGACTCCGAGTTAAGAAGCGACTTTCCAACCTCCCACAAGTGGACGATATTGTCGTCTGCTACAGAACCCAAAGTCCACTCTTTGTAAGGACACCAACTCAAGTCCGAAACGGCTCCAGTATGGCCTGCGTGCATCATGAAGAGCTCGGGACAGCCATCCTCGGCATCTTCCTGTTGCTGTTCCTCGCCCACCTTGAATAAGTCCCAGATAATCAACCTTCTGTCCTGAGAACCAGAAGCAAGAATACCGTCCTTGTGGGGCGAGAATTCCATGCTGGTGATCGAGTCTGAGTGGCCCATCATGGTGTGCAACAAGCCTTCACTGCTATTGACTTTGCTGGTCAACTTTCTGATGTCTAGCAAGCAAATGTTGGAGTTGGCATTGCCAATGGCCAACAAGTTGCGAGAAAAGGGCGAGAACGCAATGGAATTGATGCCCTTGGACTCCTCGCTGTAGAAACCAAGCACAGGCTCTTGCGATTGTCTGGCATCGAACAAGTACGCCCTCTTGTCGTCCGAAACGGAACCGAACATGTGTGCATCAAAAGAGTGCCATTTCGAGTCGTTAACGATGTCTTCATGGCTTTCGTTGCGGAAAAGAATGGCTCCGGTGGCGGTATCCGAGTTTACCACTGTCTGGTCATCCGAAGCAGTCAACAAGTGGCCCTTGTTGAAGGTGTTCCATGCCAATCCATAGCCGTTGGCATTGTGGGGTTCCAAGTGACTGTATGCCTCATTAGACTCGCCTTTGATGTTGTAGAGATCCACCTTGCCCTCTCCGTTGATTGTGGCCACGATTTCGGGGTCCTGGGGCATGTAGCGGGCCCTGTTAATTTCGAAGGCGTTCTCGAGCTTCTTGGTGATTTTGATACGAGAACTGGCCTTGCTCGACTCGCCAGTGGCAACTTTTCCAGGGATCTGGGTGGATGCCACCTTCAAGTAGTTGGTGTCCTCGCCAGAAGTGTGAGTTCCCAAGAGCAATTTGGCGTCAATGAGTCCTTCAGTCTCCTGGTGTTCTGGAAGCCATTGGATGGTTAACGACGGCCAGGTCACGGCTGTTTCGCTAACAAACTCGTACATATAGCGACAGTTCTTTCTCCATAGCTGATACTCTTCTTTGATGGTCAATTCCCGTTGGACTCCGTCCTCGGTGGTGGGTAAGTCCAAAGACATGGTGTAGTACGCGTCGCGTTTGTAGATGGAAAAGATGAAGATATGAGTGCGAACTACCGCAATGGAAGCGTAGGAGTAGGGGAGGGTGGTGTGGTCAAAGATTAGGCGGAAGTAATGATAATTGAGGAATTTATGTTGTGGGTATTGAAGTATAATAGCGAGAGATAGGGTGTGATTATGGGCTGCGTTAGAAGGAATTGAAGGGAAAAGGTGTAGTATTGAAGTATGGTTAGAACTAAGTAGAGCAAAATTGGAAGCAATAATTAGTGCGAAGATAGAGAATACTTAGTGGGTGTAGATAGAAATATGGGTTTTAAATGAATATATAACTAGAGATTATTGGGAATTATTGTGTAGATAGAGACTTCTAGGAAAATTTGAATACAATTCAAAGAAACTAGTTTCTCTCACATTGACTTAATCTAGCTCTTTAGTTGTTTCAATCTATATTACATCGATCATATCACTGGTAATTAAATCTATTCAATATCTAATCTTCTAATTAATCCGTAACTATACGAGAATACCCGGAAGGCTGGACCTTCTTTCGGCCTGGTCCACCTCCAAAAATTCAGTCACTCGTTTGTTTTGCTGGCTTACTTCAAAAAAGTCAATTACTTTGAGTGCATCACTGATGTGACCAAAGAATGGAGCATTTTGACTCTCAAGCAAGTTGTAGATCTGCGACGAGTCCTCACCATCAAATTGGCCCGCATCACTGAATCCAGAGCCATACTCTTGGCCAATTCTTCTCTCATCGATCGTCTTCTGGATTTCGAAGTAATCCACATCCTGAAGACTTTCGATTAACAATCTGTCTATGCCGGTGTTGAAAAGCCGCTTTCTGAGCTTCTTATTGGAATTCACCCTCACAAAGAATGCAGGAATGTTTCTTTTCCTGTAGCTGATGAGTAAATCGTAGAGAATTCTGGCAGCAGAAGAATCCAACTCAGACATTCCGTGTAAATCAAAAATAATGTAATTTGTCATGCTTTCGTCTCTACTTCTCCTCAGGGCCGGATGGGCTTTCGTTGACCCATACTTTTCCACTCTTAATAACCGGGAACGGAGATCGTTACTATTGGTAAAAGTTAACGGCTCTGGGATCTTGACAATCAAGCATCCTTCGATTTCTTCAAGCGCCATTGTGTTCAATAACGTCACATTTTCATCATTGAAGAATCCAAGGTTTGGATGTCCAATCTTTGATAATGATTTCTTTAGCTCACCAGTTGCCTTAGTGGTGTCTGGAATGCCCGAAGAGGGAATGTCTGCATCCAAGAAATTGTTTGAGCCTGGATATCTTCCCAAAATCTGAATTCTGGAAGCGGCTGAATGTTTAATAACTCTGATCAAAGAGTATATTAACCCCACTGCGATTCCGACTTCAATGGAGTAGAATAAAGTTGTAGCCACCGTGACTCCAAATGTGATCAATTCATTGTAACCTCCACTTCTCCAGTGAAAATACACCTCGTATGGAGCCTCTTCAATTAACAGGATTCCAATAACCGCAGTAATCACACTCAACATGCATTCTGGCACGAAGTAGAGATAGTCAAGAAGATTGAACAAGGTGAAGAGGGTACAGATACCCATGATTCCTCCAGACACCGTAGTTTTGGCAGAAATAGCGTTGATCTTGCTTCTTCCATAGCCCCCAAATGCAGGTAATGCTCCAAACATAGAATTGAATACATTAATGAACCCAAGAGCCACCAACTCTCTGTTGGAAGATATGGGCAAGTCGTAGTGAGACCCCAAGGTTTTCGAGGCAGTGGTAGATTCAAAGAATCCAAGCATGGCAGTAAGGAACCCAGCAGAAGAGAATCTTCTCATCAATGGCCACATTTTGGGGGCAAATGGGTTGTAGAGCTTAAATACTTCATCACTCTGCACATCTCCAATAATATCAATACCAGATTGATCCCAACGGAATTTTGCACAAAGTAAGGTGGATAAGCCCACCACAACCAATATTTCTGGGATATAAACGGCCCTTTGCGACCATTTTCCCGGCCGATTTGCGGCAATTCGCTTGTAAGTTCTGACTGCCATAATGAGTATGAAACCCACAAGACTGATTTTCCAGGTGAGCGAATGGGCCTTGTCGAAGTTGTTGTACAAGAAGATTACCTTGTCGAAAGGAGAATGGATATCCATTTCATTGGGGTCATTGCTAATGCGCTTTTGCAAGCTCAGCAAACCGAGGGTGACTACCAATGCATTGATGACCATGACGAGACCGACTGCACTGATAAACCCCTTCAAGAAGGAAGCACTCAAGACATTGTCCAAAAAGCCGAATCTGCCCAAGCCGAACCCCAACAAACTGCATCCACTGACCACAGTAATAGCAACCACGGACTCCATGGGGTCCAAGTTCTTCTTTTTCATGTGGTGCAAATAGGGTTCAATTGCCTGGCCGACCACCAAGGAAATGGGGCCCTCTGGGCCCACCACCATCTGGGGAACACTTCCAAAAATGAGGTATATCAACGGAGCAACTCCGAGGGAGTAGAGGCCAGAAACGACGGGAACATGGGCCAATGTGGTTGCGTAAGAGAGCGAGAGGGGCAATTGGAAGAACACCAAGGTCAATCCGCCAATGAGATCCCCGAAGAAGAAGGACGTGTTGTAGTGGGGAATCCACGAAAGACATGGCAAATAGTACGGCAAGATCTCGCCCCAGCTCAAGTTTTCCCAGTGCTGGGTGGCAGTTGGAACGTATTCGTGGGTCTCGGTGTGACTGGGACCCGAATCCGACGACGAAGAGTGGCCGGATGCCACGGATGCCTCGAAGGTGGCTCTGGTCCCTTCAGACCTCATCAAGGTACTGCGATAAACGAGCGACTCCTCATCGGATTCGTGCTTGCAAGGGACATTCAGGATGCTGTCGTAGTCGGAAGAATTGGTTCCGGCTCGATTTGGCCCGAAGTTGGCACCTGAAGCGTGGTCTATAAGCGGTTGACGTTCTCGTCCCAAGCCGGAGTTGCTGGTGAGGGAGCTGGAAGTGCCGATGACACGTCTATTGGAAATGTGACGCGCTGGTGATGGCGACGCGACGCGTCTCTGGTCCTGGATGATACTTCGAGCCTGCCTGTTGCCCGGCAGGGCCTTGTAGGGAGGTTCAGCCATGCTTTGTAGATAGTGCTTGAAACGGCTTTATATAGCAGCCCACGTGACACAATGCACTGTGGGGAACCATCCAATAGAACGGGCTCCAAAGGTCATGGGTTGTGGTAGTAAACTGGAGTCTGGAAGATAGAAGGAGGGGAGCAGACATTGGAGGTGGAGTAAACGAGGGGCACGCTGTCAGGGGTCAGAATAGGCTGACGGGGAAGACGGGGCAAGGACAAGAGGGCTGTGTCACGTGATGCGATAGACTAGCACTTACTATCGCAAAGTATTGCAGTCACGTGCACTTTCTCATTAATGTGGTCACGTGTGTAGTGGCACGTGCAATCCTAAATCATCTCACGTGCCTATGCATACAGATTCAACCCATTTTCCAACTACACCTCCATCATGCTTCGTCCTTTCTCCAGAGCCTTTTCGCTTTCGGCACGCAGACTCGACACCCTTGCGTTCGTGGAAACCGCCGGCGGAAAAATCTCCCCCGCTTCCTTGTCGGCCATCACAGCAGCCACTCAGATTGGCAAGCCGGTAACGGCATTGGTGGCAGGACCCGACGGAGAGGCGGTTGCTGGCGAAGTTGCCACCATTTCTGGCCTTTCCAAGGTTGTTGTGGCCAAGGGAGCCCGCTACAACCACTACTTGGCCGAGGAATTGACGCCATTGGTGCAACATGTGTTGCAGTCTTCGCCAGAATGGACTCACTTCGTGGCCCCAGCTTCCGCCGTGGGCAAGTCGTTGTTGCCCCGTTTGGGCGCTGTCTTGGACGTGCAGCCCTTGTCGGACATCATTAAGGTCGAATCCGAGGACACCTTTGTCAGACCAGTGTATGCTGGCAATGCACTTGCCACGGTCAAGACCAGTGAAAAGTTGAAGCTTGCTTCGATCAGAAGCTCTGCTTTCGCTCCAGCCGCTGTGGGCAGCGATGCTGTGGCGATTGAGGACGTTGCCGAGGTGGAATCGAACAACCGTACCGAGTTTGTCGGTGAAGACTTGGTGACTTCAGAAAGACCCGAATTGGGATCTGCCGCCAGAGTGGTCAGCGGAGGCCGTGGTTTGAAAAACAAGGAAACGTTCGACGCCTTGATGGAGCCATTGGCCGAAAAGTTGAACGCTGCCGTGGGTGCTACGCGTGCAGCTGTCGATTCGGGCTACTGTGACAACTCCTTGCAAGTGGGTCAAACTGGTAAGATTGTGGCCCCAGACTTGTATGTGGCAGTTGGTGTGAGCGGAGCCATCCAACACTTGGCGGGAATGAAGGACTCCAAGACCATTGTGGCCATCAACAAGGACCCCGAGGCCCCCATCTTCAATGTGGCCGATATCGGCCTTGTTGCCGACTTGAACTCCGCCGTTCCGGAGTTGACCACCAAGTTGTAGGAAAATAAAGGAAGTAATAGAAAAGCGTAGAAATACAATTATGGCGGTAGGCAGTTACTACCCAGAGTCTTCCCCGATTATTGAGTATGCCATTATGAGTAGTAGACCCAGAAGAATTAAATAGTGCTCTAATCAAATATCACTGCTCTACTAACATCAGTCTCTAATCTAAACTTAAAACATAAAATGATATCTTCGAGTATCACCCCTTCATGCCAGTATGGCAATTATTCCACTGATTCTGCAGAGACCCTTAAGACCTAATTCGCATAATGGTTCGTGGCATTTAAACAGAGCAAGCAATTGCCCCAAATATCGCTGTTTCAATTATCAAACAAAACAAAAGTGTCCTCAAAATTCCACCTGTTTAAGCTGCCTTGCCTGGACTCCCCTGATTCCGGCTGCGCTTGGTAACTATCGAAAACTATCGTCTTCGTCTGGTGCTACTCCAGTGACTGCGACATTCTGGCGACATTCAGACGGAGAAGAAGGTTCCTTCATTGACACCATTCTTCCATCAAAACCGGTAGAATTGAGACGATAAAGCCCTGTAGCCCATCCCCCCTGCCCGACTAGCCCAAAACCGCCTCCTGTCACAAAGTCTCTCCCTCCTGTCCCCAGATCATTCCTATTGTCTGTCGCCTCCTCCCCAGATGTCGCATGATATCAAAAGATTTCACGTGGACATGTTAATCCAACTCTATCCACCACATTCTTCCTACGATGTCGGACGATTTAGGCTTCCCTTCTCCTACAGTAGACTACGAAGTGTCCGTGGACATCGACAAAGTCACAGGTGCCCACCTGAAGCCCGGTTTGGACGCAGAAGCCGCCCATGCCGTCGCTTCTGCCAGTCCGGCCCATTCGTCTTCATCGTCGTCATTTCTCCCCATTGACCAGCACCACCTCCAGGATGCCATCCAGGTGATTGACGAGCGCAAACAGTTCAACGCCAAGATCATGGACTACATCAATGGCGCCACATCGCCCGGACAGATCGTGGGCAACGACTATCACATCATCTCCGTGTTTGGCTCGCAGTCTACCGGCAAGTCCACCTTGTTGAATCAGCTCTTCAACACCAACTTCGATGTGATGGACGAGACCCGGCGCCAGCAGACCACCAAGGGTATTTGGATGGCGTACTCGCCCGAAGTCAACACCACCAAGGGTGCCGGCGGCTCGTCGGAAAACATCTTTGTCATGGACGTGGAGGGCACGGATGGCCGGGAACGCGGCGAGGACCAGGACTTCGAGCGCAAGGCCGCGTTGTTCGCCATGTCCACGTCGGAGATCTTGATCATCAACATATGGGAGACCCAGGTGGGGTTGTACCAGGGCGCCAACATGGGCCTTCTCAAGACGGTGTTCGAGGTCAACTTGTCGCTCTTCGGGCGGGCCAAATTGGAGCAGAACAACCACAAGGTATTGTTGTTGATCGTGATACGGGATCACATCGGCGTTACGCCGCTCAAGAACTTGGCCGAGACGTTGGTGACGGACTTGAACAAGATGTGGAGCGACTTGAGCAAGCCAGCCGAATTGGCACATTTGCAGTTTGGTGACTTCTTCGACGTGGACTTCCACGCCTTGCACCACAAGGTGCTTCAGCCCGAAGAATTTGCCAAGGACGTGCGGCTCTTGGGTGACCGTATGGTGGTGCAGAAGCAGTTGTTCAAGCCCAACTACCACCACCAGATCCCGGTAGACGGCTGGACCATGTATGCCGAGAGCTGCTGGGACCAGATCGACAACAACCGGGACCTCGACATTCCCACGCAGCAGATCCTTGTGGCCAAGTTTAAGTGTGACGAGATCTCCAACGCAGCATACAGCGACTTCTTGGAGAAGTTCGAGGGCTATTTCGGCTCACATACGCCGTCAAAGGATGTGGACTACGAGCAGACGGGTTTGACTATGGTGGACTTGGCCGAAGAGGTGCTCCAGGACTACGACACCGAGGCATCTCGCTACAACCAGTCGATCTACCAGCAGAAGCGCGCCCTCTTGTGCGAAAAGGTCTACGCCAAGTACCGCGAATACTTCGACACCCACTCCAAGTGGATGGTGGCCAACACACTCCAGCAGTTTGGGGCAGAAATCAAGAAGATCCGCAGCAAGAAGAACCGGCGGTTCTGTGACGCGGTAGCGGCACTTCGTGAGAAGCACCACGGCGGACTTCTCGTGCAGACTGCTCATATTTCATTGGGCCAGTTTGCTGGTGACGATTTCGCTCGCGAGATCGACGCGCAGTTCGACCTGGCGGTGGCCCGCCAGCAAGTGGTAGAAATGGGCAACATTTTGGAGCGTGCCACGACGAAGATTGCCGGTAGTGTGCTCAAGGCGGTGACTGCGGAGTTGGCGGACCCTGGTGAGCGCTCGTGGGAGCGTGTAATGACACGGTTCCACACCGCCGTGGAAGAGGTTAGCGAGAGATACGCCGGAGTTAAAGTCAATGCAAAAGACGCAAATACCACCGACACTGCTGACAATATTGATACCATAATTCCCGACTTTGGCTTGGGCGTTGCGGCCGCTGCTAATGCCGACGGTCTTCACCAGTTGTCCTTGCGGGCGTGGGTAGCGTTGCACCACACTGTGCACCAACTCATCACGCGCGACCTGGTGTTCCAGCTCATGAAGGACCGCTTCGAGGACGCGTTCCGCTACGACGACAACGGCATGCCACGTCTCTACCAGAAGCCTGATGAGTTGGAGACCAGCTTTGCCCGGGCACGTGCCCGGGCAGACACCGTGGTGCCAGTGCTTCAGGAGATGAAGGTTGACGGGCGTGTGGTGGAGGCGCCGTTCTCGGTAGGCAAGTTGCGCAGTGCGGGCTTGGGCGAGAGTCCCGGCGAGGCCTCCAAGACAAAGAAGAAAGAGAGAAAGGAATCTGAAGAAGAAGAAGATGTTGATGAAGATGATGATTCTGATTCGGATGATTCGGATGACGACTTCGAGTCCTCCAGCTCCTCTAAATCCGCTCCCTTCTACCAGGTGCTCTCGCCAGCCGACCTGGCTGCAGCCACTGCCAAATTCAAGCGCGAGGCCGACGCCCAGTACGTCGAGACCAAGCGCCTGATTCTCCAGCACGCCACCCTGGTGCCCTACTACATCTGGATTGCCATGTTCGTGTTGGGCTGGGGCAAGATCGCCGCGGTCTTGCGCAACCCCCTTCTCTTCCTGTTGATGGTGGTGTTGGCCGGCGTGGTGTACGGGTTGCACTCTATGCGCATGTTGAAGCCCGCCATGGTGGTTGCAGGCCGCATGGCGGACGAAGCCGCGGTCCAGGTCAAGGCCAAGTTGCGGGAGGTGTTGTTGGACGGCGACGGCGCCGTCCAGGGTGCCCGCATGGCCAAGGTGGCCGACAAGAAACATACATAGACAAGAAACGCAAGACATGAGAGATGTAGAAGTATGGGTTTTAGGGGGTGGACTGGAGAATTATGAGGCACAGAGACTATTAGAAGCACAAGGAGTGTAGAGAATGAAGGGTAAGTACAACAAGAGTGGAAGGAATGGATCTGGCAATCTTTCTTCGAGGAAATACAATTATGTACAATGGAAACTTCTACATTTTTGCAGCTTCTAGAAAAGAGTATCAAAGCTTTGGGGACGAAGCCTTGGAATTGAAGAATTGAGCAAGGAGAATATTCCAGTCTTCCTTGATGAGAAAATAAAGCTTTGGGGTTGGAGAAGACGAGACAGCCTTAACCCTTACTGAGCATATAAGCTGTGCTTGTCCCAACATTACGAGATTCGACGACATGACAATATTGACAATAAAAGCAAATTGAACAAGTCCGGTAGTATGGACCCAATGAACATTCAATGCATCAGTACACGTACCAAAGCAATACAACACGCTTCTACAATCCAAACTCGCCAGAACAATCCAGTCTATGAGGTTCCATGGAGAGTAGCACCACAATTGTGACGATATCACCAGTCTCCAATCCTGGCACAAAGATACCGGGGGAAAGCATCCCATACGTCAATACCAAGAAAGTGGTTTGTACCAGAAATGCGCATGGGTGGGATGTCGTCATTTGAGGTTGCATGTCCGGACAAACCCACGGGTTACAAGATCCCATAGTGGGATCTGGGGATATCGGCACGGACAATTGTCCAGCGGATCCGGAGCATGGTGACAGTAGCAGGGTCCCGATTAAGAAGTGGTCAATATGTTCAAACCGAATTTCAGTCTATCGTGAAAATTCACATCCACTATAGCGAAGATTCACCTCCACCATAGTGAAGGTTCTTTCTACTCTAAAGCTGAGAAGCTCGTCCATAGTAATTCTGCACTATAGTCCCACGGAATATTCCAGCAGTTGAACTCTAGTGGAATCTTCAATTGCCGAAATCTTCCAGAAGCCATTGCCGTAACTGCAACGCTCCATCTCGCCATCGCCTTCCGTGCAATTTTCTGGATGGGGACGGAGACGGCCCAATCTGCTTAGGCTCTTGATTGGCTCCATGTAGCATGCGGATGCCCCCACGGGAAGACCCTAGTCTAACCAGACACCTAACCAGCCAACCGACAATACTACATCGGTTTCGCAGGTTACACCCATCTCACCATTCGTGAAGCACACTTACTCACCCTTCCTGCAGTTACACCACTAGGATTGCAAGTTACACCCAAATGACATACCTGCAGTTACACCACTATGATTGCAAGTTACACCCTACCAGTGCAAGTTACACCACGCCGCCACATACGAAACATCCTCTGCAGTTACACCACCTCTGCCCACCACCCGTGCAAGTTGCATCCTTCCACACCTATCCACATGTACTACTCTCCACACAATTCCACTGTTGTTTCATACAGACCTCCTCCCCCATCTATCTACAACCCAAACCGCCTCTGAACTGCACTGCACTGCACTGCACTGCACTCCGCTCCACTACACTCCCAGTCATATACCCCTATCACCTCCACACTCAACTGCAGGTTACACTGTCCCCCATCTTCTCCCCAGACCGGATTATATTATATCCATCGGTTCGTATATTATGTGCCCAAACCCCACGCTTTGTGCGCGCCAACCTCGCCAGGTTGCATTGACCCCAGGGTTCCATGGAACAATCGGAAAATCCCAGCGGAAAACAGGCTGCCGCTTAGTAACGATGAGAGGAACCCAATGGACAGAAACCATAGTCTAACGACAGAATTATACGCATACGTACATACATACATACATACACTCTTATATACGTACATACACACTAGGAATAGAGCCAAGACATACAGTGTGACTCCTCCGCAAAATCAGCACCACTAGTCACTATACTTCTCCACCCACCCATATTGTATTCCCTCTGTTCACTCCCTTCCTTCCCTCACCCTCTCCATTTCCTATCCCTCTCTCTCTCGCCTTTCCCTCTCGCACTTTTCCTCATAATGGAACAGATCATTCGATGTCGCGCCTGCACACTCCACGCCTGCACTCTCTCAGCACTGCAACCTGGCCAATGCAACCTCCCAGTGGGCCAACAGCCCCAGACCCTGCCCCACACCACCACCACCACTACGCCTGCCCTCGCCGGCTGCCCCTCCCCCACCTTCTGCTGTCTACCTCCTCCAGCTTTCGCAGTGGCACCAGCCCTGCGCGCACTGCACACGCCCATCTCGATGTAACATCACCATCGCCCTGGCATATATAAACATCCGTGTCCCTCCACCACTCTCTTCACCTACATCTCCTCCATTCCCCTCCACACCCTCTTTACACCATAATGTCTGGGGGCCCTGCCATCGCCAAACACACCGTGGTTGCTGTGCAGCCACTCGCCGTGCCCAAGGCCGCCGCGTTGGCCCACGACGAGGCCACGCTTGCCCTCTCGCTCTCGTCCTCGCCCGACCTGCCCTTGAGCTCCACCCCCGACTCGTCCGCCGACCTGTCGGTCCACTCCGATGCCACCGCCACGTTGTCCGGCACAACATCTACCGAAGCCACGGCCGCCGCCGTGGTCCACCAGTTCACCCACAGCACCACCGACACCGTGTTGTCGCAGCAGGCGGCACTTCTCGTGGACGACTTTGGCCGCTCGCTTGCCGCAAACTCCCCCATCACCATGCTTCCCAACTACAACATCAGCCCTTCGGGCAAAGAACACGGCGACTTCCTCTGCATCGACCTCGGCGGCTCCACCCTCCGGGTGGCCGTGGTGTCCATCGCCCCTCCCCTGGAGTCGCAGACCCCCGCCCTGCGCGTGCGCGTGGTGGTGGAAAAGAAGTGGACCATTGCCAACGACTTCAAGATCATCGACACCAACTTCTTCCGCTTCATCGCCGACCGCATCAGCGAGACGCTTGCGTCCCAGGCCGTCATCCGCCGTGACGCGCTCATCGCCACCGGCATCACCTGGTCCTTCCCCTTGAAGACCACCTCGCACAACTCCGGCCGCATTGTCACCGTGTCCAAGGGCTACACCATTGCCCCCGACGTCTACGACCGCGACCTCAAGTCCATCTTGGAGCAGATGTTGCTCCGCTACCACAACTTGAACGTGGACGTCAAGATCGTGTTGAACGACTCCTTGGCCGTCTACTCCGCCGGCTGCTTCTTCGACCCCTTCATGAAGCTCGCCATGGTGCTTGGCACCGGCTTCAACGTTTGTTGCGCCCTCGAGCACAACGACGCCATGCACCCCGACAAAATCTGGACCAACGCGGCCTCCGGCAACAAATCGTTGTACAACACGGAAATGTCGCTCTTTGGCGATCAAATGTTGCCCTACCTCCCCACGCAGTACGACTACGTGATCGAGCCGCGTTTCAACAACTTCCAGTTCCACTTCCAGCCTTACATGTCGGTGGACCCCAACACCAACTCCATCTTGCAGCCCACCGAGCTCATGACCTCGGGCCGCTACCTCCCCGAGTTGTTGCGCTTGGTCATGGTGGACCTCATCCAGGCCAAGACATTGTTTGGCGGCCTCTCGGCGTTGCAGTTGGATGCTGTCCTCAACAACCCCTACGACGGTGTCAACGGCGAGCTCATGTGCTACATCACCGAGCATGACGACGCCGACGACATCCGTGCCAGAATCGCCCAGGAGTTCGGCTGGCCAAAAGACTCGGTGACGCCGGCCGACGCCGACACCATCCGCACAGTGGCCGTGGCCATTCTCCAGCGTGGAGCCTTCATCGTGGCCACCACCATCGTGGCCTTCATCAAGCTCCTCAAGAAGTACAACGTCAACGAGCAAATCCAGAACCAAGCCTTCAACATTGGCTACGTGGGCTCCATCATCCAGTACTTCGACTCGTACCGCGAGTTGATCAAGACCTACGTCAACTCCAACGACTTGATCCAGAACTGGGGCATCACCGTGGACTTCAACTTGGTCGACAACAGCTCCATCATCGGCGCGGCCATCGGCGCGGCCTACTACTCATCGAATGAGTCCGCCTAAAATAGCATGCATGGTATGGCAGAATATAGAGCCAGGCTCTGCCACACCGATTTGTTCCACGAATGAATGTTTTTCTAAAAGTAATGATGACTGTAGATTAGCCATACCAATGGAAATTAGTGTAAAATACCACTTATACTACTGAGGAGAATTAGGAAAGATGAATATTATTGTCAGATACATTCAAGTGGAAATTCCATACTTTCAATGTATTTAACTGCAAAGTGTGGATTAGGAAAGACCATGCTCAATCTGACAAAGTGGGAATGCAATGAAAATACCTTTCCATGAATTTTAGGGCAAAAAGTATGTGGAAAAGACCACACTCGCCCAATGAATTTTATAAAAATGTATTTTAGCAGTGGAAAGTCCTTACTTGAATGAGTTGCTTTAGAAATGTATTCGGAGTACGAAAATTACCTTTCTGTGAATTACTCACTGTACAAATGTATTAGAGTTGTGGGCAAGTCCAAACTTTCCAGTTTTCTGTGCAGCTTAGAAAGAACGGCTGACAATGGCCCTGAAACGGTGAAATCAGGTAATACGGATCTACGGGCTCGTGTTTTCCAGGCATCTTCGGGTACCGGAGTACCGGGCGGAATTTTCGATTATCTGGCTATCCGTCTATTGTCTCGAGAATCTGGCTATTCCGTCCTTTGCAACTCCGTTGGTAGTGAGCCCGACTTCTTAGTAAGCGGGGCGTTTGGTGATGTCTTTGCACCTGGAATTCTGGCATGATCTACAGGCATGATGTCAATTGATGGGATGATCTTGGAATCAGCTGCAGTGTTACATCGGATTGAAAACAACAGAATGGTCATCTCAAATGCCGAACAGGCGAGAAGCTCGGAATTTCATGATTGTGGAAATAACACATTAGTTGTATGGAAAATATGAGAACTGATGGAGAGAGAATAATAATTTATGAGAAATAATGGAGAGAGAATTAATAATTTATGAGTACTAATGGAGAGAGCATATTAATATATGAGTACTGATGGAGAGAGCATATTAATGCATAAGAACTAATGGAGAGGGCATAATAATGTATGGGAATAGAACTTTTAGTGTGTGTAAATGTACCTATTAGCTTTATTAAAGTATCAATTTTGCACAGGTGACCCATTTACAAGCGCAGCAATATTCCAGGACTTACTATCATCATTCCTTGTACAGTTTACGACAACTTCCACCTAGAATAGTGTCTTCTTTCTTGCTCCTCTTACTCTCGTACCATTCCACTCTCATTGTATTTTCTCTACATCTTTCCATATTAATCGTTATATTCTATATCCCTAGAGCTTGGCCTTGATGCCAGCAGCCTCGTTGTCACACACAATCATCACATTCTTGTGGTCCTGCAAGTAGGACGATGGGTATCTGGCGTCGTTCTTGGCACCGTGCACGGTCTTCTCCAAGGCAAAGGCCTTGGAGGCGCCCATGACGATGATGACCACCTCGTCGGAGTTGTCCAAGATGGTGGAAATGCCCACGGAAAGAGCGTATCTGGGGACCTTGGCAAGGTCGTTGTTGAAGAAACGAGAGTTGGCCTGGATGGTGGACTCCACCAACGACACTCTTCTGGTGGTGGAGGATCTAGAAGAACCAGCTTCGTTGAAGGCAAGGTGGCCCTCGGGGCCCAAGCCACCCATGAACAAGTGGATGCGGCCGTATGACTTGATCTTGGCCTCGTATCTGGCGCACTCGGCGTCCACGTCGGTAGCCAAGCCGTTCAAGATGTTGATGTTTTCACGGGGAATGTCGATGTGGTTGAAGAACTTGTTGTACATGAAGTAGTGGTAGCTCTGGTCGTTGGAGGGAGCCAAGCCCAAGTACTCGTCCATGTTGAAGGTGACAACGTTCTTGAAAGTGACCAAGCCCTTGCGGTTGGCCTCGATCAAGCGAGCGTACACGCCTTCGGGCGAGGAGCCGGTGGGAAGACCAAGCACGAATGGCTTTTGTGGGGTGGCACCAAAGTCGTTGATTCTCTTGACAATGTACTGCGCAAGGTAGGTGGAGGCGTCGCTGGCGTTGCTGAAGGAGACTTGCTTCATGGTCGATGTTGTTCTGTGTAGATTGGAGCTGTCGATGGACTTTTTCACTGAATAAAGCCGGACAACTGTTCGTCTATATATCTACTTACTTTCAGGGTGTGGTGTGGACTGCGAGTTGCATCCGATGGCCTCCTGCACGCAGGCCGGTGCAACGTCGCATCGCAGGCCCCTCCCCCACGTTACACTGCAGGTTCCCCACGTGTGCCGATGCAACCTGGCATGGCCTGTCCCGGTTGCATCGGCCCCATGTTGCGGTGCCCGGCGTGCAACCGCAACCCCTAGGCGTCCCTGGCAGGCTGATGGCGGGAGTCATACCCCAAGGAGATGGCGTCGGGGTCCAGTATATATTGGCCGGTTTTGGAGTGAAAAATCCCCATTCCTTCCATTCCCCACTACAGCCCCACACTTATTTCACCACCACAACTACCACCATCATCATGAGCTACACCAGATACACCAACTGCCACTTGATAGACAACGGCGAGGTGTACCGCAACAAGGACCTCTGGGTGGACAACGCCACTCAGAAGATCGTGGAGGGCCCCAAGTCCGGCCATGTCACCGTGGTCGACTTGGCCGGCCAGTACGTGGCCCCCGGTTTCCTCGACATCCAGAACAACGGTATCTACGGATTGAACTTCTCTGCTGTCAACTCCAAGTCGTCTGACGAGGACATCCGCGCGTTCTACCAGTTCTACCAGGACGCCATGACCAAGTACTTGTCGACCGGAGTCACTGCGCTCTGTCCCACTGTCACCTCCAACTTCCCCGAGGTGTACCAGAAGGTGCTCCCCTTCTACAGAAAGTCGCGTTCGGCCGTGCAGACCGACTCGCTTGGTGCGCATCTCGAGGGTCCTTTTATCAACCTCGAGAAGAAGGGCTGTCACCCGGTCGAGACCTTTGTCGACGCCAAGGAAGGTGAGGCCAAGTTGAACCACATCTACGGCGGAGAGCTGAACTTGGTGGACAACGTGTGCATCATCACCGCTGCCCCCGAGATCCCCGGTGTCCTCGACCTCATCCCCTTCATCACCAAGAAGAACATCACTTTCTCCATCGGCCACACCATGTCCGACTACAACACCGGTTTGAAGGCCATCGAGAACGGTGCCTCTATGGTCACCCACTTGTACAACGCCATGCCCCAACCACACCACCGTGACGCCGGTGTGGTGGGTCTCGTGACCTCGCCTGTGGCCAACACCCACTCGCCCTACTTCGGTTTGATCTGTGACGGTGTCCACATCGACCCCTCCATGTGCACCTTGGCATACCGCGCAAACCCCGAGAAGTGTGTGTTGGTCACCGACGCCATGCACTTGATTGGCTTGGCCGACGGAACCTACAAGTGGGACGCCCAGTACATTGTCAAGGACGGCTTCAGATTGACCTTGAAGGGCACCGACACCTTGGCCGGAGCTGCCACCACCTTGCCTGCCTGTATCAGAAACTTGGTTAAGTGGACCAACATCACCTTGGCCCAGGCCGTCAAGACCTGCACCAACAACGCCGCCGTGTCTGTCGGTGTGCAAAACGAGAGAGGTTTCTTGAACGTGGGCTGCAACGCCGACTTTGTCGTGATGAACGAGGCCGGTTACGTGCAATCTGTCTACAAGTTGGGCAACAAGATCAAGTCCTCGGACCTTGAGTTACAACCCGAGCACGCCCCCAAGCTCATGGCCGTGTTGTAATTGCATCTTTACTTCTATTTAAAATTTATCGTAATGTATTTTAGTATTCCAGGTGAAGTATGTAAAGAATTGGTAACAGTTCAAATGAGGCCAGTGGCTAGATACGATTTTAGGTTTCGGTTATTTTCTTGGTACACCAATTAGTCGTATTTTTATAATACCCCATACATGTGTGGGACAGCTTCAAATTCAAAGGTAGGACTAATCTAGTTCAATCTTCCATGTCAATGTACATGTTTTTACTGTGATGTTCTTAATTGTCTCTATTAATTTACTTCTCTCATTCTATTTGCTAGCCTCGCGTATCGAGGCAGATTTCAAAGATTCCTCTGATTTGGGTGGTGCAAAATCGGGATCAACGCTTGAATTATAAAGTATAATACCGTTTTCTTTGGCGTTTTGCCGTTCCTGTCGTTTGTAAAAATATAGCACGACAAACGTCCACGCAAGCAGCGCAAACCCGTTTGCGGCTGTGAATGAGTATCCCTTCAAGTATCTTGGTGCCTCGACAGTAGGCCAAACTAAAATAGAAGTCCAAGCAGTTGTCAGTTGAGCGAGCATATTCATCAAAACTAGCACCACTTGTCTTTGTCTAATATCATGTCTGCAAATATCACCCTGCCATGTGTAAAGCGACGGAGACATTGACCAGCCGAAGTACTGCAAACACCAAGCAAACCATTTAGCTCCCTCTGGAACATTCCACGCTGCTAGTATTGAGTTTCCGATAACATTGAAAACCTGTGAAAAGGTAATGGCCGCCCACCTCGATTCAAATAAATCAGCAATGCTGCATGTAATTATTAGCCACAAGATACCCAATGCTGGTGTGAGAGCAGTAAAGTCTTGAAGTTGACCAGGAGAAAACCTTGGATTTCCATCGCTATTCTTCAATGATTTCAACCATAAGGCGTAGGCTCCAGAAGTACCATTGCTATTGTTCCACAAGAAAGTACACCATGGAGTGACGATGTAAATGTGCCAACTGGTAAAAATGGACTTCCACACATCTTTCTTGAAGAAGTACTTTACCAAATCTTCCTTTGGTGCAGCATCTTTCTGGTCATCTCTCATCCGCTTACGTGCAATTCGAATATCATCATCAGATAGGAAGGGACTGTAGCAATCTTCAGGAGTACCAGGAATCATGTAGAATCCTAAAACACCAATCGCAACCGAGATCACTCCGTCAATTATGAAGATCCATTGCCAAGCCTCATGGCCATCTACTCCATTCAAATTTCTCTCAATTGCACCCGAAATCAATCCAGAAGTCAACACTCCCAAGAATTGCCCAAAGTAGAAGAATCCAGCACGTCTAACAATTTCACCAGTACTGTGTTTGAACCAGGAAGCAAACAATGCATGATATGAAATATACAACGATGATTCAAAGGCGCCAATGAAAAACCTGATGGCCTTCAATTGTCCCACACTGGTGGTTCTATAAGTGGCCACTGTTAAGATCGACCAGAATATATCAAGTAAAGGCAAGACATAGGAGAGTGGAAGCCCGTACAAAATATACATGAAGGGAATTTGAAAGACAATATTGCCAACAGTGTACATCATTTGTGTTTGGACGAGATCGTCTCCCTTCATACCAATTCCCTCCTTCAAGCCTCCAACATAGGCATTGGTCAAATTGGTCTGATCTAAGTATCTAATCCAATATGCCATGAGGGAGTAAAATGTGAGCAATATGTCCAACTTCCAGATAACACGCCGTTCTTCCGGTGTATCATCTTCGTGGAACCACTTGTACCATTTCCTCTTCTTTTTCGAATCGGTTGTTACCCTATACTCATATTCATCAAAGAATTTCCACCATTTCCTGTCCTTCTCATCTCGATATTCATAATTCTGTGGCTTCACTGAGATGACCGATACCGAATCTTCACTTTTCTCGTGCGAATGGTTCGAGGCTTTCTCATTTGCGTTTAATTCATCATTGTGAATAATGTTCCCAAATTCGTCTTCATCCACAATTCTCCTGGTGGGAATAAATCCCCACTTCATACGTTGAATTGGTTCCAAATATGTCATTTTGGTACTTCAATGGTGTGATTGACCCCAATCGGCCCTTTCCGCCTGTCTTTATATATATTTCAAATTTGGCTGCAATTGTGGCTTTCCAATTTATCGTTATCAAGCCTCATGTCCGGGGATGCAGTATTCCGCAAGTAAGCGATGGAAGGAAAGTGTCAACTGAAAACCCATAACCTTTCATTCCTCTTTACAAAAATGTACAAGATGAGTGCAAGTGCAATTGACATTGAACGGATACTCACATAAGGTGAGTTCTGCTCTTATGCATCCTGAAAACTGGTCAGACTTAGACTATCACAAGCCCACTGGAGGCACCTATGATTTTGGTGCGCAATAAACGGAATTCACTTCACGTGAGAGTATGTGCTTTCAGTCGAGAATGAACAAAGCTAGATCGTGGCATTCGAGTCATTACCTCAGCTTAGCAATGCCAAATAGTGGAGAGCTGTTTCAGACCTCTTCCAGGGCTCGACCATTCTTCAATTATAACTTGAGGGTGAATAAAACAACCCAACCTTCAAAATCCATCTTTGGCATTTCTGTCGGTAGAACGCAGGATTTCTTAATGGGGCTCAGTTTAGGGATTGGGTATGAGCACTTCCAAGCTCTCAATCGGTCGAAACGGAATACGTAATGTGCTATGCCTCTTCTCCGAAGCACCACCCTTGATTACTGTACTTGGTCACGTGATGAGGTTGAATACAAGGTGTAATTGCGGATCTAACAAATATGAAACATAAGCCGTTTTAGGGGGCTGATTCAATGCACTACAATAGACAAATCAAATTGTGTCGATTTCGGTTACTAGCTTAGATTTCCCGCTATCCCCCCCTTCTCTTTCCGGCCATATCCCCACAATTTCGATGGGTCGTGTGTGTACCAGGTGATCATCTCTTTATAACCAAATTACCTAAGTAGTGATGGCTCTTCAAAGCGGTCGTTTCTGAGTACCATGTTTTCAACGCTAGACTTGAATTCCAAGAATTCACGTATAGAAGCAGGCAGAGTGGAAAAGCCTGCAAAAAGGCGGTCAAAAACTGGTTGCCTCACCTGTCGAAAGAGAAAGAAGAAGTGTGACGAAGCAAGACCTGTTTGTATATTCTGTCAGAAGAGAGGTCTTGAATGTGAATGGGAGATCAAGCACTATGGCTTGATTGAAGTGAAAGTCAAGAAAGAGTCGAAAGTGGAAGAACTTAATAACGAGGTCATAAATCCTACCGACTTAATACAGCTGATACAAGGACAAGCTGCGAGGTTGAATGAACTCGATTCAGTCTTCTCTAAGGAAGAACAGGACTATCCCAAAATAGTGGAACTAGATAAAGCCGATCAGAACCAAGATGGTGCATTAAATGTGGTTCTTCATTCCGACAATTCCAAAATTTCCAACTTTGCTGAATTCATGGAGAACCAACTTATTCCTAGCAACCCCAACTCGCCATTTTCAGAATTACTCAACGATGCTAGTCTTCAGGAAATGTTGAACGACTATACACCAATTCTCACACAACCGTCAAGTCCGTTTAACTTATTTCTTGATGACAGTGGCCTTGAATATCTAAGTTACTTTGAGAGTAACGTGGCCAACCTCCTCTCTGTGAGTCCAAGATCTTCCAATTACTTTCTTAAAACCTTTTTCTCGCTAGCTGTCACAAATGAATCCATTCTGAATGCCTTAGCTGCTTGGGGAGCGTTATTTCACAAAAATGCAAATCATGATATTGTGAATCATTACCTTCAGAGATCGAAGGATAGTGCAAATAAGACGTTACTTAATAAGTATGATTATTTTGTCACTCTTGCATACTACTTGATCAATATTGGCATTCAAGTTTGTTCAGGTGACACAAAAAACTGGCATACTATATTCAATAAGTGCTGTGACTTGCTAGGTGCTTATGGAGGAGTGAGAAAATTCATACGAGATTTCAATTATTCCAATGATTGCAAATTCTTGCTAGCAAATTTTCAATTTCATGATGTGATGTCTTCTGAAACCTGGATTAATGGTACGAGGTGCTTGTTGAGTAATTACAGTGATATATTCCTGATCTCAAAAAGTGGAGACGAGGAGTATGGAATAGATCCATTCCAAGGTTGCATACAACCCATTGTCTTGCTTTTGGGTGAGATTATGAATGGATATGCTAAAATCAAGGCGGAAACAGCTAGTCTTAACAAAGAACTTAACTCGGGTGAAGCAAAAAATATCGTGCAAATACACTCAAGAAGATTATCTCATTTTGAAAACATAGATCTGTTCCACGATGAACTTAAGAACAAAGTTAAGTATTGCAAGCCAATTCAAACTCAAATGGACCTTTTACCCACTGAAGAAGATAAGGAAAAACATACCAAGTTGTTTGAATTGTACAGGCTCACATGTAAGATGTACTTGGCTCTATACTTTAAAAAACTACAACCCAACTCGAGTGAGGTACAAAATTTACTCTTAAACTCTCTTACTCGAATAGATGAGTTGATAGAAACGAACTTAAAGGGTGCATTCAATATGTCTTTGATGATATGTGGTATATCTTGCTGCAATGAGTATGATAGAAGGATTTTGGACCGAAAATTCCAAAGAATTTATTCTAAATACAAGGTGGGAAACGTCAAGAGAATTTGGCATATCGTGAAGGAAAGTTGGAGAAGAAATGCCACTGGTGGTATTTGCATCGATTGGATTGATATTTGTAATGATTTTGGATGGAAGTTATCGTTGTGTTAAACAGGATAGAATTAATAGTGATACAATGATATATTTAAATGTGCGGTCTCCCTTTTTGGTTTATTGTAGAGAATATTTGGTGTTTCCAGCCTTGACTTTTCTGGACCATCATATAATATATATTCATGATGTCCAATGTTGTGGATGCAAATTTCTGGCATTTTCAATTGAGCACCTATGAGATCTTGGGTTGAGTCTTGAATGGAAGCGGTTTAGTTGTTCAACATCATAAGTGTTCCAGAATATTCATGAAATAGTCCCAATTAAAAAATTTGTGTTTGCTTCTAGAGTACTTTCTTGCGAGATGTTACATCAGAGAATTTCCTCTATATCGCTGTATGTAGCAAATGCAAGTTGGAAATTTCATGGAAATTTCATTTTATTGAATTGAAGATTTTCAGACCAGCCGAAATACTTTACATCTGTATTAGCCACTTCACACACTTCCTATCAGCTGATATCAGCCGGTAAATATCCGTAATATCCATCGGGTCAGGATTTATGGAATTTCAACGTACCATTTTGGGTGAAGATAGTCCTTTTCTGTTCATTTGCCTGATTTCTGAATCACCTTTGAATATTGAATCATGGCTCTAACTCCTTGTACAATGCAACACTCCCTATAGATGAATGGGGTCAGCTGCCTATTTGTGTGTCGCGTGGTTCTACTGACCTACAATCCATGACTGTGCACGCTTATAAAAACCACGTAGTCTACTGTCTGTAACGTGTAGTAACTTTTCGGTTAAAACTGCATCGTTTTTATTCAATTACATTAACGTATGTGGAAAGATGGTATTTATGGCTCAATCTATCCACACGCGTTAGACGCATTGTGGTACACCTAATTGACCATTATGCCTGTCAAATGTGAGGCTGTTGATTAAAAGCGCGCTCTGATTACAATTACAAAAAAGGCTGCCAAAGACAATACTTATTGAGAATTGACACCCGTGACATTTGACATTCTTTGACAAATGGTATCAAATTTTCAAATTTGGTCTGAACCAAATAAACTGGATATCCATTAAGAATATTTTTGCACCCCACTGGGTAACCTGGAGAGTGGGCTAATCGCCTTCCTTCGCAATAATTATGAAAGGGGTAATTACAGGCAAGTCCGTACAGGTATCTCAGGAACGCCGTTTCTTTCAGAAAGGCTTAGGCAAAAATTATGGAAAGCATTTTGACGGTAGCAGACAATACCTGGCCAGATTGTATCAATATCTAGAACTTACGCCACAGTATATATGGAGATAGAGCTCTAAGCGAGCTTCTAAGCGATAGTCTCAACATTAGCTTGAGATCCAAAGAGAGGACGTGTTTCTTGCACTGGAAATTCCGGAAAAAGTAACCTAGCTCGTCAATACTTTAACCGTACCACGGGGGGATGGTCATGGGCCTTTGCACCGGGTATGCTGGCCCTGGTACTTTTTTTGGACTCAATTTCACCATATCTGTCTCTAGAGAGAGTTAGACTTAAACTTATCTTACAGCAGTTAAACAAAGATATTTATTGGAAATAACCCCATAAACCAGAAAACCTGTGACGAAGAAGAGAAGGAGACATAACAAGAAACTACATTTTAGACATAAGCAAAGCATAAGCATTCAACAGTGGAGATGTTCACGTCGAATCACTTAGTTTGGGAAAACGTTGGCCTTGTTCTGGCCAATGAAGTTACCAGCAGGGTCGTAGGAGCAGATGACGTACTGGCCCCAGTTCTCGGCTCTGCAGTCCTTGATGGCGCATCCGAGCTTGGTGGTGGACTTCCAGACGACTTGGGTGAAGTGGTCGTAGGAGTTGGCCGAGGAGTAGTCGTAGTTCTTACCCTCGTCGTACCAGGCGTCCAAGGCGGCGGGGCCGTCGGCGTAGCCGACAGCCAAGTTCTCACCGAACTTACCGCCAGAGTGGGTCAAACCGCCGGAACAGTCGTAGCCGTTGGCGTAGTTTTGGGCGTAGTTGTAGGCCTCTTGGTCCCAGGACAAGGCGGGGGCCGAGTGCAAGGTTCTCTTGTCGTTGTGGGCGTCCAAGATGGCCTTGGCGAAGTTGTGGTCGAGGTCGGGGGACTGGTAGATGGCGGCGTAGATGCTGTCGTCGGAGTTGCCACCAGAGGGGGCAGCGGACGAGGCAGCGGCGGAGGGGGCGGCCTGGGAGGCGGAAGGCACGGCCAACTTGGTCACCAAAGTGGTGGGGGTGAAGGTGAATTCCTGTTGCTGTTGTTGAGGAGCATCGTTGTTGGCGGGACCAGCGGCGGCCACGGTAGGAGCAGGAGCTGGGGCGGCCTGGGTGGCAGGGGCCTCGCCCTCGTAGAGAGTAGTGACGTGGGTCTGGGTGACGTAGACGACCTTGGAAGAGGCGACGGACAAGATGGAAAGAGCGGTGGCTAAGGTCAAGAACTTCATTGCAGACGGTAAAGGAGAGGAAGGAGCACTAAAGGAGTGGCGAGGGTGTAAGGAACGACTGTGGACAACGGAAAGGAACGAGGATGTCTGGAGAAGAAAGAGAGGGAAAAGGCGGCAATATATAGCACCTTGGGGGTGGGCGGCTGCGCAACATAGCCCTGCAAAAATGGGGTGCGCTGCAGCCCCCGGTTGCGAGCGCGGGCCGCGGCGGTCGCAAAATGACACGCATTTGCAGCTTTGAAACACCGATCGTGTTTGTTTACCCGAGCAAGCAAGGGGCTCACGACACGGTCGCAAGACGCGTCGGGGCTCTGAATGTGACACATTGGAATGAAGAAGTAAGAACAGAGACAGGGAGGAGCATTGGTGCAGCTAACAGTACTAGCAGTTCTTCTACTAGATGTTATTCTACTGCTGTTTGTGTCTCTCATTCTACTCCTCGTACGTCCGATGTGTCGTGGCGTGTGCTATTTCACCTGATGGCCGGGGTTATGGGCGAAGAATGCTGGGCGTAGTGTGGGGCCCTGCCCAGTGCGAATACACGAGTGCTGGCTACAGGAGGCTGGGCAAATGGGCCCAGATATAGAGAGAGCTAGGGCGGGCAATACGGATATAGGGGATCGCAGGGCGAGAATAGGGCGAGAATAGGGCGAGGGGTGATGGAGTGAGATGGAACTAGGGGAACGATGGAACTACAACTGATTGGATGGAATTAGTGCGACTGATGGTGGAATCAGTGCGACTGAAGGTCCTGGAACTTGGGCAACTATCAGGTGAGTAGTAAGAAGACTGGGACTATCAGATAGACTCGTCTTCTATCATCATCTTCTTCTTCTGTAACTCTAGGCATCAGCTGTAGACCCTAGCAGACTACTTGTCCGCTTCTAGACTCCCTCTAGACATACACTCTTGTCACATCACCATACACTTTCGATACATCTCGTCACTCTCCACGGCATCTCGCCTTCTCATCTCTCCCCTTTTCTCTGGTCCCCACACCTGCGTCATTGCCCTGTCTCATCCCATTCTGTCATCTCTCCATAGCCCTTGTCACATCATTCCGTCATGCCTATCCTTCTCCCCTCTCTCTGTATCGAATTACAATCGCTTATGGGCCACAAAAGACAGACGGGCCAATGTCCCAGCAACCTATTGATCTCAAACATTCCCCTGATCTGTGCCTTACATCAATACATGCCAGACGAACGTCTTTCGCCTCGTTCTGCTGTCTGGACCTAGGCACATGCCTAGGTCCGGCAAATGAATGCAACACCCGGCGACAACGGGCAAATGGCCTCGTCAATGCGAGCAAAAAGCCCCAATCACATCTTGATTTGAAGCATGCATCTCGTCTCCCATTTTACTTCTGCTACATTCTTCGCACGCGTCCTTGACGGATCGTATATTCATCGTCTCATAAGATCGACCCCGTGGTGGTGCTAATTCCCTCAATGTAGAGGAAGAGAGAGTAGCGATCTTGGGCATGCAGTGTTGCTGGAATAATTAATATGATGGGGCTGGAATAATTTACTGTGAAGTGCTGGCTGATCCTCTCTAGTTGTATAATGCGCACAGAACGGTTATCTAACCATAGGCTAACACTTTTGCCCCAGTGATCCCAGTGAATTACATGGGGTGCTTCCTTTCCGGGCTATTGGCTACACCATAGAGATTCAGCCATGAATCCCGATTGTCTCCTGTTTCTCCTACTGTTTCTCTACTGCTTCCGTAGATTTTTGTTGGTCGCTTTCCTATTGAGTCAAGGTATTGAACCCTGTGCCTGTTGACGTATTTCACGTTGCCTCCAAAAACCTCCAAACCGTATCCGGAAGGGGTAGTATCTTCCAAGTATCGTTCCTAACCCCACAGTGCTCCGGAAGAATGGTCTCGGTGTCAATAGGTCTCCGCTATGCGTTTGTCTCAGTATGCAATTATTCCGGTTGAAATGAGCACAGCCTTAAATGATTTACAATTAAGACAGCATTAATTGATTAATATTAGGACAGCAAAATTCAACCCTTCCACTTGATCCCAAAGTCAAGAAGATACTTGTGCCCCTTTCTACTGTAAGCCCTCCTTCTTTTCCTGGAAATTTGCCAGCACTTGTGCCTTGAACACTGCTCAGCACGTTTCCACTTCTACTTCCAGAAAAATCTAATGCTTGGGCATCGTTGCTGATTATCCGTTGGAGGCCCTGCTCAAATGGCGATTCCTATCAGCAGCCAAGTTTCTGTCAACATGCTCCGATCGCATCCTCCTATATCGTATTTGCTACGTACATTCCTCGCCTTGAAATTTTCCATAAGCGTTACTTCGGTTAAATACTTGACACATTCTACGCCGTTTGGAATGCACCTCCAGTTCTAGAATTTCACGGACTCCATCGGAGGTCACAACGTTGGCCATCCCGCAATTCCGGAATGTGGCGACCCCTATCGGCTTTTAAGCAACTTCTTAGCTGTTAATTAACTGCCTAGAACCATTCTTGGACCATAACCCTCCTTTTTCAAACTTAGTAATCACCTAACTCCGGGTAGTAGATGTCAAACCCTTCGCCTTCCCCAAAGCCTTCTTCCACGTAGGTAGACCACTGTTTCAAAAACTCAACTCCACATCGAGACATCAATTCTAGATCGCCTATGACGCACAATTGTCTTTTGGGACGAGTCATGGCCACATTCAATCTTCTTTCGTCTCTCAAAAATCCCACTTCGCCCTTGTCGTTGGATCTCACTAAGGAAATGATTATGATCTCCTTCTCCCGGCCTTGAAATCCGTCTACAGTTGAAACTTCAACTTTCGAATACTCTGCACTTTCCTGCTGGAGTGACTTTTTGAGTAGGTTGACTTGGGCACTGTAAGGAGAAATTATGCCCACATGCTCTGGCTTGACCCCAAGACCAAAGAGTTTTTTCAAATGTTGAACCACCAAAATAGCTTCCATTTCATTATACTTCGATCCGGCTTCAACTAGACCCCCAGATTGTGCAGCAATATTTCCATCATCTCCTTTGGTCTTTTCTGGATAATCTCCTCCTTGGGTGTCGTACCAAATACAAGCTGCAGAAGTTTCTTCATTCTGTTCAACGTCTGCTAAATCGGTTAAGCGAATATCTTTCACCGTTTCATGAGCTTTGAGCTTGCTTTCGTACAACTCCATCGAGGGAAATTGCATAATCTTGTCATTCATACGGTATTGCGTATCCAACAATTTTTTGTATTTATCTCCTTCACAGTCCCGAACAAGTCTGTCGAATAATGTCACCTCTAAGTTAGCTATGTTTGCTTGTTTTGCTGACTCCAAGGACAATTTTCCTAGCAATTGTTCGACTTCTTCCTTGGACTTGATCGTAGGAGGAAGTTGCTTATTGTCACCTGCCAATACTAATTTCTTGAACCCCAAGTGATTCACAAGAGGTATCCAACATTGAGGCTCCAACGATTGAGAAACTTCATCAATAATAATAGTGTCGAAAAACGGATTTTCAGGACCAAAGTTCAAGCTCTCATCTTTGTACAATGATGTAAGCTCATATGCACCAGCTCCGTGCAAAGTGGACAAGACTACCTTGGAATTCACCAAAATATCTTGCACGATTTTCTTTTCCCTAACCCTTAACTCCTTTTTGAATTGTTTTAAATCTCCCCATAGTGCTCTTCTCTCTGCGTAACGCTTGCATTTTTTGATTTTGCCCAAGGTTTCTCCAATGTCCTTCTCGATGTCTCTCAAAATCGACTTATTGTCATTAGAATCACCACCAAAACTTGTCTTGGACAAAATATCCAAAGAATGCTGAAGATTATTGGCTAATAATCTAGCAGGGTGCCCAATCCGAATTAATTTATCGGCTGAACTTTTTGAAATTCGTTTGGAAGGTCTTTTCTTTTTGGATGTGGATTCATCACCTCCTCCTTCTCCTGTAAATATGGGAGAGAGTCTCTCGAGAATTGTATCAACAGAAATATTGGAAGGTCCACATACGAGTACACGTTCATTGTGATTGAAAGTAAGTTGTTTGATCAATTCAATGAGAGTGTAGGTTTTTCCAGTACCAGGAGGTCCATGTATAATGGCTATCTGTGAGTCATTTATGGCAAAGTTAATGGCAGCCTTCTGAGATTCATTCAAGTTGGGATCAAAAAAGTCCTTTATCTTGGATTTGGAGTTTCTAGAGGTGTAGGAAGTTTGGCCCAATAAAAGCAGAACAACGTCATTGTATGTGCCATTTAATTCCCCAAGCTTGTTCAATGTTGATAGCATTCTCTTGTAGGTAATGCTGTTCGACAACTTCACTATCCACATTCTTGCGCCGTCACTTCCAGTATTATTGTACAAATTAAGTACTTTGTCTTCTGTAGTCTCCTCTTCGATGGAAATGGTTATCGACTGATTGGAAGTTTTAATAACCACTGCAGAAAGCGAAACATCCTCGCTTTTAGAATCCTTGCTGGAGTTATCCTGTGCTTTCTTGTTCTTCACTGATTCTGAACTACTCATACGATCAAGCTTTACGATGTCACCTACTCTTAGAGACCCAAGCTGGATATCTTCGGTGTTCTTCAATGCTGGATCCACCACCAATTCAAGTAGGGTCTTGCCACCCAATCCTGTCTTGACGTTGTCCACCACAAGGTTGATAACGGCCAAACCGAACATGGCCAACTTCTTTGAGGAAAAGCTCTCAAGGTAGGAATTGGTCAAGAGCATATCGGACTTCTGCTCTAGGTCAATGGCATTTTTGAAACTGTCTATAAAGAGAGCGGTATCAGTCATCCTTGCAAGACTGGGGTTAGTACCATTTGGTATGATGTCAGTATCCGTTTTTCAAGAATAAATGTGGGCTGTAATTTATTCTATGCATCTTGATACCGTTGCTTTTCAATCATATTGACCGACTGTCGATAATAAATCAGAGTCGGGTGTAAGATCAAATCAATCGCTTTGGATTGAATGGAATATCACGTACATGTAGATGTAGTGATTGATTATAAAATGACAATTTATAAAAATATCGTAAAAGTGCACTACAGACAGGAATGGCTATGATGGATCAAGTGTACGATTCACCAAAAATAAGCTTAGTCAATTACTCACTTCCATGGAAGAAGAAGTGAGTATGAATTTCCAATTCTTCTTGTTTTAGTCAACTCTATCTTTCTCTATGTTTCACTTCTATCTACGACTCTCTAGATTTGACATTCCAATGTATATACAATCTAACCAATTCTAATTCACATACAGCACTACAGACAAGTGAGAAAATACAGGAAAGATCTCAATTGCAGGAGGACTCGGATTTGGACAATTGGAAAAAGACCCGGTTCTTAAAAATCCATTTCCTTTCTGATAACCTTCCATTTTCTTCTCACTTTCTCATCCATCTGGCAATAAATAATATTCCTAGACCTATATACCCAAACCTATACCAACACGCGTTGGTGCATGTATACTGCCTCCAACACGATATCTCGTACATATATTCCAGTCTAGTGGTCTGCCTTTGGCAACTCCAGGAGGTCTCTTCCTGTTTGTTCCTTCACAAACTTACTGGCCTCTCTTTGGACATAGTCATACACCAAGTTCTTCTGTTTGAAGTAGCCTGACATTCTCAACACAGAAACCACAGAGTCGTAGGCTCTTTCTCCAAAGGCAAGATAGCTGCCAAACCATCTACGGAAATCCACAGAAGAGAAGTTGGAGGTGTCGAACACCAAGCCTGTGTTCCGATGGATACCGGCCAAAACAATGGATATCAACACCAAGTCGAAAGAATAGTGTGCAAGCTTACCAAGCTAGAAATGGTGTTAGTACGGAAAAGGAACAGTGCAATTCGAAACAACTTACACCCATGATGTGTGTTTGGAGAAGGACTATTGTAGTGTGATAAAGAATCAGGCCTCGGTATTGTCGGTTACGTAAGCAGAGTCTGGAACCTCCGCATTGCAAAAAGAACTAGGTGCAAAATGCAGAAGGAAATAGAAGATGCAAGACAGGATTCAAAATGTACAAGTTAAAGATTAAAAGATGAAAGATACAAATTGAAGAATAAAAGATGCAAAAGGCATTTAGTGTGTTATTCGATGCCGAAAAAGGCACAACCAGGCAGTTACGATATGCAAATATTATTCATTATTATATTGTACATGCGTATGAATCTATGTAAAAGTCCTTATTCTCTATGTATTCTCTTGATATAAGGACCCAAGTCGTCTCCAGTCCAGTGTCTGATTCTCTTGCTGGAACCCTCACTGATACCAAATCTGACTACGATCTGACGTAAATTCAACTTCAACTGCTGGTCCAAAAGACCTTCGTCGTAGTTTGCCAAAGTCTGCTCCAAAGACGTCAAAACCCCAAATCTGGTAATAAGAATATCCGAACCTTGATCAATGTTTTGCACAATGTAGAGGAACTTGAAAATTAACGACTTGAGACGCATGGAAATGAAAGGCGAATTGGTCAAGTTGAGAATCCATTCAAACACTCCCTTGAATTTGAACAAGTTCACGTCCTCAAGCGTGGAAACTCCACTGATAAATTGCTCTAGCATCCATATAAGTTGCCTGTAATACGACTCATCGTTTTCCAATTCACTGTCCTGGTTGGCTTGGGCATGAATAATGGACTTGTACAAAGGAATGTCCTTGCTCAAGCTTGGGTTGGAAAGAATGTAACGGAAACACTTCTCGTACAAGAAATGGCCCGGGTTTGACACGATTGGAATCAAAGACGCATAAACGAACCAGATCACTGGAGGCAATTGTTCGGCTCCATTAATGGTATGGAGAATGTTGGCAACATAAACCTTGAAAATGTTCTTATCCTTGAAGTTCTCGAGTGTGTCAAGCGTCTTCAAAATTCCTTGTAATAAAACCACAGCAATCTTTCTCACATCTTCCTTGACACTAGACAAGCTAACGACAATAAACTGCAACAAATTGGATTCAATCAAGTTCTTCACATCGAAAGTCGTCTTGGTTCCCTCGTCATTTCTTTCTATCTTGACGAAGTCTTCATTGTGAATCAACAACATCAAAAGAAACTCAGAATCATATATGGAGCTATCATATGATTGAATTAGCATATTTTCACTTTGGCTATACCATTCTTCAATCTTCTTTAGAGCAATGCTCACAGAATCTCCTCTAAAATCGACCAAAGATCCTACTCTGGTACCGCTTTTGATGGTATTGTTAATAAACTTCTTGCTGAGACAGACAGTCAAGTTATCATTATTAATATCAAACAACCTCTTCTCACCTTCGCCAGTCATTTCGATCTCATTATTGGTCAATTCCTCAGAGAAGTCCCACGAAGCGACCTTATAAACCCAAGATTTTGAGATCTTTGCTTCAATTTCAATAAGGATTGACTTAAGCAATAAATCTTCACATCTAATAGAACCCAAATAGAACAAAGCAATTCTTTCCATTAAGATTTCACTGGAATTTCTTGAGACATCATATCTGAACAAGTTGTACACGATTAATGCAGAATAAAATCTAGCCTTTGAGTTATTTGGCAAGTTTCTCAACTCATTCTCAGGATTGTTAATAAAAATTTGAATCATCTTTTCGAATTCAATCAAACTTCTTTGACCTGTCATAATGACCACGTTAACGTATTCAAGGTACTTTTCGCAATGAACCCACTTCGAATGATTGAGAATGACTTCCAATTGAGTGTTAATAATATTGGAAGGAATAATTTTCCAGACTGAAGTGTTTTTGGAAGACAAATGTTTAATAATTTCCAATAAACCCAATAGGAAGGAATCAAAGTTAGCTGACAATTGAGGTAATTCAGCGAACTTCTTGGTCACATAGAGCATAGTTTTGTGAATCCACGAAATAACTTCGGTAGTCGAATCCAACTTTTGCACATAACTGAGAATGAATTCAGCGAATTCAGGGATAGTACTATTTTTGTATCCCATCTTATTGATGTAAGTAAAAACTTGGCCAATGACAGTTTGAGATTTTTCATCGTCAAGATATCTCAATCCAATGCCGAGTACCTTTAACAATTGTCCCCAATGTTCAACATTCTCAGCTTCCAACATGCCCAATGCAATTCCCGTAAGTCTACTGAAGAATACCTTCAAATCTTCGGCCTCAACAATATCAATAGCAGATGCAATAGAATATCCAATAAAACAAAGAAGTTGCTCATCTTTGATAGATTCAGACTTCTTGATCAAAAAGTTGATCAACTCTTGTTTAGAATCGACAGAGCTTTTTAAGACGCTCTTAAGAAGATAATGATAAGAAGGTGTAGACAAAATAATTTCTGCTTCCTCAATTATAACATTATCGAATTTGACTAAATTCGACTCGACGAGACTGGACAAAATTCTTTGTTTGTCCGCTTCGAAAGTTGATTCAATCTTACTTGAAAGAAGAGCATTGAAACTCGTTGGAGCAATTTCAATTTCGTTCTCAAGACATCTTTCAAATACTTTAAGAGTTAACAAATTATTTGCTCCATTGATTTGAGCAACTTGCTCCAATTGATTCTTAGATAAAATCCATATGAATTGAACAAAGTATAATTGCTTCAGGGTGGTGAGCTCGTGGTCATCATTGATGGTGCTCAAAATCAACTTATTAAGATACCCATCCTGCTTTGCTCCAGGAAGTTGTTGTAAGACTTCGTTCAAGAGACCAGTGGTGAACAATTTCTTTTGCTGAACTGCTTCTGAGTCAGTCTCATTCAATATCCAAGCACTCCAGAAGGACTTGGACACAACGTATCTGGATAAGTTGGAGTCCGAACCAACGGTAGCCAATAAGAAGTTACCCAACTTAGAAACTAATTCAATCAACAAATCATCCACATTGACGCAATTTTCATCGTTGACAATCAACTTCAATCTGAGAATTAATGAAGCCAAATCGAATTTCGTAAGAACTGTTCTCTTTGCTAATTTGTCAAAAGATCTGACCAAATCAGGGTTATTTGTGTTCATAAGAAAGCCAGAAAATGTGCTTTCATCATGTTTTGAGGTTGCATCAAATTCTAAGGATTTGAAATTCTCCTTGAAACCATCTTCCTTGACCAAGTAGTCAGAAATAATTTGAATCAAAGAACATTTCAGTTCACCAATAACAATGAAATATCTAGTCAATTTGAAGAGCCAATCTAAGATTTCTAGGCTGGGATTACTCTTCAAAACAAACTTGAACTGTTCATAGATAGCAAGAACGAACAAACTAACATCATTATATTTCTCATGTGCAGAATCAAGGTACTTGTATGGAGTTCTAATGGCTCTTGCAATAACTTCGTCAAGGAAATTCCAAATATGTGGGTTCGAAGTGTACTCACTGGAAGCATAGATAAGTGCAAGAATGGGGGAAACGATCAAGTCTTTGTTGAACAAGAGTTTATTTTCAGTCAAATTTAAAAGCAAATTCGAAAGCCTCCAGACGAAAGAATCATCCAAAGAGGTAGAAGAGTTTGATAAGTGAGCTGCCGACGATGCTAACCTAATCAAACAAGTGAAAAATGAGTTACCTTCGGTAGGCTTATTCCACCACTTCAAGTCTTGGCCCTGGTCTTGACTGGATTGGATAGAAAGATAATGATCCAAGATAGTCAAGTCATATCCAGAAATTGAGTTCAAATCCGATTTAATAACTTCATTAATGCCGGTGCTGGCAACCTTTGTCACAAGAGCGGAAGAGGCAGTCTTAGGGTATAACTTCTCATATTGATCCATTCCCATTAAGGCAGTCAACTTGATCAATTTATTATCAGTGCTTTTGTTGAATATTTGAATGAGACTGGATAACTCAGGCAAGTTGAAGAAGACTAGATCAATCAATTCTTGCTTATTCTGGATGATTCCCGAGTTAATCACAGCATTAAGCTTTGTAAGAATATGCACAATTAATTGTAAAGTAAACTGAGTGAGAATAAGCTTGTTAGTTTCCAAACCTTTGGAAAGAGCGTTCTTCGTTAAAGGAGCCAAGACGATATTCTCAGCAATGGTTCTGGGGTCATATGAAGTTTGTTGAGTAATGAACGAGGTGTCGTTAGATGCCTGATTGAGGATTTGTTGAGGAATTGGTAATTGGATAATTTGACTGTACAACAATGTGTGTCCAACCCACCAAGAAGTAAGACTTGGTTCGTGGTATCCACCACCGTGCTGAATCATCCAATTCATGTATGGGGGTATCAATTCGGCCGAAGTCTTCAAAATTCGAAGGACGTATTGCAGTTGCTGAATATTTTCCCAAGGCTTGAGAGCTGTCAAGAGAGTATAGATCAACTTGTTGTGAATTTTGAATGTCTTATTATTGATTTCAACCTCAACACCAGTCAGAACTTGAGATTGCCAGAGCTTTTCCACTGGGTAGACCAAACCGATCTTGGTATTTGTTGCCAAGATGTCCATGAATTCGGTGAATTTCTTGTTGAACTCCTCGTCCTCGTTTCTTCCGAAGAGTAGTTGAATTTTATGCATGAAATTGTCGTTTAAAATCTTACATTTGATAGATCTTCTGAAGTTCACTTCCCGCAAGATCTTGGTGTCGATGAAGTCGATGACCAACGTGAGGGTTTCGATGGAATCCGCCTCACTCATGAATTTCCACCAGTTATTGACGATTTTGAAATTGGACACCAATAAATCCTGTCTGTGATGACTGGGGACTTTGGAGAGAAGCGTCATCCAGAAACGAATGAACACAGCTCTTATAGGAAGGAATCCGCTCTTGGAAGAGTCTGATTTGAAAGGGACCAAAAGCTTTGGCAAAATAGCCAAGGTCATATCGAAGGTGTTCAAGAACTCGATTGCAAGAGAACCATCGAATTCGACCATATGAGTAAGGAGTCGCAATACTGGATTGGTGAGGGATGGCTTGTGATTGTTCAATGCTCTGTATACCACTCTAATGTGGTCGTTTAATATTCCTTTGTAGAATTCGATGATCTGTGGTTTCAAGTTGAGAAGAGCCACCTGGTGGGCCACAGCTTCGGGAACAGTAGAATCTTGGTCCTCAAACGATACACGGTTGATGCTGGCGGTCAATTGTGACAATTTGCTCGAGAGATCGATGAAATGACTCTGGTCATTTACCAGAGCGAAGTACGACCAGTTTGACAAGAGTCTATTGAGAGAAGAAGACTCAATGAATTTGATGAGAAGCCCGTCATCTTTCGACTGGAGAATGTCCTTTATTTGGTCAAGAAGAGTCGAGTCTACGTTCGAAGACGTTGGACGCTCCCACTTCCTCTTGTTCTGTCTTGGAGGGTCTTCCATGGCTAGTGATGAGGTTGAGATGAGATGAAAAAAATTACGATATAGTGCGATTCGTCTGTAAGAGCCTGAAAGGTGGAGACATCAACAGATTGAGAGAACAAAATAGGACTAGGTATGGGGACTACAAAATAGATGCCTGGTTGTTGATTTCAAGAGAATAGGCATATCCTGTGGTTTAAATTATGACGGAAAAGTAGTATTTAATGGTTTCGACGAAGGATGCTATAAGGTCGTGGTGCGCCTTGTGATTTTGGCAGTGAAAAGTGCTGATACTGGGGTGAAAATTGCATGAATAAATACAGAAAAGCTACTAGATAAGAATCTAGAGCAGTATAGCCATCATAATTGGAACAAATTATTGGATATTCAGGCTGGTAGTTGACTTGGACTACGTGCAATTTCTGATGATTTAAGCTTTTCAACAACCATGATTAAGTCGTCTATATGCATGTCGACTTTAATGCTAGTCGTCACCCATCTGCAGCAGTACTTTAATGGCTGTCAGATTCTACAAAAGTAGCTCAGAGGCACAGACGGCGGAAATCGAGAAATTTCACAATTGCATTTCTTGAAAATCCTGAAAATTGGCGGGTCTACATCCATTACCCATCGAAGCCCAAACAAAGATATAGCCCAGTAGGCTATGCAAAACGCATGACCGAAGGGCAAAAGTAGCCTCATGATCGCCAAGTCAATGTAATGCATTTAATCGGGGATTGCAAAGTAATCATGACAAGTGCACCATGTAATTGTTGAGATGGTTTTGAGCAGAGAGTGGTGGAAACTAAATGCGGCAGCTTAATTCTGAATTGCATTGTTTCGAACAATTAGCCAATGGCCAACACAGCAGACTAGCCACAATGTGGCCCCAAGCCACGGGGTTGAGAAGTTTCACACAGCAATGCACCCCGACCCCCTAAGGTCAAGGAGAGGCCAAGAAGCAGAGGATGACGGATCCCCGCAGCCAGAGCAACGAGGAGGTGGTCAATATCTCGTGCTCAGTTAATAATTGACATCTATTGAGTTCTCCATATTATTAGACAATGCTATTAATAATAACACCTAAAGCATCGACTCCACAAACAATTCATTTGGGACAGTAGTGTAGAGAACTGGCAAGCTTAATACGTGGACTCTGCCGTTATGTCCGAGGAATGACAAACAACCACCGTCGGGCTCCGTCTGGCTCCGTCTGGCATCATGTGTAGACTGGCACTGCCTGGGACTACTAAGCTTGTACAATAGGCCCGGTTGGAATGGCCGACAAATAAGGAGCAACAACATCCTGTGTCCCGGCAATAGTGGCCATGACAAACCAGCGTGGATGGTTGGCTTAGAAAGGCTCGCCTATGGCTATGAAAATAGGCGAAGGCATTAGAGTAGGTGGGTAGTGCGGTGTAGAGAGAAAATAGCCCGTAATTACACCACCTGATAACGGAAGATACATTGAGCCAGGAAAGAACCAAGACGAAGTCCAAGACCAGAACAGGGCAAATGTCAGGACGGGCCCAAGCCAGATCTCAGAACCTGCGGTAGGCCATACCACGCCAAAGCCGTCCAATTGTCACCTCAAACTCCGAGATCTGCCTCGCGTCCAGAGTGAAAGGACGCCGTTGAACTAAGGCGGCCAAGAAGAAAGAGGCTGATTCCGCGACGAGGGTGCTGTAAGTGCTAAATAGTGCATTATTTAGAGTGCATTTATCCTATGTAGAGTGTACCCAAACTATGGAGCGTGCATTTATCCTAAGTGTAGACCAGTCAATCCATGTAGAATAAATTCTTCCATGTAGAATGGATTCATCCATGTAGGTGCACTCATCCATGTAATTCAGCTTCTATTAATAGTGCACCTCTGTGTACAATACTTAGATCTTTACTCCCCATTGCTTCTTCCTTTCTCTTATCTATCCAGTCCACGTTTCATTCCCACTCTCCTGACGTTCACGTCTACTCTGATAACACAGGCTCTATCGCAAGGCGTTTTGTTTTGTCTCCACCACATCTGCAGACTGCTCTGTTTTGGGAAGGTTCGATCCGCAGCCCTGCACCCACGATCGTGCCAAATCGGACATTCTGACATTCTGACATTCTGACATTCTGGCGTTCTGACCATTCTGGCCATTCTGGCCATTCTGTGCTATTCCTCGCCTCTATGTGCACTATCTCCTGGTGCCGTTAGCCCCAGGTGCGCCTGGCTACACCGCACATCTTTCGCGTGCGTTTGTGTAGGGAAAATATCTTCGTTGTCGTCGCACAGGAACTCGTAATCTAATAATATTGCCCACGTCAGGAACACTACGGAGGCGTGCACCTGCCTCTCGGGCACTGGTGTGGCCAGATGTGGACCCGATGTGGGAGACACAAATGTAAGGACAGCCGGACCAACATGTACCGACACAGCACTGCCACAATTGTGAAGCTGAAAAATCCACCTTAATTGCATCCTATGTTACTACTCCTGGATCGGTGGTGGTTTTGGTGGTGGTGGCCCCCTTTACGTAGTTGCATTGCACAACATTGCTCCAAGGGGCCAAATTTCACTTCTTTTTAGGGACAGGACTGCGAATATGCCTCTGTGCGCACACCGCCAGCATCACCGCCTGCACAAGGCCCGGTATTCTTAGACAGGGCTTCCGATAACTCCAAGGGGCCCGTGCCAGCGCCAGAGCCGTCCAATGAGAAAGCTCCCCATACAAAAGCCACTTGCACTGACTGGGGAAATACATTACCATGTTTTTTTCGGCTCCAGCGAGCAAAAAGATGCTCTGGGCCATCGGCGGTTTTGACATTGGTCCACTGACCTTTGTCTGAGACAGCGGGCGTTTGGCCCCGTTGTGGGAGGCTTCCAGTACCACCAACACCACCAACTTTGCCCTTGCAACGCCGATA
Source organism: Suhomyces panamericanus (assembly GCA_030582475.1). Taxonomy (NCBI): domain Eukaryota; kingdom Fungi; phylum Ascomycota; class Pichiomycetes; order Serinales; family Debaryomycetaceae; genus Suhomyces; species Suhomyces panamericanus. The sequence goes on from JAKTXI010000006.1 coordinate 112,491, forward strand.
TCCCCACTGCCACGGTGGCATTGCCAGCCTGCTTCCACCGCCACCAGCCCCAGCCTCTCACTACCACAGAATCCAATCCACCACCACTTTGCACTATGCACCACCACTCACAATACTGCTCTCTCCGTAAAAATTTGCGGGTGTGTCGCTACCATGTGACGGCGTTGTGCCCATCAGTCTCCCCCCATTCATCATCCTCTTCACATGTCCTGCCACTATGAAACGAGGGGAACTCCGACCTACTGCTCCACTGCGGACAATATGAATCTGGTTAGAACAGACTATCGGGAGCTGGGCCCATAACAACCAGCAGGAACAACAAACCAGACCATCAACTCCAGTTCACCGAAGTGTGGGCGTAGGGGGACCTCGTAGTTCAGGCCACCACCGCCTTGGGTGAAAAATAATGTCTTTACTGACGCAACGAATCAAAACAACCAGACGCAACAGCGACGTATCGACCAAGTAGGCGTGCACACAGCTCCGGCTGCCGAACGAACAGGAGTTGCAGGGTGGCACACATTGTCTCTCCCTGAAACAGGCGCTCGACCTCACTACGAGTCCGTGTAGTGCATTGTGGTCGCCAGCAGCGTGGAGATGGTGCATGTCGCTATTGTGCGGATTGGAGTCCGAGCAGACGGAAGTGATACGAACAGAGAAAAGGAGAAAGGAGAAAGGAGATGATGTAGAGAAGTTGAAGAGATTGGAGAGTTGAAGTTGAAGATGGAGAGGATCAAGACGAGTACTTGAAGTTAATACCAGGGGTGTATATTGAAGGTGGCTGCTGTGGAATGAAGCGCGGTCTCGGTGCGTCTGGACGTTTGGCTCAAGAATCTCGGGCCAGCCCAAGAAGCGCAAGCCAGCCGAGACCGCTTTGCTCGCAATCCAGGAAGGACCCTTCTCTCTAGGCCCCACCAGCTGACTCGGCACATGCCGTCCACTCCGCCCCTCCACCTCTAACTATCACGTCCTGGCTGTCACTGCTGGTTGTCATTACTGTTTGGCAACTGTGCTGTCACTTCCCTCCCCCTGCTTGTTGTTGACTTCCCACTAAATAATACCTGCCTAGGTTGCATGGCGTGCCCCTCTGCATCCTCCCCACTCTCCCCACCCATATCATGCTACTTTGCGGCCCACCCCACATATGATGTCATCCTATAATTAGGGCTGCATGTACATGCAGCGCGCTGGGCTCCATGCACGCACCTCGACTATGTGCTTGTGAGGGGAGCTTCTTCCAGATCGGTAGATTGTTTATTTCCGCATTCCGCGGCTCTGTTATATAAAGAAAGGAATCCCATTGATCTTGGCTATCGATGTCTGACCATGACCTTGATGCTGGTACGTACGAGAAAGAAGAGAAGAGGGAAAGATGGAGCCCATAGACGGCAATGCATAGACCCATCACGCCATGAAGTGTGAAATGGAAGTGGAAATTGAAGTGAATGTGGAAGTGGAAAGTTCTGCTTCGATAATCAACAGTGTCAACAGCGCATACCACCTTACCCCCCCTGTCCATTAGCGTCATAATCTACCACATACCACCCAGAGGGTCCTTACCTCATCTACCAGAGTCGTACCTGCTACCCAGAATCTTCCCGAGTGCCCTGCCTGTCCTCCAGTCTACACAGCCGATGAGTAATCGCGTGGGCAACACACCAGAAAAACAGCCCCGAAAACGAGCACATATTCAAGATTCGAAACTCAACTCGAAACTCTGCCCCCCCTGGTGAAATCCGCCGTGCACACTCGCGGTGCTCTTATCTTGCGCTTTGACCTCGGGCCTTGTTGTTCTCTGGGACTCGTCCTGGTGCAGCAGCCTCCCCATAGCCCCGGACCAGTTTCATGGCGTGGTGTGGATTTTCCGCCACAATGTGCGAGTGCGACCTCTGGCTGTTTGCCCCAATCAAGGTATATGGCCAGAGGAGCGGCTGGCAGGAACGTTGGTTCATGTGGTGTCCCCAGTGCCACCTTGACGCCGTCCGTTTCATTACGTGTCGCCACGCTAGGCCCGAACAGGACTGTCAGGCTGACCCGTCGCCCTTGGCCTGGATCGGGGTAGTGCGGGCGCAGATGACATGATGCAGTGGGCATTATGTGATTGTGCTGCAATGGATATTTTTAACTATTGCTCGTGTTATTACGACCCCGTTTCAAAAGGGTAATGCCGTGGTGGCAGCGTCTCCAGAAATATCGGTAGTGTCCCTTTCTGAGAACTCACTTCCCTACTTGGGCCAAGTGCCTGTGCTTCTCGGTCCTGTTGCTGTGCCGGATCGCGCCAGCACTCATAACCCCGAGTCACTTTCTTGCTATGCCTTGCATATGGACCCATGTGCTAGACCCTCCTCCCCACACACCAGCTGTGCCTTACTAACCGCAGAACTTCAAAAAACTCTTTGTTTCCGCAGACAGTGACACCAATCTCCTGGTTCACTCGCGGGCCTCGCGAGACTCGTTGAACAAGAGCAACGTCACCCAACATGTCACCACCACCATCACCAATGGCCATAACAGCGACCACTCGGGCCAGGCCAACTTCTCCATCAACGGCACCTTGAATGAAAACTACCCCGACTTGCCTGTGTCCTACAAGCTCGTGTCACTCCTCGGCGAAGGCGCCTTTTCCTCCGTCTACAAGGCCATCAACTCCAACAACAACAACGCCACTGTGGCCATAAAAATCATCGCCAAGAGCCACCTCTCGTCCAAGCAGTTGGGCAACATCAAAAACGAGATCAACATCATGCAGAAACTGGGCAACCACCCCAATGTCTTGAAGTTGCTCCACTACATAGATACTCCCCAGCATTGCTTCCTCGTGCTCGAATACTGCGATGGAGGCGAGATCTTCAACAAGATCATCGAGTACACCTACTTCTCCGAGAATTTGTCCCGTCATGTGTTCAAACAGCTTCTTTCGGCCGTGGAGCACCTCCACAACAATAACTTTGTCCACCGCGACATCAAGCCGGAAAACCTCCTATTTAACACCATCCCCTACATGCCACGGTCCACCCAGGCATTCAAGGACGCTCTCCGCAGCTCCGACGACAGCTCTAAGATTGATGAAGGTGTCTTCAAGCCCAACTACGGAGGTGGAACCATCGGAGTCATCAAGCTCGCCGACTTCGGTTTGGCCAAGCAGTTGCCCTCCGCTTCCTCTGCATACTCCTTCCAGCATTCCTTGAAAACCCCCTGTGGTACCGCAGGTTACACTGCTCCTGAAGTCATCACTTGCAACTCCCAGGACCCCGACTCGCACAACCGCAAGAAGACCTTCCCCAACAACCTTTCCCGGAAGAACTACTACTCCAAGGCCGTGGATATCTGGTCCCTTGGATGCTTCTTGTACACAATCTTGTGTGGCTTTCCTCCTTTCTACGACGAGGATCACAACCAGTTGACTCTCAAGATCTTGCGCGGAGACTTCGAGTATCTCAAGCCTTGGTGGGACGAGATTTCCAATGAGGCCAAAGACCTCATCTCTCAAATGATCAACACCAACCCCGAGACCAGAATTTCTATTGATGAAATATGGCAACATCCATGGCTCAAGGGAGACTCTTCCGAACAGAACGAGGCGTACTTCCAGGAGAATTATCATAAGTACGAGGTCCGTGAGCTCGAACCCTACCGGAAGGAAGAAGAAGTCGAGCATGTTGAGTTCGTTTCTCGTCAGAACTCCGGAATCTCCTCTTCTTCCCATTCTCCCTTATCTTCATCAAATCACCTCTCCATTCCCCCAACCGACAACACATTCTTTGGAACCTGTGGACCATCCTCCCAACCCCTTGCCTCTCCTCGTGCTGAGGCTATTAAAAGGGTATTTGACAATCCTGCCATGACTGGATCAAGAGCTGCCGTGTCAATATCTGGTATCGATGCTACAGCAAAGTTAGTTTCCAATGGTGACGAATTTTCTGCCAAGCACAAACCATCGGCAGTGCAATTCGACATGGCTATTCACGACACACCCACCGAAGGAATTGATGAAGAAGACGAGGATAGTGAGGATAGCGATACTACATCCTTTTCCACTTCCTCTGACGACCACTTCGTGGCTAAGGCCAGAACAGGAAGGAAAGGATCTCTCCCAAGAACCCCAAATCCTACCAAGGATCAACTCAATAAGTTGAATTTCAAGGACGTCTTCAAGATAGACTCCAATTATCAGTCATTATCCAACGACGAGGAAGTAGAGGATTCGGAGAAGGACGATCAGATTACAAGTCTCAAGTATTCGAACTCCAAAAAGAAAACTTCCTCCAAAATCAGGGTCTCCGGCTCAGATACACATGATGAGGATGCAGACTTGTCTTCTACAAACTCCCTCACCGATGGTGAAGGAGAGGAGTATCAAACTCGCTCTTCTTCCATAATATCTGGCATAAACGGAGACTTCAAGTTCACCCTTAACTTGAACGACTCGAACTTGTTGTCCAGAAGAAGATCATCTACACAATCCAAGAGCTTGAAAAAGACACAATCAAACAACTCACCCCCCCTCTCATCAGGGAACATTACTACCGTTAGTTAACGGACGGCAACTCAAGCATTCAGGAAATGGGCCCATACATTTAGTTCAGATGTTTATTATTAGTCTAGCGTTTTAGCATTTGTGGTTCTGGTGACATCCAGAACACACTCAGTATTTAGAATATATGTCATAAATATTATTAGGAGTAGAGTCAAACTTGATTATTTGGTTTGTCGAAAAAGCAAATTTTGTTGAATTCAGAAGTTGGCCCCAGACTACAGTTTCTTAGGTCAATATTACCTAAAAGAATTCGTAAACATAGATATCTAAGGTGAAACTTTCATTTTACGAGAAGAATCGAAAATAATTGTTAACGTTTTCTAAGCTTCGTCTCGATATTTCATGTTTTTTGATCGTCAAGTTGATAATTTCAAGACAATTTCTCCACGATTCTCAGCATGTAGCCGAAAGAATGTATGCAATATCCAACCCAAAAAACACCTACATGGCAAAAATTTCCATTAAGCAGTCAATTCCAAGCTATATACACTAAGATCTCTCGCTGACCTTGACGTCAGCGCTTTCAGGAGCTTCTTCCTCGGCAATCAAAGCACCGTTACTTTCAAGCAATTCGGCCAATTCACCAGACTTGGCCATGCTGGTGATGATGTCACAGCCACCAACAAACTCCTTGTTGACGTACAACTGTGGAATAGTGGGCCAAGAACTGTACTCCTTGATACCTTCTCTCAATTCTGGGTCCTCCAACACGTTGTAAGCAGCGAACAACTCAGGGTCAACACCTTGTTGACCCAAGATCTGGATGGTGGCTCTGGAGAAGCCACATTGGGGAAACTCGGGGGTACCTTTCATGAACAAAACCACCTTGGAAGACTCGACGGCCTTGTCAATGGCATCCTTGATTTCAGTGGAAAGAAATCTGGTTTGAATTCTTGGGGCCTTGAAGGCACCAGCAAGCATCTAAGGTTAGTATGGCATGTTTTTGCAGGGCTGTAATACACGATAGACCACTTACAAATCTGCTGTTATTGAGCAAGCTTCTTCTGAACATGATTTGGTAGTTGGTGCTTACTCATCTTGATATTGACTGGTCAGTATCAGAAGGACATTGGATGCGACACGCGACATTTCTGCGACATTGCCCGTTTACCACTACTCCTGTAATGCTGCCACCAACGGAAGGTTGCAGGAATCCCTTGATCATACTGGCTCGGGCCTGCGTCCGCTCATTTCCTTTGAAAAGGTCCGAGAGACTTCATTATTAAAGTAGCAAGGAATAGCGAGTTGACCGAGCTACATGATTTTCATCTGAAATGGAAATTCGGTTTATGCAGTTGTGGTGATATCAAGCTTAATAACCAGTGATAAATGACACTATTTACACAAGCGTTCCAACTGCCCTTTGAGGGAATTCCTTAAAGTCCAAGCATTTTTTTTGGAGTGGAATCACAACCACTGCAATCTATTTACCGAAACCATAAACCCCTGGAGCAAGAGTTGCGGCTTTGTGAGCACTTACCTGATAAAGTAGCCCTTGTAGCATGGTCATCCAAAATCGCAAGATGAAATGAGGTCTACCGACCAAAATTTTCATTATGAAGATCAACAAAAGTGAAGCCTGAGTGGGGGTGGGTCACTTGTTTCTGGTAAGAATGTGTCACGTACATTCAAATTACAGTTCGCTTGGTATAAAAAGCCGAAACTTTATGGTAGTTGCGATGGGTTGAGGCTTAAAGAAGTCACTTCGGACATCTTGGAACGAAGTCTGTGTGCAAAAATTGAAAAGGAGCGTGAGTACTTGGCAGCTGCAAACAGCCACAGTAGAACTGATCCTTTTCTACAACTTAGAGTTTAGTCTTGGGGGATGATGTACATTTTCACATTTCCTCTGTCTCACGTATGAAATGTTCAGACTCTCTTTTGTATTTGTGTCGCAGTCGTTTAAATTTGCACCCATTTAATTTCTCTAGTAAATCGGTACAATGTTTATCATTCAAGCTTTGGTCTTGGCCAAATTCGCTCTTTCCTTTTACGTTCCCGAGTCGGGCGAAGATTGGCGACTCTATCGACCCCAAGAACAGGCACCCAAAGGATCTTTCACTTCAGTTCCCTTCGAATTTGGCCTTGTGGTCAATCCTTACACCACAGATTCAAATGGTACGTTCAACCCCCCTAACGTCTCCCAGGTATCCAGAACTATCACTACAACATTCACTACTTCTTTCGTTACTGTACTCCCCAAACCCACACACTCTGGAGAGGCTGCGGTGCAAATCGAAGATGGGCAGGTCCAACGCAAATCACCAGAGCATATTGAGCTCCAACACTACAAGAGGCAATTGGAGAGAGGAATGGAAGCAGATTCAAAGAGTTTTATAAGGGAAGAATACTACTACGAAGATGAAGATGTACAGGATTTAACATTTGGATATCCTGTCAATACAGTTGCTTGTGTCACAAATACAACTTTAAGAATCAGATTAGGCAAATCTGTCTTATATGATTCAAATAATCGGATTGGATCTATAGTCTCCAGCCGCCAGTTCCAATTCGATGGGCCAGTACCACAACACGGTACAATTTTTGCAGCGGGCTGGTCGATTTCAAAGGACGGCCAGCTAGCCTTGGGAAATTCCACAAAATTCTACCAATGCAAGTCCGGAACCTTCTTCAACTTGTATGACCAATCCATAAATTCCAATTGCCAGCCAGTTAGTCTAGATGTGGTCGAATTAATCAAGTGCTAGCATGTAAAATTGACTAAATAGCTATTACACTCTACACAATTTCACTCGTAAATCGTCTATATGTAAAATTAACCTATTAAAATATATCAGTATGAATTCATGTATCTGAGTTTAAGATAAACTGAAATAAAACCGATGACTCTGTAGCAAACCACACATACGGCCAAAACACCGAAGACAGTCGAAACTTTGAAGTTCAAATCAAATTCATCAATAAGATCTTGGCCAGTCCTGAATGTACATTTGACACCGTCTGCACAACTGAAAACTTGATCTTCAAAACCGTACCGGATGCAAAGACCAACAGCATATTTCATGGGGTTTATCCAGTTGATTCCCTTAAAAAAGTGAGGCATATTAATTGCCATAGTACCACCCATGAAGATGGCTAAAATAGTAATATTTGTTAAAATGTTAGTTGCCAAGCCCAAATGATCGAACACACTGTTGATGATGATACCAAGGGATTCACCAACGTTGATCGCTGCAAAACTGGAGAAAAACATGGCAAAGAACATTCCAGGGGTAGATGGTAATCCGACCACAAACACAGTCATGATACTGAAGAACATGCATGGGATGATTTCCACTGGCAATTCATTAATCAAGTATGATAAATTGAATTCTGTGGCACCATAGATTCCATCCTTGTATTCTTGATAGAAAATGTTTCTCTCAAGGGGGTATAAAGCGATATTATTAATTAAACCAACGAAGTACAAGTTAAGCACTTCTTGAACCAAACCCAATCTATTCATCACACCTTGCTGATCATGCTTCAATCTGGCAAAAAAGAGTGTATGAACTAATGCCAACAATATAGTTTGGAACAACTTGGCAAAGACAATGTCAAATGATCTAATTGAATTTAAGAATTGTCTTCTGACAATAGTAGATAATGTGACGTGGAAACTTGATCTCTTTTTATGATAGATAGTAGTATCAATAGATTCTCTGGAGAAGGGTGAATCGAGAAGACCTGGAACGTGGGCTTTTCTGACATTCCATTCATTGACCAAGCCATTAATTCTTGCCATGGTCTCATCTTGATCTTCATCCATTCCTCTAGAAATTAGGTCCAAAATATGATTAGTGACATTGACACCTTCCGGTATATCATAGTTGATGTCGTGGAAGTAGTACTTCATTTCTCTATTGGGACCATTGTAAATTACCTTTCCGCCTCTTCCCAATAATAACACATTTTCAAAAACTTTGACCATATCCTCATTTGGTTGATGAATTGTGAGGACTATTGTAGTGTTGTTATTCTTGGACAACTTTTTCAATAACTTCAAAATCGACAATGCAGTGGTGGAATCCAAGCCTGAAGTGGGTTCATCCAAAAACAAGATTTTAGGCTTACTGAGAAGTTGAACAGCAATTGATACTCTTCTCCGTTCACCTCCCGAAATACCCTTCACCAATTCGGATCCAATAATAGTATCAGCACAATCCATTATTCCAATCTTTCTGATTAAAGTGTTAACAATTGAAGTGATTCGAGGTAAATCTTCGCTTGGTAACCGTAACTTCGCCTGATAGTATAATGTTTCCCTAACTGTCAAGTTTGGGATCAATGAATTATCATTTTGAGTAACATAGGATGAAATCTTAGCCAATTCAACATTGCTTACCGGCTGCGTTCCATTTAAGAGAAATTCTCCCAGTCTAGCGAACCGGGAACCACCTGGCAATCTTTTGGAAATGTAATTCAATAGGGTTGTCTTACCACTTCCGGATGGCCCCATGATTGCATTAATAGAATTTCCAGCAAACTCTGCTGAAACATCATCAAGAAGAACCTTCTCCATATTTTTGAGACTCCATAAATGCTCTCTGTATAACACAGTCAAATTCAAATGACGAACATTTAAACTCAAACTGGACTCATCCGCATGTTGAATCAAATCATTATCGCGATCCTCCAGACGAAAATCACTAGGGGAACTAAGGATGGAGGGGGAATTGACAGGTCCAAATTCGTTTGAATCCGATGATTTTTCTGATCTTGCCTTACCACCTTGAGGAACGAATAAATAACTGGGTCTAGTAGGTGTATTGGTAAGGGTTTCATTATTTCTGACCTCTGAATTATTATCTTCCTCGTCCGAAAGTATTTGTCCGTAATCTTTATTATAGTCCGACAAACCGTAGCTCTCTAACTCCTTTTTACGACTAAAGGCTTCATTTTTTGCATTTTCTTTCAATTTCTCATTTTCTTCGTACTGCTCTTGCTCTTCATCATCTTCTTCTTCCTCATCCTCATCTTCATCATCACCAATCCTATTACGATGGGTTTTGGACATTTCGAGATCATAATTCTTGAAGTATAATCCGAAAAAGCTGATGATGTAAAATCCTCCTAACCAAACCAATAGGATACCTATTGGTTCTGCAATCCAATTGACTGGGTAACCAAGAATATCCAATTGGTAATTACCAGTATACTCTGTACACTCCTCAAGAGTATCATAAGGACAATCACCTATCCAGTCTGAAAATTGATTCGAATTTGCAGCTCCGAAAACATACCAAAAATATGCAACATATTTTAACCAGCGAACATAGACGGGCATAGTTTTGGAATTAACAAAGAATCCACATGCACTGTTTTGCAATTGATAGAAAATGTTGACATATAATGACGACATGGCCATATCGTTGCCGAGACCAAAACAAACCATGGCAGTGGCCATTCCCATGAAACAAGTAAGATTAACAAGGGCAAAGTATATGAAAAATCCCCCTACTCCATCAGTTAAATCCCACATAAAATACGTGATAATTGCAAAGATTGAACCAATGGGAAAATCTTCCAACAAAACTTTACCTAATCTCCGGGAAATGATAAATCCAGCCACACTGACGTAGTTCTCCTTGTATTCACGGAAGAAGTTCACACCGTCGTGGGACCATAACCGTTCGATTTCGATAAACATGGGTGCAAATCCGATGATTTCCATCATTGCATAAAGACTGGACTGGGTGGTACGGATACCAGCCAAATCGGGATCGTTTCCAAGAAACAACCATCCACATGCGCAAGCCATAAAAACCAGCCCTCCGTTCAAGGCTAATAAGGAGAGCCAATCGCGGGTACTCAAAAGGAAAGTACGTTTGGTCAACACGTAAACTTCACGGAAAAACAGAATGCGGTCATCCTTCGTCTTCGAAAGGAGTAAATGGAGGTCCTTGAAGCTCTTTTCAGTCTCTTGAGAACTCTGAGGTGTGTAATTAACGGGACTTAATGTTTTCCAGTTTTCGACCAAGCGGTCGATCCGCTCTACAGAAAACTGTTCTTTTTTCTTGGAAGATGTATCTTTGACAGATAAGTCCATGATGAAGTCGACGAAATTTGTAGATGCCTTGTTGCTGAAAAGCTTTTGATCGAGAAAGCTCAAGCTGTGGAAATACTGGGACGAGTTGGCCAAAGAACCGTAGTATACCAAGCGGCCACCACGGGTCAAAAGGCAGATTTTATCGAAGAGATTGGTGATTTCTGTACGGGGCTGGTGGATCGACAAGATGATGGTCAAGCCGAAATTAGGACCGGTCAATTTCTTGAGCACAGAGACCATTTTGAGCGAGCTGCTGGCATCCAAACCAGTGGTGGGCTCATCCAAGAAGAGTACGGACGGCTTGTTCAACAACTGGATGGCGAGGGAGAGCCGTCTCTGTTCACCTCCCGAAAGGGATGTTTTGTTGCTGAAGGAGGTGACAGTTGTATCGTGTAAATGGTTCAACTCAAGGGTATCCAAAAGAAGGTCGATGAGGTTGACCTTTTGCGCCCGGGTGATAGTGGGGGGCATTCTCAAGTCGGCCTGGTAGGAGAGGGTCTCAAACACGGTGAGTCCCGGCAAAAACACATCGGTCTGGAGCAAATAGGAGTTCTTGATCCGGTCAAGGCGTCCTGGGGTGGAGTATGAGATGGAGCCGGAAAATGCAAGGGTCTTGTTGTGGGGGCCCAAGGTGGTGGAGAGGGCGTTGAGGAGGGTTGTCTTGCCAGACCCCGAGCCGCCGATGATGGCCAACATTTCCCCACTGGGGAGGTCGAACGACACGTCGTCGAGGATGTTGTGGAGCGTGGCCTCCGGCTGCTTGTGCTTCTTATGGACGCCGTTGCGCTTCTTGTGAACGCCCACGGTGAGGCCCCGAACACTCAACGAAACCCGTTCGTTAGGGGGGATCTGAAGCACCAGAGAATACATACTGTGGCCGAAATCCCTCGTGTCCGCGGATGATGCTATATATATGTGTAGACAGGGTTATTAAAAGAACGCCGAAGCCCCCGAGCGCAAGCTTGAAATAGTATTGTTAGAATTCGGAACGGCTGGAACAGCGCTGTTTAGAGGCACGGGTTCGTTTTAGGGCTGAGCTGCCTCCAAATACACGGGGGTTGCACAAATGGGGTATTTCTTTATATATGGGGTAGATCTGGTCTGGCTAGGGGGGAGGTGTAGGGTGGACCCTGAGGTCTTGACTGTGCGAGAATACGTCAACTCCATCACTTCCGCAGCCAACTGTCAGAGGTGCAGCACACTGCATGCAGGCGGGGCACCTGGAATCCCACATGGGCAGACAAGGCAGTGCCAAGTTTCTATTAATGGATGTGCATATAAATATAATATGCCATCGTATTTGACGTCCCAATGCGGCAAGGGGCCGGGTCCACTGACACCGCATTCACATTCCCAAAATAGTCCGGGCCCTGGAGTGATAGCTGAGGTTAGCATCGTAGTCCACACTGAACACACTGACTGTGGTGCTGCAGTTGTTGAGGAAGAACACGTCATACTCTCCCAAGAGACCGCAGTCGCCCACCTCACAGTCACCTCCAGTCCCGTTGTAGTACTTGACTCCCAAGTCGAAGATGCCGGTGCTGTTGTTGAGCAGGAGAGCGGCGAGGAACACCCCAGATCCGAGCACTCTGGTCATCACAAATTTGGGCAGAGTGCATTTGGGGTTCTGTGCTCCCACGATCGGGAAGTTGACGTTGATACCGACGCCAGCAGGAAGCTTTTCGGGACTGGACAAAACCCGGCCCACCAAGTCCACCACGCCAGCAGCATAGATGTTGGCAGGGTTGGAAGTGTCGTTGTTCAAGGAGTCGCCAAAGAAGCTGTTGTTGAGGGTGCTTCCGCTGAAGCTGATGCCGGGAATGCCCCTGTAGATGCCGGTGTAGACGGCACCCATGGTGCCACTGAGGGTATAGAAGCCGGGGGTCAAGTTGGGGCCCTCATTGGGGCCACCGACCACCAAGTCGATGGTGACGTTGGCGTAATACTTGGGGAGCACGTAGTCGAGGGCAAATGCAACGGTGGACGATGGTGTGCCATTGAAGTACCAGATGTTCTTGTCCTGGGGATCAGTGCCCCAAGAAGGCTGGCCTGCCTTGATGTAGCCAAACTCGCCGTCGTAGTTCATGGTCTTGGAGTCGGGCAAGTTGAAGGTGCCTGCAAACCCTGACCGCTGCAACACTGGGGCCACGAGAATTACATCGTGGCCGGCTTTCTTCAAGTCGCGATATGTGGCCCTGATATTGGTGGATGCAAAAGAGTCGTCATTGGTGAGGAGGATGGTCTTTGCCATGGCCAAGGCCACGAGAAAGAAGCCGAACAACATGATGAGAGTGATGGAGAGTGAAAAGTTAACTATTTTATCACAAATGCCCGGGCAAAGGGCATTTGATGTTATGCCAACACGATAGAGCGTGTTGCATTGTTCAGGTTAGAATACCGAAATTCTCAGATGAGGGTGAGAAAAACGGCCGGTCTAGAAGCAGAATTCCACCCAAATGGCTAGAAACACAGGTTTAAGCAGACCCGCTTCAAGCAAACTTCCCTAGCTTTGCTCTGGATTTGCAGTTACCTCTGGCTCACCACCGGGACCCTGTTGCAGCTCCGCCTCAATCTCACGATTTTTCGACCCGGCCCTGTGTGCTGCGATGGGCATGTGCAACAATAGCCCAAGTATCAGAAGCAGGGCATTGGTCTGGTCTCGTGATCAGTGTTGCCCAGTAACCCTCGTAAGTGTGCCGTATGTACTGTACCGAGTCCCTGCTGAGTCGGCTAAGCCAGGCTAAAGTTCCGAGGAGCCTGTGCTACAGGAGAGCCACACTCGATGAGATTCCCTTGAGGGAACAGGAAACAGGGGAATAGCCTGCAACTGCCTCATCGGGTCCAAAACATAGAAAAAAGCAGGTTAGGGCGGGTTAGTGCAGCACAACCTAGCTCTCTATATCTGTAGTGATGATAATTTTGGACACTTTAAAGATCTTCTCGATAGGGATCTAGAACTGTTTCCTGAAGCGGTAAAGGGGCAAACCATCTGCCATATTAGGTGCTGATAATGTACTACATGCATAGTAACATACTACCTGCGGCCATAGTACTGTGCAACATGAGCTAGAGGAATGTGCTATGCGGATAAAGTAACTTACTCTGCGGATATGTATACCTACAATGTAGATGTAGTAATGTACTACACTGTACATACAATATCTTCCTTATAGCTGGGGGTATTCTGTGGAATATACACTGTGGCTTGAAATCCATCCCTTAACTGCGGTCCGTTGTCGTTGACCATCTCATTCCTCCTTCTATAATTAGGAGATCTTCTAAAGACCTATTTTTCACGGCATTTGGAGAAGCACACTATAAATAACATTCTCTTCCTTAATGCAAAATTTACGACTTCTCCAGAAAGTTCACAACTCCGAGGTAAGAGTTGAATGACCAGTTGGTGACGTCTCTTTGCATTGTAGAGAAGCACGCTTTCTATAGTTTCTCAATTTAAATCAAGGCTAGGGCTCGAGAGAATTGATGCACACAATGTAATCTGCTGTGCATTTGGAGATCCAATGGTGCTAGACAGCCTAACAATATGTCTCAGTAATGCTAGATCCTCCATATAATGTATTTGTAGAAGTGCTGAACCAACTAGGCAAAATATCGAAATAATTCTAGTCCAGCAGTGTATTTTTGGACTGTTGCTACATTTATCCATATTATGTTACCTTACTAAAATTAGTACATTGTTTCTATCTCGTTTGGAATATGCTAGCTTGAAATGGCCATCGCCTTCAATGTCTCCTTCTATCTCCTTCTATCCACGGCCCATGCAATTTTATGTTTCGATGCAAATGTTGTTTTTAGACCTAAAAATCTAATTTAACGGATCAAAGAAATTCTGGATCCTGGTGCCCTTGAAGAGCCTCATTCCGAACGTGCTGCTCTTGGAAAAGTCTCTGTCTAGGCGCAGTCGGGCAAACTTCTCGTCGCACAATTTGATACCGTGCTTCCAGTTGCGTAAAAATACCCACATGCCCGTGGCATAAAGGAGCCCCAAAAATACGTCGATCCTCCAGTGGTGCTCCAAATAGAACACGGACCACCATTGGCCGCAGAGGTAGACGAAGCTGAGGAGTTTGAGAGACAGCCAGTGCCCGTAGTATGAGACAAAGAAGAAGATGAGCGACGACGATGCTGCGTGCGATGAGGGCATGGTGGCGAACTTGTGGGGCGCCACGTAGTAGGCGGCCTTGTGGATGGTGGTGCCGAACTTGAGGTCCTGGGTGGTGATGCCGTCGGTGAAGGACATGTCGAAGTCGGGGGTTATGGCCTCGCCGTACAACTGGAGGAAGAGGGGCGAGGCGCCGGGGAGGACGAGGTGCGTAAGCGTCACGAGGACGTTTAGCTGGCCCAATGCAATGGCGTAGAGCTTGGTGGCGCCGGGGGTGTGGAAGAAATAGAGCCATATGCCCACGATGGGGGGAATGGAGAGCTGGAGACCCACGTAGAAGATCCATGCCACTAGGTTGAGCGGACGCCGGACCGGCGTCCGGTAGCTGTAGAGTACGTTGATCAACAACCACGACACCGCAACAAGCACCACCAGGGCCAAGTTCCAGCTGCGGTAGGGTCTGGCCCTGCCAGACGAGTTCAAGCGGTGGACGAGTTGACAGTTGGGGAACGGGTCGCTGTCGTCGTCGTCGTCGTCGGGCGGGAACTTCTCGCCCGGCGGCAGCACCGGCATCTCCAACGACGTGGACGACGACTGCGACAGCGTGCTCAAGCGCTCGAGTTCGATGTCCTGGGAGTAGTGGGCGGTAGGCTCGTTGGAGAAGCCTTTGACGTAGAGCAACCACGAGCCCGATAAGATGCAGAAAACGAAGGACACCAGCCCGAAGAACTCCTCGTGCACGTTGAACAAGTGGTTGTCCAACCGGGGCAACACCTTGGTCATAATCAGCGCCCTCCGTACGTGATTGATCAACAACAGCAGGGCCCACCAGAGCACGAGAAAGCTGCTGTTGCGACTCGTCTGCACTAGGAACGCACGGGGCGTTCGTCCGTTGAGAACCACCTCTCGAAATATAGACATGCCACCCTGTGGCATTCTGTCGAAGAAGAAGAGAGGGAGACGACTGTCGTTATCGCGTTTGCAAATATTGCGCCTTTTGCGAAAATGTCCCTTCACACTTTGGCCGACTGGCTTTGCCTCCCTGTGCACGAAACGCTGGTAGGGGGCCTGGTGGTGCTACGTGCAGACGCGTGCTGTGTGTTCTTTGCCGATCCTGTCGAAAGGGCCGGCTTTTTCCTGCTGTTGGACGTGACCAATACCGTCATCATGCCGTGTGGTCCTGGCGTGAAAACAGGCTGTAGGGCGATGGCCCGACCCAGACACTACACCGATCTCATTGGCAGTCTTGAGCAGCTTCACAGGGCCTGTTTGTATCCCGATATCGTTCTCCACACTCTCGTGGTCGACTGCTTGTCGACGTTCCATTGGGAACTCAAGATGATCACCAAGGCCAACTACAGAACATTTGGACTTGTTCTGTACAAGAGCATGAACCAGCTCTATCTCGAGTTGTGGGAATTGTTGGACTCATTAAGGTCCACCTACAAGTGCAACGTGGTGGTTACGTCTTACGACGTGGCCATGGACAAAGGCTACAATTCTGCGTTTCGGGCAGTGGATGTGTTCGAGGGCATTTCCGCCGTCAGCTACCTCCCAGCGGTTTTCTTGAGGAAGTTTCGGCATTTGCTCCATTGTGGGGATAAGTGGAGATTGTTTGATGGTGAAAGGTGGGAAATAGCGAACAATAATGAAGTGAAGAGAGAGAAGACAAAAGAGATAGAAGAAGTGCAGATTGAAGGGGAGATACCGATAAAAGAGATAGAAGGGGAGACACCGATAAAAGAGATAGAAAAAGTGCGGATGGAAGGGGAAATACAGACCCCTGCAGCCTTAGATAAAGACAGTGAGGAGAATTATAATCCAGGTTTGGAAAAAGAGATGGCAGAGGTTACATCGAATGGATGATGCAGAGAAATACTTTTCGTCGACTAATTGACATGTCCATCAAGCAGCTTTTCTATTGGTGAATGGTGAATAACTTCACGTAACAATAGATTATATTGCACCTCGGAAGGTTCCACAATTGGAAGCTATGGCATCTGAGCTGCCACGAGTTCAATAATTTCTGCAAATAATCGCTATACTCTCTCTGCGGAATTAATTGTTGACTCGATGTCTTAGTTTAAATGTTGACGAAAATAGGAACCGAGCCAGAATCCAAAACTTCACCATTCGCGGGAATCTTCTTGCGCTCTGCAGAAATACTTACGCCTAAATTCTGGCAAGTCCAGAGAATTTCTACAGCTAACATCTTTACAAGATTACAGGCATATTCCACAATTGATTCTAATTCTAGCACGACGAGACTGCATTACTACCATAGCCACATGGTCGCATATTTCACAGGGAAACAGGTTCAATGGGCAGAATCCTTAGGTGGAAATTTGTCCATTGATCTATTGCATATATTATTCACTTCATTACACAGTCCCTAGCCCAGATCAATGGCTAGGAATTTAACCTCACTGCATTTTATTGTGCGAAGTAATGAGGCAGCTATTTTAATTACTTACAATTCTGTAGTCATTCAACTTCATAACCTCCAAATCTGCATCTAGGATACTATCGCATCACTTATTGTGTACAGACAGAAATAACGATCTTGAAGGCTACATTCCTACTAACAGTTACTTTTCAGGTTTTTCATTCTCAAAAATACCCACGCTTCAATTCCAACTCTTTCTACACCCGGCAAATCTCTAGTGTATTCATACATGCTTACATAACAGTCAAGTCGCCAAACTTCTCCTTGTAGCCTGGAACATCCCACTTACCGTTCTTGACCATGTAGGTGACCTTCTCGTCCAAGTCGGGTCTGGCCTTGGCCACGTCCTCGACAGTCAATTGGTCGAATGGTCTGGCACCCTCGATGTCCTTGAGGGTGGCTTGCAACTTGGTGATCTCCTCCTCGACCGACTTCTGGGTGGCCTGGGCGTTCTCAATGGCCTTCTCCTCGAAGAGCTCGATGTTCTTCAAGCTCTTGGAAACGTCGTATGAAGCGGGCGAGAAAGACGACACGGCCTTCTCGACCTCGCTGATGACCTTGGTGTTCTTCAACACCGATCTGTAGTGCTCGAAGTCGACCTGGGTGGATTGGTCCTTCAAGGACAAGTTCTCCTTCTTGGCCTCGTCGAATCTCTTCTTGAAAGCAGTCAATGAGGAGGCGGTGGAGCCGGTCAAGCCCAAAGAGGTGATGACCTTGGCCCAGTTCAACTTGGTGGTGGCACTCTTAGCAACAGAAGACATGGTTGGAGATTGATTGGATGGTGGTGTTGAATTTTTACAGGTAGACCGGTCGGAGGCGACTGGCCAATGGGAGTGCGCGAGGTGTGCGCACGACATGGGGTCACGTGCTTAGAGGCACGTGACAGGAATCCTGGCCCTGTCCCCGGGAAGAGGCTTGCCCGCCGTCTGGGGGGCTTCGGGACGACATTGTCTGCTTCCCCTTGCTGCGGCCTCGGCGTCCCCCACTGTTTGGCTCTGTTCCGATGGTTCGCGGCCCCAAAATGCCTCGCTTGTTGGCAAGACTAGGCTCGTCTCTATCCAGGCTGGGCACCTCCGAGTTCTCTATTTCTGGCCATTTTTCCCCTAAACCGCTCCAGCACATCCGTTCCAGAACACTGGAACGGATTTTTCACCCCAGTGGGCACTTCTTGCTGGTCCTTGGCGTAACCTATCTATTTACCTATCATTTTGTTGCGAAGCAGTTAATTCCACCAATCTGGTCCTTTTAGGCCCCAAACCTGGGCAGAAGCTTGTTCACTTCGTCCGTAGCACACACAATACTCCCCGTCTGTTATCTGACGGGTCCCGATCGCCCCCAAGACCTTCCGTCGGCAACCGGCACCTCCGAGGTCACGTGACCCACGATCTCGTACTCCACAACACACTCCAGCACAACTGTGCCTACTTGATCCGTCCGTCTCTGCTCCAAGATGCCGCAACCAATGAAGGGATTGAACCTGTTCATCCTTGACTTGCGCAACTCCAAAGATTTATCCGAGGCAAACAAAAGAATCAACCTCGAAATCAACAACATCCACAGCAAGTTCAACACCAACTTGAATGGCTACCAGAAGAAAAAGTACATTTGCAAGCTCATCTACATCTACTTGTTGGGATATTCGGAAATCACCGAGTTGGGCTTGCGTGAGGCGTATCTGCTCTTGAATTCGTCCGTCTACTCCGAGAAGCAATTGGGCTATTTGTCTGTCTCCATTCTCTCGGGCTATGACAAGCACAAGTACGACACCAAGAAAGAATACCTCAACTCGCTCTTGGACTCGATCCAGGTCAACCTCATCAAGGACTTGAGCTCAAACGATGAGGACATCAACTGTTTGGCCATCCAATTTATTGCTTCCAATTTCAACATCAATGATTTGGGCAAAGGCGTGTTTCCCGTCAAGATCAAGGAATCGGACGAAAACGCGCCTCAATGGTTGGAATTGATTGACATTGTCTACTCCTACTGCACTTCTCCTATCAAAAATAGTCTCATTAAGAAGAAGTCGTCGATTGCTCTCTTGACATTGCTCAAGTTGTATCCAGATGTGATCATCACCCACAATAATTGGATCCCGCGACTTCTCCAACTAGTCGAGAGTGAAGACTTTGGTGTTGTTATTTCCAGCGTATCGCTTGTTCATTACTGTATGAGATTCAAGCCCCAAATCGTCAAGTCCGTGCTTCCCCTGGTAGCCAACCGTTTGGTGGCATTGGTTATTGATGAAAATTGCCCTGAACAATACTACTACTACAAGTCGCCCGCCCCTTGGCTTATTGTCAAGTTATTCCAGTTGATCGAGGGTTTCTTTCTTGCAGATATTACCAATAATAGACCGGCATTTACCGTGGCAGATATCGACGAGCAGACCCTTGCCAACTTGAGAAGAGTGATAGCCAGGTCGATCCAAAATGCATCCAAGCCTGTCAGTGGTTTGCCCAACAGAAATTCACAAAGTTCGATTCTTTTCCAGGCTGTGTCGTTGGCAGTCTTTTTGAACGCATCCAACGATGCTATCAATGGAGCCATTGCTGCATTGGTCACATTGTTGTCTTCGCATGACACGAACACCAAGTACTTGTCTTTGGATGCGCTTATCAAGTTAACTGCAAGACTGAGCACAAGTTTTGTTTCTTCCATCAGTTTAAAACAGTTCGATGAAAACTTGCCCACAATTTTTAACTTGTTGTACGACAAGGACATTTCCGTGAAGAGAAAATCCTTGGACTTGATATACACTGTCTGTAATACTGAGACGTGCAATATGGTGATAGGGCAATTACTTGATTTCTTCCCTTTTGCTGACTTCTCTTTGAAGTCAGACTTAGCCATTAAAATCGCTATCTTAGCTGAAAACTTTGCCACCGATTCCACTTGGTATGTGACGATAATGCTAAAGCTTCTCTCGATTGGAGGTGGATCCAACTCCAATGGAGTGAGTTACATAGGAAACGAAGTTTGGGAAAGAATCGTGCAAATTGTTGTCAATAATGAAGATTTGCAACCCAAATCATGCAAGTTGGTAGTAAACTTGTTAAGAAATCCACCTACTCCTTCCAATTTCCGTGGAAAGCCGCTGCCTGTTGTGGGACTTTCTGAAAATTTAATCAAGGTGGCAGCATTTGTCCTTGGTGAATATGGTGCATCAGTAAAGGATCTTCCTGATTCATCCATTGAATTGCAATTCAAAATCCTTTATAGTTCATACTTCAAGGTTTCATTGCTTACCAGAGCCATGTTATTAACTGCATTCTTGAAGTTGCTGTTGAAATATAGCGATGAACCATTTGTCCCCGATGTTGTCGACTTATTTGACATCGAATCACTGTCCTTGGACTTGGAAATTCAAACCAGAGCTACCGAATACTTTAAATTGGTGACTCAACCCAACCCCAAGGTCAATAGTCAACTTATCAAAGCATTTCCAGTTTATGTCAATACTGAGAGTCCTTTGATGAACAGGATTGGAAGTATGAATCATATTGTCGGACGAAACAAATCCAACTCTATTGTTGCTGCAAAAAATATGCCCAGGTCAGGAAAGGCGCCTGTTCCACTTCCAAGCACAAGAGAACGAAACGAAAATGGAGGTGAGACTTCCAAATCTGACGAAGATTCCAATCCATTTGGAGAATCACGCACAATTCTCACGCCGAACTGGTACTCAGGTTTCCACAGAATGTTGCATTATGACGCAGGTATCTTTTTCGAAAATCAATTGGTTAAGCTCACTTACAGAATACTCAAAAACCAGAATACTTTTGTCATTAAATTTGTGATTATTAATAATTCGGCAAAGACTGCTGGTACAGATATCACTGGATTTACAATTTTAAATTTGCAAAGTTTGGCGGGAGAAGAAGATCCTCGCTATTTGGTCAACTTTAAGCAGTTGCCCGAGGCCACAATTGTTGATAAATCCTCCATGGATTTGGAGGTCAAGGTAAGAGATGTGGTTGAAAATAATCAGAGTCCAATCTTGTCCATCAAATTCAATTGTGGAGGTTCGTTTAACCAATTATTCCTCAAGATCCCAGTTCCTTTATTGAAGACCTTGTCGTCGACTTCCTTGAATACCTTGGAAGATTTCAAGAAGCGGTGGTTGCAGATTGGCGAGCATTTGGGAACACAGGAAGGAGAGCACTTAGTAAGGGTAGAGGTTCCACACAGACACAGCAGCTCCAATATTGTGCGGTTGCTTTCACGGTTAGGATTTTCCGTCGTGCATGCTACACCGGATGATTTTGAAAACGGAATTATGGTGATGGGAGGAGGAATCCTCCATACACAGAAGTCCAACTACGGTCTTTTGACCACGATCAAGAGTGTGGATAACATTGGCAGAGCCTTCGACATTGTGGTTAGATGTACAGGAGGTGGTATTGCCGAGGTTATTGCCAGCTCGTTGAAGGAGATTTTTGAAGGAAAGTTCTAATCCGAGTAATTTACACTGCATTCTACAACTGGTAATGAAGTAAACTAAATTGTAGTAAAACTAATAATACTTGTGCGTCAGGACTTGAAATCTTTCACAGTATCATCTGACTTACAAGAGTGTCAAATTCTTTGAAAAATGAAAAATTGTGAAAATTTCAAAAGAAACATCTATAGCTAACCCTACCTTCTCAATTTCAACTGACCTAAAGAACAAAGACCAAACTCCCATAATATTCTACGGAAGGTACCGCTCTCGGTAATATTTCAGAGACTCCTTCCACAGGCATAATCACCCCTGGCTAATCTTTAGGCTAGAACTAACCTACTTCCGCTTCTGGAATATCACAAGAAGCACTCTGATCTGCTGACCCCACATTCTGTCTAACTCTTAGGCGAGATGCGTCGCAACCAACACCGAATAACCGGTGGATACGTCGGGCCCAAGAAACCACTACTGCCAGAGAAGGAAACACCCTTATGAGCCCCATCTAAGGAATAGCCTAAACGTGCATGTAGTTCTTTTCACTTGGTGCGCCGTTTTCTTTTTCCAATGCGGAAGTGGAGTCTAGAAAATCACCAGACCCACCCTGGCAAAGGTATGCGGCCGCAAATCGAGATCTTAACCCAGCACGGTAATTTCTGGAAAAAATACTGGCGCCAGAAAGTGGAAAGGCCACGGATGGAGCCGAGGCCGTTCCATGTAGTAAGTGCGTCAATCCAGTTACTGAACAGTACTGATCAGTTCAGACAAGTTCAGCCTAGTTCTGTCTATTCTGACCAATTCTGTTATACACCTGCTGTAACCATTTCATCGTGGAGACTGGCACTGTCTCCAAACAATCAACTCCAACCGGCATCCCTGTTAGGCCCTTCTGTTCCTCTAACTAGCCTAGTCCAGCACCTTCCGCTTTGGGAAGACCAAGGTATTTCCCAATCGGGCAAGGGCCCATTTCGTGTCCGCATTAGGCAATGGGCGCCAGGCAGTTTTTGCAGCTACTCCCAAATGGGTGTTTTGCCAAAACCCATCCATCCTTTGCCAGTATATATTCCTTGCCTTTCGCATTCTTCTTCGTTTGCAGATATCTCTCTTTGTTTTCCTCTCCTCAAAATGGTGTCCAGCAAAACTTCGGTGGCTGCAGTGACTGCCTTGGTGTCCTTGGTGTCCCTTGTCAATGCTGCTCCTGCTCCAGTCGTGGTGACCGTTTACCAGACTGCCACCGAGCTCCTTAACGACGACGGCTCGCCCTACAATCCCTACGCCACTGCCGCACCTGCTGCTCCAGCTCCAGCACCAGCACCAGCGCCAGCGCCAGCACCAGCACCAGCACCAGCGCCAGCACCAGCTGCTGCACCAGCCCCAGCCGCCTCCTCCCAAAACTCCAACAACATCGACAACACCGGCTTCAGCTTGGACCAGTTGCTCACCAACAACTTGAGCAAGTGGCTCTCGTACTTCGGCATCGGCAACCCCAAGCCCGCCACCGCGTCCAAGCCCGCACCTGCCTACACCTCTGCTGCCACCAGTACCACCTCCACTGCCCCCTCCTCGGCCGCATACGTGCCCAATACCCTCGCTACGTCCACCAAGTCGTCCACCCCCTCCAGCTCGCCCGTGGGCGGCTCGGACCCCCAGTTTGCCCAGCAGATCTTGCAGGCCCACAACCAGTACAGAGCCCAGCACGGCGTGGCCCCCTTGACCTGGAACGACCAGGCCTACCAATATGCCCAGAACAACGCCGACAACTACGATTGCTCGGGTGTTTTGACTCATACCCACGGACCTTTCGGTGAAAACCTTGCTGCAGGCTTCAGCTCGGGCCCCGAATCCGTCAAGGCATGGTACGACGAAGGCGACTCCTACAACTACCAGGCGGCCAACTCCTACGACCACTTCACCCAGGTGGTGTGGAAGGGCACCTCCTCGGTGGGCTGTGCCTACAAGAACTGCCAGGCCGAGAACTGGGGCTTGTACGTGGTGTGTGAATACGACCCTCCAGGTAATGTTATTGGCTATAACCTGCAGAACGTATTGCCACTCACGTCTTAGACAGTAGACCGCTTGTATAATTAAAATAATCACGGAAAATGAAATGAATAGTAGGAAGTGAGGGATACAGATACAGATACAGATGAGACCAGCAACTAAATTATTCAATCTGATTATTACCTGGTCCTACCCATTGACGTGTACAATCAATATGTGTCAGTTGATTGGAATTCGTCGCTGTCTCGGAATAGATTCGCTGGAAGCATGGATGCACGCATTTCACGAGTCAAGGGTTCGGTTGGTTTTGCATCCAAGATAGGGCTCTTGATTTTGCCTAATTCATCATCGATGCTCTGTAGCAATTATACATGTAATTCGAATGACGAGACAGAGATGCTGGCCAAAGGAATGAATTAGAATTATACAGACCAGCAGAAATTTACTAACAAAACGTCGATTATATTTTCTAAGAATGAATCTGGGCATCTCGTTGCGGTAGCGAAAGGTAAAATGCACTGCATTCGGACCTGCCAGACCACCACAGTAATTTTCGATCGGACATTAGAGTCCAATTTATGCAAGGAATAGTTAACCAAATATAATTAAACTTGTAAGAACTGGACCACCTCACATATTTGAAACAACTTCAAGTCTCAAGTTACTCAAATCCACCGTGTTGTCCCTGTTTCTTGTGATCTCACTATCAATTGGGCTGCTGGAGCCAGCCCATCTGTCACGTGACCACATGTCCAAATCAGTTCTACTCCAGCTCCAGAAACCATGAGTAGGTACAAGTTCGAAAATGGACTCCGCAAGGTGATACCCTACCGCTTTGTGTACCAGACCCACGTCAAGCCTCGCTGGGTCGGAAAAACCCTAGTTGAAATTTACAGCTCCGAGTTTGGCGAAAATGCCCAAATCATCGAGCAAGACCTAGAACTGAACAATATCTATGTGTTGAGTAATTATGGACGCAAAGGAGGACCAGTCAAGATCCAAGGGCTTGAGGCCCTTCGAAATCGCAAGATTGAGCGGTTTGACATGATATTCAACTCAAAGCATATGCATGAACCCAGTGTTCCTGCTGGAGAAGAAATTGGAAACAAAACCATGGAAGTGGTGTACGAGAATGACGACATACTTGTGTTAAACAAACCAACAGGAATCCCCACACATCCCACGTCGAACTATTTCTACAACTCTGTCACGGAAATTTGCAAATATGAACACAAGTTGGACAACGTATGGCCATGTCATCGCCTTGATAAGGTTACCTCTGGGATATTAATTATGGGTAAGACCAAGGAGGCAGGCGTGCGATACCTGGCGATAGTCCAGAGCAGGAAGAATCCGAGTCAAAAGGAGTATTTTGCTCGAGTTCAAGGCGAATTTCCAGCCCATGAAGTGATGGTCAACTGCCCCATTTTTTCGTTGAATTCCACTGGAGGCTATATCAAGCCATTGAATGCGGAAATGTTGCCCATAAATTCCACCACGGTGTTTCGCAGAGTGGACTATTGTCCCAAAATCAACCAGAGTGTGGTGCTTTGCCGGCCCTTGACCGGCAGAATGCACCAAATCCGTATTCACTTAAGAAACATGGGACACCCTATTGCCAACGATTACATTTATAACCCAATTTTGGAGTCGCTTCCTAACCACGAAGTTAATGTTCTCAATAGTGAGATTGAGAAAGAATTGTATGCTCGAGTATTTCATAAGTATCCCCAGTTTTCAAAATTCCAGGAAGTGGACAAATCTGTGGCAGATTCCCAAGAGTGCATTGACCTTTACGAATTGACAAATTGGAGAAACGACCAACACTTCAAGGCATTGGCAACAAAATTGCAGAATATGAGACAAGGTATGCTTGCTCAACTCAAACTGCAGCACAACCAAGTCTGCGAGGAATGCCATCGCAGCTTATTCGACACAGATAAAGATATGACCGGACTGGGAATTTGGCTCCATTCATACAAATACACCTCCAGTGGCACTGAAGGCTTTTCATTTCAAACTACGATTCCCCCATGGGCAACATTGAACAAGGAAGGTTAAATATATACATGTATCATTAATCATATGCCCAGTGGGCTTCTACTCGAATTATATATATACGTAGTACGTAGTTGAGGAATGCAATTAAATTGGTGGAAGTTCAGGCATTGTCCTTCCAAAATGGAAACTTGGGGTAGTAACCTGGAACTTTCCATTCATGCAAAGTGTTGAATTTGGAAACGTTTTTGGCCAATAACTCTATATCTTTCCTCATAGAGTTCTGCGTAGCCGTGGCTCGAGCGAGTTCTTGTTGAAAGCTTGGAGTCAATATTTTTAGGACACACTTATCCATTTCCTTTTGAAGCATTTCATGCTCTTGAGCCGAGTTTGGTACCAAATTAAACATGAATCTGAATACACCAGCAACCTTCTGAACGTCCTTGGGTGTTTTCACATGCTTTTGAAGTGATTCGAACAAACATCGCTTTATGAATTTCCGATATGTGGTTCTTCCAAATGCTATATTTAATGGCTGGAGATTTTCTCTGAAGAAATTCAAACTGCGGTACTTGCCCTTGTATCGGTTCAAACTTTCTTCCAAGCTCTTGTCGTTCAACTTGAATCCTCCTCTATTACTGAAGGTGTAGGCCACATTGGACTTGCGGAATTTGGACACATGGTGATCTTTAGGAAAGAACTTAAGACTGAAGTATCCATTCTGAAGGACACGAGGAATTGACTTGCTGATTTTGGGCTTTCGAATATGCTGATAGACCACTTCATCCACCCCCTTTATATCGGTGGGGGTCTGAGGCAACTTGTTGTACCGAGTATGGACAGGAACTGCAGACTTCTTCAAGAAGTCGGTATGATTTGCAAATCTGGGGCCATTTTCGTGAAATTCTGATACTTTGGGACAATTTATATGGATGTCACTTTCATTAATCGTCTTATTTTCTGAATTAACGTTCGCTGTGGTAGGTTTGTGGATGGAGATGCTTTTGGCGTCCTTTGACTTTTGGAGGAAATCTGCCATAGACTGTGGCATTTTTGAGGACAGACTCGATAAAGTAGATCCAGACAATTGCCTCAACCATATGGATCTTCCTTTAATGGGATTCCACTGTAAAGTGGAACCGATGTATCGTATCATGAACAGAGAAGAGATCTATATTGAGTAAGTTTGTATCATCGCGCATTAAAATGTATAGAAAAGTAGGATTCAGCAGGTGAATTCAAATAGAAATGCGCCAATTTGCTGTACATGACGTGCTTTCTGTGTAGTACGATTACATTCGACTTATTAAAGCCTTTGAACTACGACAACAAAGGACGTATTAAGTTGCTTGATTCTATGGAAATTAGTTAATGTTACAATGCTTACCTGAGTAGCGTTTTAATAGTGGAGTATCATGAAAACCTACCCAGTGTAGGTTTAACTCAAATTGAGGTGCTTGGGATTCTTTGCAGAAACGTAGCGGATTTCAGTTCCAATGATGCTTTATTTTATTTCGATCTGACGAATATTTTGATGGCTGTAGATTCTCTACTTTGACAGGGAAGGCAGCCAGAGGGTCACGGTGGTGTCTGCAGTGACGAACGTGAACAATTTGGGGTCGAATGCAATGTTCTTGGGAATTGTGCCTTGGGTGTCCAAGCTCTCGAAGGGTGTGAGTTTTGTAGGGTTGGCACCAGCCCTTACTTCATGCACATTGCCATCAGTACACTTGATTTGGTTCAAATCAAACAAATGAACCTTTCGGTTGGACGAACCCACCAAAACGAACTTTCCATCGGGAGAAAACGTCGAGTTTCCTGTCGATGGGTAGCGGAAATCGGTGGATGTGCTCTGGGTGTCAAGAATGGTCAAGATCTGGCCCAGGAACGCGTCTAGCACGTAGTTTTCCGGTCCATTAGTGGAAACCAACAAGAGCTTGCCGTTGTTGGAGAATTCGATCTTGTTCCAGGCTTTGGAGGAGGGAATTTGTACCTGCAAAAATGGGGCCTTGTCGAAATGGGCTGTGTCGTATATGCTGACGGAGCCGGAAGCGGCGGTTCCCACGGCAAAAACCATGCCCTGGGGATCGTAGGCGACCACCGACTCCAGCGATACCTCCAAATTGCCGGTAGGGGCCGAGGCACGCAAGTCCCACAACTTGACGGTGAAGTCGATACTGGCACTCACGAAGGTGTTTTCCACGGGATTGACCTCGATGCACGTCACCTGCTCCTTGTGGCCCTTGAAGTAGCGGATGTACTGGTTATTTGAGAGGTCGGAGTAGCGGATGGCGTGGTCCACCTCTGCTGCCTCTGAAGGCGTGGAAGCATGTACGTACTGGAGGCCCTGGTGGGTGAAACGGGCCAAATGGGCGCCGTATTTCTGGGACTTGATCTCCTTGATGCCGGTTCCACGATGAATGTCGTACAATTGGACGGTTTTGTCGATGCCTGCGGAGATCAAGTACTGGCCTGAGTCGTCGTAGTCTAGTGAGGTGATGGACGCGCCTTGGTGGTAGTCGAGGCGCTTTTTGGCCCGAAACGAGGCCAACATCTGGTCGGTGATGGCCACGGTGGAATGCAGACGAGACATGGCAAAAAGGGCCACAAAAGAGAGTAGTACAGGGAGGTGTTTATGGAGTCTGCTCACTCCACCCTGTATCCATACTGGGGCGTGCGCGCACCGCCCCTGCCCCTAAAGCAACGACCGTGACCTGGAACTACTCCCTTCTCCATTACTCCCGTTCAATTGCACCCAGTTGCCCCTTTCATTGCAGATTGCACCATAGGCTTGTCCAATCACCGTCTGCAATTGCCCCACACACCCAATTACCATGTCAGACCCGAAACTTCCCTTCAGAGTCAAGGCGTTGTTCCAGTACAAATCCGACTTTGAGGACGACTTGCCCTTCGACGTGGACCAGGTCATCACCGTGACAGAAGTCGAGGACGAAGAGTGGTACTCCGGCACTTACGATGGCAAGTCTGGCATGTTTCCCCGGAACTTCGTGGAATTGATCAAGGAGCCTGCTGCTCCTCGGTCTCGTCCCGCCCCCAAGGCCCCTGAGCCTACAGCGGCAGAAGAGCCGGAAACAAGTAAGGCAGTGGATTCAAGTGTGTCCAAGGCGCCCGAGTCCGAGGCCGAAGACGAGTCCGAACCAGAATCCGCGCCAGCACCCCAATTGCCACCCTCCAAGACAGCCAAGGAAGACATAGCTCCTCTGGCTGTGTCTCAGCCCAAGGCGGAAACCTCCCACGTCCCCAAGCCCGCATTGATAGGCCAGAAGGTCAACGACCCCTACGGCATCAAGAAGCAGTTCTTGGGCACCGGCAAGTCGTCGTACGTGCCCAAGGTGACCCCCCGAGACGACTACAACATCATTGGCCACGCACACAACGAGGCCCCCAAGGACACAGAGGTGGTCAAGGGCACCACCGTCAGCGAGGAACAGGTGGATGAGCCCAAGGTCAGCTTGAAGGAACGCATTGCTCTCTTGCAGAAGCGCCAGGCCGAGGAGGCTGAAAGAGAGGCTGCGGCCTTGAAGAAGCAAGAGGAAAGAAGAAAGAAGTTGAGCGAAGAAAAAGAAAAGGCCAGATTGAAGAAAGAGGAAGCAGCTGCGGCCGCAGCTGCGGCCCCAGCTGCAGACTCAGATGAAGACGAAGCCGAAGAACCCGTGGGAAGAAGATCCTTGGAGTCTCAGGCTTCCGAGCTTTCGCATGCTCCCAAGCCTCTTTCCCGTAGAGGTTCTGAGACCATTCCTTCTCCAATTGAGCACACACATACAGCCGGTAGTCGTAGAGCAGACGAATTCGAAGATGTCCCCGAGCAAGCCGAGGAGGCCGAAGCTGCCGCAGAGGAAGAAGAAGAAGAAGAAGAAGAAGAAGACGAAATTGAAGAACAGGGAGAAGAGGATGATGAGGAGTTGAAGAGAAGAAATTTGGTGGAGAGAATGGCCAAGATTTCTGGTGGCAGAAACATGTTTGGTATGATGGGCATGGCGTCACCTTTTGGTGCCCCAGCCCCCAAGAAGCCGGCTGTAGCCAAAAAAGAAGTCAAACAAACCGAGGTCCCAGAACCAGTCGCCAAGAAGGAGGAAGTTCATGCCGAAGAAGCCGTTGAATTACCCAGAGCAGTACCAATTATTCCCGTTGGAAACCCGGTTCCTCCTAAGGAATTGAGGAACGAGAAAGATTCGGATGAAACCGAAAAAGAACTTCCTGCCAAAGTGGAACCACAGATTTCCGAGGACTCTTCCTTGGCTGAGGATGACGAACCCACCGAGTCTGATTCCAGATTCCCTGAAGCTGGGGCTTTACCAACAATTCCACCTCCAGTCAAGCCATTGTCACCTCCAAGTTTGTTGGCCGATGGTGGATTTGATGCTCCAAACGATGATGTTAAGCTTGATTTAACAAAGAATGCCTTGGATGTCGAAACTCCTGGCTACGATGCCGATGAAGACTTATCCGACTTGGCCAAGCCTACAAGACTCAGCGAGGAGCCCATCACTCCTAGACCACCACCTCCACCACCACCAACTACTGGACAAGACTCAACTACTAGACCACCACCACCAATTCCTGGACAAGACGCAACGACTAGACTCCCACCTCCAATTCCAGGACAAGAAACTGCAACTAGACTCCCACCTCCAATTCCGGGCCAAGTACCCGACTCTGCTCCCAGTGCGCCTTCACGTTCTGTACCAATTCCCCCAATTCCACAGCAAAGTCCAATCGAAACATCTAGACCACCTCCCGTTCCAACTGAAGTTCCTCCAATTTCTACTTCCACTTTGAAAGGTGCTGAATTGTCTCATGGCCATCCAGTACCACCTCCTATTCCACTTACGTCTCCACCAACATTTGATAATGAAGAAGAATCGTCATCTGATGATCAATTTAACCAAGTACCAGGTAGGGCACAAACGTTTGTGGACTTCCCACCACCAATTCCATCTTCGAATCCTCCCCCGGCTATTCCACATGGTAATCCACCCAAGCGTGCAACTACAGATATAAGCGAGCATGCTCTCAGCAGGACATCTACTGGAATGTCATTGGGAAGAACTTCAACTGGAGCATCCATTGGATCAACTAAAAAGAGAAATTCTGTGGATTCAGTTTCAAGATCTAGATCACTTAGAGAAAGAAATGGACAAGAGCAATCACAAGCAGAATTGGCTGTTGGAGAATTAGAATATGAACTTGCGAACATAGATGGAACTTCAAATTGGTGGCTTAGAGGAGAGTTACCCGAGTCTCTTGCTGGAAGAATTGGGCTCGACTTAATTTTCGAGATTGAATCAAACCAAATCAAGAAGAGAGGCGACAGAACCGTCAACTACCGCGATTACTACGTTTTGTTCTACGACTTATCTCAATTGGTATTTGAATTGGAATACGAATCAGAAGATCCCAGATCTACAATTCACCTTGTGAGACATTTTGTTAAGCCCATTCCTATTATTAGAAAGGACTTGTTGGATAAGTACCATCGCACTTTCGGAAACCCTATTGTTTCTAAGGCCGCTTCATTGATTAACTCCAAGATTAACGACAATGTTGTTTCTGTTGTGTTTGAGGCATTGGGTTCAAATGCTGTCAAACCAATTGGCCAGAAATCCTTCGGAGTAACAATTTACAAGAATGCGAACAATACGAATGTGGCTAAGATTGACGAGATCAAGGCTGGTGATATTTTGTGGATGAAAAACGCAAAGTTTGTGAGCCACAAAGGAATTATTGGCAACAAATCCACCGTCTTGGGAGAAGGAAATGGACCCAATGACAGTTATGTCAGTATCATTTATGAATTTGATCCTAAGAAGGATAAGTTCAAGGTGATTGAACTGGACCTGGCTGGGCACGTTAAGAAAGAAAGCTACAAGCTCGGAGAATTGAAGAGCGGAAGAATCAGAGTTTTCAGAGTGGTCGGTAAGGGCTACGTTGATTGGTGATTAAATATTTAGCTTCATGAATGAATGTAACATATGTAGACATGCAGTAGAGAAGGTTAAGGAGTTAGCATAGGGCCATGCACGGTATTATACAATTAGGTGAAACCGATATTATTTAGCAAGAATATAAATGAATATGATTAAATGTTGATATTGATATTGAAAACGCGAAAAGCTAGTACGTATGTACTCCTGCTTAGTTAGTATGTTTTGATAGTAGTTAGTAATCTTTTTAGTTAGTAGTGATGTGAACACTTGAAAGTCCTAGACCAGTATAAGCGGATGTTCTCAGACCAGCATCGCCATTAATTCACTCTTTATTACGGGCAGACCATGAATAGAAGACTAACAACTAGTTAAATCGGGCGAAGAAGTAAATTTGGCGCGACGAAGAAGTATGGAATAATTCTAGTAGTAGGATAAAATGAAAAATGCAAGCCGACAAAAATAAATGAATCAACTGAAACAAATCGTAAGACAAAGGAACAAAACAAAAAACGGCATAAACGGTAATATGGTGAAATTCTAGGACATGGCTGAAGACATAAATATAGGAGTGGATACTGGCGATGAGGTTCTGGGGTCTTGATACTGGAGATTGTAGGTAGGGACAGGGGACAAAAGCAAGGGTACGGGACTATGGGAAAGGGCAAGAAGGGGCGACAGGGCACACTGGAACCATGGACATAATGGATATGAGGGAAACAAGAATGAGTTCATTCTGGCACAGAACTAAGAGGCGAAAAGCTGGCACTGAATACTATTGACACAGAAGAGCACAGGACGAATAGAATCATAATATATGCGGAAACTGGTACGGTGGAGGTCTCGGTGAAGGATGGAGATGCTGGTCTGAAATGGCCCGTACCTACGCTGGTCTGGAACAGTCAAATGGTCACAGTGGAGGGAGATGTGGAAATTTGCAACAAGGCAGGCATCTTGTCAGTTGAAGGGGTTGAATCAAGATGAAGTCATGAAGGATAAACGAAAGACAAGGCTTGACAAGAAGAATGAAAGAAGATGAAGACGAAAGAAAGAAAGAAAGAATGAAAGAGGGATTTACTGGCTATATATATAGTGTTCACACGTGCAAGGTCATTCAGATAAGCACCACAGAAATGTGGAGGAATGACCACAGAAAACAATAGATAGAACCTCGAACTCTAAAGTAAAATACACGAACACGAGTTGGGAAAATTACACAAATATCCGCATATAAGCACAATAGCCGGACTTTCAGAAGATATTCCCATGAAAATTGACAATAGCCAACCACAACCAGCTACACTTCTCTGTAGATTAGATTAGAGTTCGCGACAAGAGACGTGAAATAGTGAGAAGCGCGCAAAGAATGAAATAGTGAGAAAGAACAGGAAAATAATGAAATCGTGAGAGAATAGTGTGAAAGCAGCAAGAAAATAACAGGAGGTAGAGTAGCAGCAGGAGCGAGACGTGGAAAATGGATGAAAAATAGAAGGAACAAGATAACGACAGAAATGCTGGTCTAAATAATCGTATGATTACTGCCGTGGTGAAATATGGAGTTGATATTGTGACATGCGGCTACCACCTGGTAACCCGAAGGCAATGCCTAAGCATCCTTCTCATGGACAACAACTGACAGAAATTCAACTGTAAGCGTAAGTATGCACCTTGGCCTCTAGGCAAAGCGAATAATTTCGTAGTGAACGCGTGCTGCATTCTGGTCTAGTTAGTTGAAAAGGGTAGTTTTCTTGAATCAATGTCAACAGCCATGTACAGACGGCTAGACAAGTCCAGAGATAATAACAGTTAGATGGCAGCGTTAAATGCAATAGAACAATAGAACAATAGGCTAACAGGCAAAGTTGGCCGTAAAAGCACAGGATCAAATACCCGCCCGGAATTCGTCTAGAACTACGGTAGTACATGGCGATATTCCACCTAGCTACTAGGTATGGAGGCTTCTTCGGCTTAGGCATTTTTATTTTTCTTTGGAAAACGCTGCAGCCTTATTGAAGGAAGATTCAGCATATCCACCGATAGAACCCCAGTCGAGATAAATTTTAGAGGCTTTGCATGTACGATAGCTTTGAGCTGAAACCGACAAACGATAGGTATTGTTAGGTGAAATATGGCTGCCTCGTTCCTGGATGGAGGCTTGGAAGCACTGCCCAACTTGGTGAAAAGAATCGATAGCACACCAGGCAAAACCACACCTACTAAGTGCATTAAAGCCCAGTGATCTCGATAATTAGACAGAATCAATTAGAGGAGAATCGTCATGGAGGATTAATTTTCACAGCATTTCTACCATTTATAGAAGACAGACACTCCAGCCTTAGCGAAACGACCGGCCTGACGATTTAGCCTTTGCATTTAATTATTCCCAGCGAGTCAGCCCGTCACTAAGTAACTACGCAGCTCGTTAAGAACCACCACGCCACACTCTCATATATATGGAGCGATCCACGTTCGCAGGACCCCAATAGCTCCCTCTATTCCCCATGGGCCTCCTCCGTTCACCTGCGCTCTACACATTGAACCAGGTCCTGGCCCTGCCAGTGACAAAGTCATCACGGCGGCCCCGTTCGGCCCATTCGCCTGCAGTGCCCACCACCTCGACCCTCTATGCCCCAGTGCAGACGATACTTCCTCCGCCTTCGCTCCAGAAGTCCCCATCTGTTTCTCCAGGCCCTGCCATTGCCTCACCACCAAACAAATTGGGACACAGCTTCCAATTTGCACCCACGCCAGTATCACGGCCACCGTCGCCTACGCTTCCCCAGACCCCCACACCGTCGTGCAGCCCCCATCTCGACTTGGATCCGTCGTTTTGCACCTTGTCCAGTCCTACACTCTCGCCCTTTGTAGGAATTGGGTTCTCGTCTTCGCTACCACGTCAGTGCCAAAATCGCACTCCGGCCAGCTCGGTGATTCCATCACCTACCCTCACCCTGACACCGCCGTGCGTGTCATTAGGCCAAATCCACCCATTGGTTAAGGCCTCTACTCAGTGTCTCGATGAACCATCGCCTTGTCTTACGCCTTCGCCTGTCCTTCTGCCGGAAATCTCCTTCTCGCCTCTTCCTGCATCCTCCATGTTGATCCACTCACCGTTAATGCTAGGTACAAGATAGGATCAAAAAATTAGTCAATCACCATTGATCGACTTCCCCTATTGGATGGCATAGAATCCGACTAATTGAATGTCATAGATTCATTTACTCGGGTTGTTCGGACTGCCACAGTCTGGGCCAGACCTCTTGCGCAAACCCTCTTAATTCACTCGCACTGCCCATTAATCCGCACTACAACCATCGCAGATTCCACTTAATTCCTTAATATCACTCACTAATTACTATGCCACTTTGGCCCTTCTCCCAATCTATTGACACCTTCTCATTAATCTCCATTGTATCTCATACGTCCCATCGCTCCTATCGCTAATTCCTTCTTGTTCTCGTGGCGAACCGCCCCAATTCCCCTACGCTCTGCCTAGTCACGCCTCTACTGCCCCAATCTTCCCTGCAGCCACCGCGACTGCCACCGCGACGTCATCCACGGTTCCACTACCGCGACTTGCTCCGCTACACCTTGCGGAATTTCACCACCTCCTCTTTTCTTCTTCCTCCTTACCCACCAGCCATGTCCATCCAGGCCTTCAATGCAGACTTCGTGGTGCTGGTCCTGGCACCGGCAACTCCTGCCAAGGCTGCCACTTCCAGCCCTGATGCAGCCTCCCTCGCCAAATACTTAGGGGCCAATGGCTTCACCACCCAGACCCGTCCGGCGTCTGGGTCGGTGCTTGTTTTC
Organism: Suhomyces panamericanus; assembly: GCA_030582475.1. NCBI lineage: Eukaryota > Fungi > Ascomycota > Pichiomycetes > Serinales > Debaryomycetaceae > Suhomyces > Suhomyces panamericanus. The sequence continues at coordinate 147,841 of JAKTXI010000006.1, forward strand.
GCCAAGTTGCAGGACAAGTATGTCCAATTGGCCCAGAACGACACCCTCCACAACTTCGAGTACGGCGTCACCTCCAAAAACGACTCGTCGGCCGACAGAGCCCGCATAGTGCACCGCTACCTTACCCTGAGCAAGAGCTCAGGGGGGTTGGAAATCGTGCCAGGAAAGGGCCAATGGAAGGCGGTAACCGCCATCGTGCCGGTGGCCGGCCATTTGGATCCTCAGCCAGTGGCCCACGTCGCCAGAGACGTGCTTACGCTGGCCAAGTGGTCTATCGCGGCGCTTAAAGACACCTACGGCGTCAATGTGGCGCTCTACTTCGAGTTCGCCAAATTCTACTCCGAGTGGCTCGCCTACTTGGCAGTGTTCGGCGTCGTCTCCTACTACAAAAAGGGCACGTCGTTCCTGTTGACCTACGCATTTGCCAACTTGGCCTGGGGCATAGTGTTCATCACCGCATGGGCCAGAAAGCAACGGCTGTTGGCCAATACCTGGGGCGTACAGAACGCCCACTTGGCAGAGGAGGACGCTGACCAGGCAGCCCATGTGGATTCTGCCAAGTCTAAGACCCGCAAGACCGCGTTGTCCAACGTTGGCGGCGTCAGATTCGTCAAACAATTGTCCTTCATTCCAGTCGCCTTGGGCTTCACCGCCGTGTTGGTCGCCTACCAATTGGGCTGTTTCGTGTTGGAAATCTTCTTGTCCGAGATCTACGACGGCCCCGGCAAGATCTTGTTGACGTTGTTGCCCACGGTGTTGATCTCGGTGTTCGTGCCCATCTTGTCCATCGTCTACAACATCGTGGCCAACGCCGTGATCGCGTGGGAAAACCACGACAACAAATACACCCGGGACAACTCCGTATTGGTCAAGACGTTCGTGTTGAACTTCTTGACCAGCTACATGCCGTTGATCATCACCTCGTTTATCTACTTGCCTTTTGCCCACTTGATCGAAGTCCACTTGGGCGACATTCACCACAGCGTTGCCCACATGTTCAACCAGGACCGGTTTTACTACAAGTATGTGACGCAGTTGAAGAGACAAGAGAACTTCAAGATCAACCAGAACAGACTCAGCGCCCAGTTCTTCTACTTTATTGTCACCAACTCCGTCATCCAGCTCATCCTCAAGTACGTATTGCCCTTGGTGATTTCCAAGGCCATCACCCTCGTCAAGGCCTTTCTCGCCAAGACCCCAGAAGTCCCAATTCAGGACAACAAGGACGAAAAGGCCTGGTTGGACAGTGTTCGCCATGCCGTGACCTTGCCCGAGTACAACGTCAACGACGACTACAGAGGACTCGCACTCCAATACGGATACTTGATTCTTTTCGGCCCCGTGTGGCCCTTGGCGCCATTTGTGGCGATTATCTTCAACCTTTTGACCTTCAAGTTGGACTTGTTCAAGTTGTCCAGTGGTATCTACTTCAGACCAACCGTTCAACAGAGAGTGGACTCCATCCACCCTTGGGACATTGCCTTATTCGGATTGACCTGGGTAGGCTCGATCATTTCGCCCATCGTTACTGCTTTCTACCGTCACGGCACTGCTCCTCCAAAGAGTTTGGGCCAATTTTCCTTCGACAAAGCTAGCACCCATATTTCCAGTGCTACGCAGTTGATCTTGATCCTCTTTGCCTCCGAACATGGATTTTTCATCTTGTACTTCATTTTGTCCAAAACCTCCAGCTTGTTCAAGTCTGAGGTTGAATTGAAGAATGATTTTGTTGAAAACGACATCAAGTTGAGACGTGAATACTACTCCAAAGCCGTCGATGCTTCAGCCCCAGTGGTTCCACCCAAGGAAGTGAAAAAAGGACGCAAGTCTGTGAGCAAACCTCCATCTGTTAAGACTTCGGCCAATGAGCTGCCTGCCATTCCAGCCGAAAACGTTCCTTCCATTAGGGATCAAGACTTCAGAGATTCCCTCGAGGAAAAGACCAAGTTGTTTAAGTCCAAGCAAGCAGAGTTGGAAGCCGAAAGAGCTTCCTTAGAAAAGGTTCTCGACAAGGGCGACCGTGTCATCAAGACCAAGGGCCCAGATGGCATCGAACACTACTCAACCATAGATGGTAATGAGCATGCAGATCTTGGAGAAAAGCCATTCTTTGCTGACGAGAGCATCAAGGCAGCAGGTGACTTTTCCAACAACGTCAAGCAAGCTGCGCATGACTTTGAAGACGACGTCACAGCGGAGGAGTTTGAGGAAAAATTGAGAGCTTCAGCTAAGGAGTTCGAAGAAAATGCGAAAGACACCGAACGCAAGACCAAGCGCGAAATTAAAGATGCTGCTAAGGATTTATCGGACGATGTCAGTGTTTCCAATAGTGTGAGCAGCGGTAAGATTAGCAGAAGATCAACTATCAAGAAATTGTTCAAAGGCAAGAAATAAGCGTTAGTATAAGTACCTGACTGTCATGACAAGCTGTTTGATAGTTGAAAAAAAAACTGCTTCTACGTTGTGGGGCAATTAGACTAATACACTTGTTAAATTAAATTAATTGTTACATATCAAATCAATATGCCAGTATCATAATAGGATTACACGCGAGATGTAAAGTACTCTCTTGAATTGCACCCAGCATGATTGAATTGACAGATTCAGATGTCAGTTATGTATTGAAATGTGCATGGTATACTTTTTTGTAAGATTTTGCCTGTCATAAGAAACTATGGTCAGCTACTGCTGCTTCGCTATTCAGTTTCTTGAAGGACTTCCATGAGAAATTAGTCAGCCAGTTCTTGCAGCTAGTTTCATGAAGTATTGCATGAGAAACTATGTCCAGCTACTTCTGGCGTTCAGTTTCTTGGAGGACGGACTCCAAAAATAGCAGTGCCTACCCGAACGCTGGAACTGCCCTGCTTGATCGCTTGTTCAAAGTCACTGCTCATGCCCATGCTGAGTTCCAATTGGATACTGTACTTTGCCTCGAGTCTGTCTCTGACCTCGACCAAGCGCTTGAAGTCGCTGTTTTCGTCTTCTTCTGCCACAGACTCGGAAAACGAGCCGATTGTCATCAAGCCTTGCAATTTCAAGGCCTTGCATTCATCTGAAATCAAGAATTCCACTGTCTGGTCCAAATCCGGGTCGTCCAAAGAGTAGCCCGATTTCTGGTCTTCTCCGGATGTGTTGATTTGCAAGTAGATGTTGATGGATGAGCCATTGTGGGAGACTCTGGTAGTGTCCAATTTCTTGCACTTCTTCAAGGAATCAATGGTTTCCACGGCATACAAGTGTTCTATGTCTCTGGCCAAGTCCTTACACTTTCCGGTCTGAAGACCGCCGATAAAGTGCCAGTTGATGTCCTTAGGGAGCTCACGGGCCTTGGAAATGAGCTCTTGTACGTAATTTTCCCCGAAATGGCGCACTCCTTCGTTGTACAAGGCCAAGATGTCTGATGCTGGTTTGAGCTTGGACACAGCGACCAAGCGAACAGGACGCAGGGAAGGGACTTTCTGGACCTTTTGTAGCACTGCGTCATAGGCGAGCTTGAGCTCTTGCTGGCGGGCGGCAGAGACTTCTGGCAAAGTGGACATGGAACGGATAAAGGGACGGAACATGATTAGGAAATGGAGAAGATGGGGCTACAACATGGGAGTCACGTGATAGGTCACGTGACACACACCTACATCCATCTCATCTGCAGTGTTTTTCACTCAACCACCGTCATGACTGATTCCATTTACAAGGGCGACGACTTCGAGCAGAAGGTCAGAAAGCAAGTCGAGTTCTACTTCTCCGACAGCAATTTGCAAACCGACAAGTTCTTGTGGAAAATCTACGCTGCTAACGATGGCTGGGTCGAATTGAAGACCATCTTGACCTTTGGCAGAATGAGACAGTACCGTCCTGAGGACCGTGTGATCGCGGCGTTGAAGGAGTCTTCGTTCTTGAAGTTGTCTGCCAACGAGGACATGGTCAGCAGAGTTGAGCCTTTGAAGGAATTCAACGAGTTGAAGACCATCAGAAAGAGAAACACTGTGCACATCGAGGGCTTCCCCAAGGAGGTGACCCAGGAGGACTTGGAGGTGTTCTTTGCCAAGATTGCCGAGCAGTTCCCTCAGAACAAGGACGTCAACTCCATTCGTCGGGTCAAGTCCAGAGCCAAGAGAGAGTTCTTTGGTGTGGTTGATGTGGAGCTCAAGTCGCAGGAGGACGCCGAGTTCTTGTTGAACAACTTGACCTTGAGCTACCCCGAGGGTTCTGTGGCGGCAGATGACGAGAGCATTGACAAGAAGAGTGTGTTGAAGAAGATGTCGTTGTTGACCTTCCAGGAAATGAGAGAGAGCGGAAAGAGATTCGGAGTCAACGAGGTGGGCAAGAGACGCAACAGTTTCAATGACAAGGGCGGCAAGAAGAAGAAGGGAAAGAAGGAGAGCAAGCAGAAGGACGAGATCAGAGAGGAGTCTGAGGAGAAGTCCGAGGAGAAGTCCGAGGAGAAGGTCGAAGAGAAGGCTCAAGAGAAGTCCGAGGAAAAGTCCGAAGAGAAGGCTGAAGAGAAGACCGAGGACAAGAAGGAAGAGAAGGCTGAAGAGGCCGCTTGAGCAGCCCGAACAGATATGGCGATCCGATTTTGAAATCTTGTATTTAATCCAAATTAACGTAGTTTGCATCAACTGGTTCGCACTAGAGAAACATGATGTATGTGGAGTCACTGGTGTAGTCATGGATATTGGGATCTTTACGGATTCGGCTAGATCTAGAAAATGGGCGAGGAAATGTGCACTATTGCATATCACGATTTTCCAGTTAGTACAAGCTTGAAAAATTCCAGTATGCAAGTCTCTTTCAAAACGGCCAAATTGTGACGAACACGCGAGATCATTTAGTTTCTTGGTTGAAGTCAGTTCGGAGTCTTATCTTCATATCTAGTCCTTAAAATAAATTTAACTTGACACACCAAGAATGGGGTACTAATCTGCAATGGTGCGTATTATTCAGTGCGTACAGAACTTCTAGGCAATTATTTATCCAATATAAATCATTTCTAAATGTCATGACATGCTAGTTCAAAACAAATTTGTTCAAAGATATCTCTCTGTGGTTCTCTCGTTTTCAAAATCTCGAACGATCTCTCTTGAGTTTCCGAATTTATTACCAACTTATAGTATTCACTCTCACAGCTACTTTACGCATATTCCATCCTTTCAAAAATTGCGTCTTTACGCATATTCCATTCTTTCAAAAATTGAATCTCTACTTGGAGAAATACCACATTCGCCAAAACTTCCCCGTATCCGCTCCATCTGTATCGACCTCTCCATTTCTACACATTCCCAATATATCTACACTTCACCTCTTGTTGATGTTTTCTTACGTAAGCAGCACCATTTAAGTCCAACACGCGTACGCGTCTTATCACCACCATGTCACTTGAAGAGAGAACCAAAAAGGAGCTAGAATCCAAGTTCGGCCCGGTCGATGTTGCCCACGTTGGGGTCTGGGGCAAACTTGGCAAGTTTATGGAAATTTTCAACGTTTCTGCCGAGGATCTCTACATCAAATGGGAGACTTTCAATGTGACCAAGATGGAAGATGACTTGCCCTTGACAGAAGCCAATCTTGACCGTTTTCAAGAAGAATTGCAGAACTCAATTTCCAAGTCGACTCCCACCATCAAGAAGTCCCGGGATATGCAATCAGCTACCATGAAATTGAAACCCAAGATGAGATCCAGTGCACCTGCTACTTCCAGTCCTACGGTGCCTTCTACTCCCAATCTCAAACGGAGAAAGGTCAATGACCCCTCATCTGCTTTGAAACCCACATATTTATCATCTCCAGTTGCCAGCTACGACACTGCTAACGAAACTCTCCAGTCTTCGTCCCCCATCAAGAAACCAGTCAATTCCAACAGTGTGCTTGAGACCTTGAATCCTCTGATTGAGGTCAGACACGATAACGACAGTGCCACTGTCAAGTTGGCATCGAACTTTGATGGGGCTAAGTTCAAATTTCGGACCATGGCCATGAAGTTGTTGGAAGCAGCCGATGTACTTGATGACCAAATCGACTCCTATGCACAATTGTTCGAGTCTCTGGATATTCCGGTGGGAAATCCATGCATGAGCTCTCAAACGTTCATATTGTGCACTGGCAGAATTGTTCCAGACTCTCCAATGGACGACACTTCATTGAATTACACTCCAAACAAATCGTCCTTGTTCTTGGAAACCTCCAGGTTTTCGGGAATTGGACAAAGAGTCAGACTAGACTTGAGTCATTTGAAAGAATTCTCTCTCTTCCCAGGCCAAATTGTCACTTTCAGGGGTAAGAACCCCACAGGTTCTGCGTTTATTGCTGAAGAAATTTTGACTCCTCCTTCTCTTGGTTTACCAGTCACTCCCAGAGAAGAACTTGAACAATATCGCGAGGCACTGGGAAATGCCCAGACCAAGATCTTGGTGGCATCTGGACCATTCTCCGATTCCAAGAGTTTGGATTACCAGAAACTTTCAGAATTAACCGAGACTATCAACCAAGAAATCAAACCTAACGTTGTGATTCTTCTCGGGCCATTTTTGGACCTTACCAACCAGGCCATTTCAAGCGGTGAATTCACCCTTCCTGAAGGTAAGCAGCCACCCAAGACATTGGACGAATTATTCAAAGCCATCATCACTCCTATTCTTCGCAAGATCGATTCGAATATTGAGGTGATTTTGATACCGAGCTTAAACGACACCTGTGTCAAGCACTGCTCGTATCCCCAAGACGCATTTGACAGAAAGAAGTTTGGACTTCCAAAAAACTTCAAGGTGTTTCCCAACCCCTCTAGTTTTGCAATTAATGAAATATTAATTGGGTGCTCTAACATGGATATTTTTGAAGACTTGAGAGACGTCAACCAGGTGGATCCTTCAAACCCTAATGTTGGTGCGTTAAACAATCGGTTCGAGAGAATTTCCAACCACATTTTTGAGCAAAGACGGTATTATCCGTTCTTTCCAGGTTCGGTAAAACGGTTGAACATGGGAATCGAGGCCAAGGCAGACCGGGCCTTTATTCAAGGTGGACCCATGTCGAACGATGTGGTCAATATCACAGTGGGTGGATCTGCACTTGAGGTGCCTTACTTGGGTCTTACAGAACTAGGAGACTCATTGCCCGACATTCTCATTGCACCTTCGAAGTTGAAGTCTTTTGTTAAGGTTGTGAAGGGAGTGGTGGTGATAAACCCGGGATATTTCTCTAGAGGAACCCAGGGAACCTATGGAGTGTTCACTATAAATGCTCCAGATGCACTGGAGGAGGATAATATCGAGCCCATTGAAGAGGGATCGGAAACCTACTACCATAACGTATTCAAGCGGGCACGCGTTGATATCTTGAAGAGTTAGAGTTGTCTAATACATGTAACATAGCTGATTATACGTGTAGAAAATCACAAGATGAAAATGCACAACACAGTGAACAAAGTGCAAGGCCTTCTTAGATTCTTTTCCTTCTCGAATTCCCCGATTTCTTCAAGATTTAATATCCTGGAACTCTTGTAATATATTATCATTAGTCTCTCCCTCTCCTTCTGTTCTCACTCATTCCTCTGCTTGTAAGTCGCGTCTCTAATTATCCTATAAAGGTTATCCTCAAATTATTGAAGTCTACAACTTATCATTCAAGCTATTAACCAGCATTGATTAAATCTGCTCCCGTTCAATTGAAGTAGACTTGTAGCTGAACATTATCCGTCAATTCAAGTTCCAATTGGTGGCCAATGACATCATCTCGTCTATGTTTGCCTTCATTCCCAAATCTAAAATCCGATCACTTTCTATAATCAGGAGGGTGCCACTTTCTTTTACTACCTTGACTTCGGAAAGTAGAACAACACCTCTTTTGCCCCTAAAGGAAATGAAGCTACGTGATTACCAGGTTGAAGCCATTGAATCGGTGCTTTCGGCCGTCAATTCGGGCATCCGAAGATCTGCTGTGGTTATGGCGACAGGTGGAGGCAAAACGGTCGTTTTCACCCACTTGATTCCCCGTTTGACGCCACTGACACCCTCCAGAGGTAACAAGACCTTGGTTCTTGCCCACAAGCAAGAATTGGTTGACCAAACCTACGCTACCATTCAGAACACCTACCCAGATGTGAAGGTAGAAATAGACATGAGGTCCCTGAAGCCCACGAAAGACGGTGAAATCATCGTGGCTTCGATTCCTACGTTGATTAGAGGTACCCGACTAGAGCAGTATGATCCCAATGAGTTCAAGACTATCATATTGGACGAGTGCCATCATGCGACAGCCAATTCATGGATGAAAGTGTTACGACATTTTGGGGCCGACAAGCCAGACCTGGAGGTCTATGTGGTCGGATTCACGGCTACCATGGAACGAAGTGACGATGCCGACTTGGGGACGATTTTCGACAAAATCGTGTACCAACGAGACCTTCGTACTATGATCCAGTGCAAGGAACTTGTGGATGTGAAGTTTTCCTCGGTCAATATCAAGGTGGATTTGAAGAATGTTAAGTTGCGGATGGACGATTACCAGATCAACCAGCTTTCGCAAGCAATGAACACAGCCGATGTCAACACCAAAGTGGCGTTGTCTTACATCAAACTCAAGAAGGAGTTTTCACTAAACTCAACAATAATATTCTGTGTTGATATCAACCATTGCAAGACATTGTGTGGTGTTTTGCAAGAAGAGGGAGTTAATGCCCAGTATGTTACCTCTGAAACCAATAAGCACGACAGAAAGGAAATTTTGGAAGATTTCAAAAATGGAAGAATTAATGTGCTCTGCAACGTGCAAGTGTTTACCGAAGGAACGGATATTCCCAATATCGACTCAGTTTTTCTTGCTCGACCAACTAGATCTAGAGTTTTATTGGCACAGATGATAGGTAGAGGCCTAAGATTGCACAAAGGAAAAACACATTGCCATATTGTTGATATCGCAGGAGACGGAATAAGAGGGGTTCAATCAGTCCCAGTTTTATTTTCTCTTCCAAATGATCACGATATACAAGGAAAGAACTGGGAGGCATTGCTTAAGGATAAGAAAAAACTTGATTTGGAGGAAGCTAAAAACGAAAAGGAATTAAGAGAGAGAGTACAGGCACAAAAGTTGGAAGAAATGAAGGCCAAAAGTAAGTCTATCTTTGAAATCGAAGACCTCATGAAAAAATTGAATATTCAAGTTTCTACAAGTGATATTTTTGATTTTGAGGAGAAGGAAATGAAAAAATACGACGTTTACAAGGTGGTTGCAAATACCTTTGAATACTCTCAAATGAATTGGGTCAGGCTCGGGATTGATACTTGGGGTGCTCAATACGATGATGATATGTTTTTCAGTATAGAGAGGATTCGCATGGAAACTATAACTTGGGTTCTATCACTCAAAAAATTTGCCAGTATTGAGCAGCTAAAGGCGAGCTCATTCAGATGCCACCGAAACACGACAATAGGCGAAATTTCTACAAGTGTTAACCTAGCGTCTCTCCTTCAAATTGCAGAACGCTTCGATAGCAATCTGAATAACCCTATTAATGCCCCTTGGAAAAGCAGGAGTTATATACTTAAAAAAGAACCACGTTTGACAGAAAAGCAGTATGAAGCTCTCTATCGAAAATTTTTTGACCAAGCCAAGATTTACTATAATTTGACTCCTGAATTGAGAAAGACGTTATCAGAGGATCTAAGGAACTTGACGATCAGTATGGCAAGTAAGATGTTTTTTGCATTCAAATATTCCGCAAAGTCATATTACGTTCAGCAACAACTACAGAGGATTGCTGGACCCAAGGCGGCTCAAAGAACTAAATTTGAAAATTACCATGATGACATGAACTAAATTATTGCTGCGGTTGAATGGTCGAGGTTTATAGTTGAGGAATTCCTTGTCCATAAGGGGATTGTCGAAATATCTAGGTTGATGTCACCATTTTAACACTCTGTGTTGCACTAATACCCAAATCAAATCAAGCATGAAACTATTCAACGTGAATAAGAATTTTGCGAGCTAGAATATTTAATAGAGATATCCAGTATCAATTCAAATAGATTTTATTGATATTAGTTTAGAGTATTGATTTCAAAAATACTTCCAATAATCCAGTATTCTAAAGGAAGTCCGTCTGTAACTATACAGTACTTTATTTGCTTTATGTTGTAGATAATTATGTATTCCACACTCCAGCAGGTGAAATGCTCCGGTTCAAGTAGTTACTACCTCTTTATTTAGCTGCAAAAAAATATAACGTCGGGATCTAAATTATTTCTGAAAATTTTTTGAAATAACAAACTTCTACGCTTTCTCAATGGAATCTGGTCAGTGTTTCTTCCTTGTCCAATTTCTCTCGCCTTTTTCTTGCACCCTTCCTTACACATGGGTAGTCTGCAATAGTAATAGCGATACGCGCACGTCCAAACACTCATTCTTACAAATAACAACTAAACACATCACTACACGCAACCGCCATGAAATTCTACCTTCTAGTGTCGTTGTTGGCGTCGTTGTTGACGGCTGTTGCTGGAGTCCAGGTCGTGGATACAGACCAGGCGGAAACCGTCATCTCCAACTCGCACCACACCAATAACTGGGCAGTACTAGTTTCGACCTCCAGATTCTGGTTCAACTACAGACACATGGCCAATGTGCTCAGTCTCTACAGAACCGTGAAGAGATTGGGAATTCCAGACTCCCAAATCATCTTGATGTTGTCGGACGACATCGCCTGCAACCCCAGAAACGCGTTCCCAGGGACTGTGTTCAATAACATGGACCAGGCCATTGACTTGTATGGTGATCTGATCGAAGTGGACTACCGTGGATACGAAGTCACAGTGGAGAACTTCGTGCGGTTATTGACCGATCGGTGGGACCCCGACCATCCCCGGTCCAAACGTCTTTTGACAGACGAAAACTCCAACATCTTCATCTACTTGACTGGACACGGAGGTAACGAGTTCTTGAAGTTCCAGGATGCCGAGGAGATTGGATCCTATGACATTGCAGACGCATTTGCCCAGATGCACGAAAAGAAGCGGTACAACGAGATCTTCTTCATGATCGACACCTGTCAGGCCAACACCATGTACGAGAGATTCTACTCTCCCAACATTTTGGCTGTGGGATCGTCCAAAATTGACGAGTCGTCCTACTCCCACCACTCCGACATGGATATCGGAGTGGCGGTCATTGACAGATTCACTTACTATACGTTGGAATACCTCGAGAAGCTCAAACAGAATTCCAAGGAAACCATGAACAAATTGATTGACGAGTACACCTTCGAGAATATCCACTCGCACGTGGGAGTCCGTACCGATTTGTTCAAGAGAAATATCAACGAGGTCCGCCTCACCGACTTTTTCGGCAATATCCAAAACGTGGTGGTGGACGAAGTGGAGCAGGATATTCTTTACATTTCAAACCACTACGAAAACGGCACTGTGCGTGAGTCGCCTGCTGCCGAGCCTGTCAAGGTGAGTACCATTAACCGTGCTGCCTTCCACGTGCCCGAAGTCAAATCCTCTGGCACTGGTGTGTTGGGTAAGGTTGTTTCAGCAGGTGCGTTCGGACTTTTAGTCTTTTTCTTGGTCGGAAAATGAGCAAGAAGGTCCAATACAAGAAGCGGCGACAACCAAGTACAGAAACTTTTATTATTGACCCCGCAAGCGCATCTACAAATACTTCCGACAACTTTGGTGAAATATGCAAAGAAATCGTCATTAATCAAAATTGACGGGTCTTCAAGTGCTTGAACTCCAAGTTCTTGCCAAATCAGCACAACCACACTACCGAGCTGTGGACCCATTCACCCATCATTCCGAATGCAGTCCATAGACATACCCATTTAGTTCATAGCATTCCTTATACATGCCACATACTGACACATTCCTGACAATTCTCACCTGATGGTGACATTTCTTACATTTCGTGACATCTCTCACATTTCCTTCTCATGACATCCCTCACATTTGCCCCTGTTAATGACATCTCTCACATTTACCTCCTAGTGACTTCTCTTACACCTCTGACACATTGCACAAAACACTCCAACTCCACACTACTAAACTAATTACTCAGTGCACAATTGCTCTCGGAGTTCAGAAGTACGTGAAACCTGGAATGTCACAAAGTCAGAGCCTACACACTCTTCAAACACACACCAAAACCCAAAAACGAGAAAATAGCCCGAATTGCCCCACTCAAGTCCCACGTCCCTATGCAATGTTCCTTCACCTATTTCTACCCCTTCCGTTCTGCTACTCTTCTCCTACCAAGTCCGCACCTATTTTACGTCCTGCATCTTACCGTCCTGCACCCATTTTAGTCATACGCGCTCTATCAACAAACATATAAACATTGCAACCCTTTTTAACTCCATATCACCATGTCTGTAGCTGTCCCTGCAGACGAGCTCTTCCTGGTGGTGGCGTCTAAAGACACGTCCAATGAAGACAAACTCCTCCATATCCAGCAACTCAAGTCACATGTCAAGAAGGATTTGGTGGACATCTCCCAAGTTTCCAAGTATGTGGAGGCGTTGGCCATCGCGGTCGATATCCCTGATCTTGGCATCCTGACCATCAGTTTCAGCGTGCTTTCGCATCTCGTCAAGCGTGTCAGCATGCAAGACAAGTCGGGCGAAGTTTTGAAGAGTCAGAGCTTCCTTGTGCTTCCTATCATCATCAACCGTTTGGGTGACTCCAAGACCAGCACACGCAGTTCTGCCCGCAAGGCATTGGAGGCATACTGGTTCAGTGCTCCCAGAAAGGTCGAGGATTCCGTGGCGGAAATCGCCTTGAAGCACCGCAATCCCAGCATAGTCCTAGAGGCCATCATGTGGTTGGAACACATTGTGATGAGCGTAAACCAACATTTTAAGCTCGACCCTTTCCTCCTCCCTCTCGCTCGGATACTTGCGTCAGGATTCGCCACAAGCCACCCCGATTTGATTGACGCCGCCAGAAGCTTGTTCTCCAACTACTACACACTTCGCCACAACAGGTTGTATAAGTTCGATTTGACAAAAATATTGGAATCCAACTCTGTGCCTGCCCGTCTTATCAACGACATTATGCGCGATATTAGCGGCATCACCGATACCCCGCTTCATGCCCCACCCACAGTCACCTCAATGGCACCAGAAGCTTCCATTCCAACCCAAGAAAAACACTCGCATACATCTCAACATGCTCCATCCCAAACAGAGGCATCTCCACCATCCGTACCGTCCCCATCTCCAGTCCCAGCATCCCAATTGTCGCCTCCAGGGGTCCATTCTACCACCTCGTTGCATACTTCGGAAAGACAGGAGAATTCGATTCCCGATGTTTCGGAGCACGAAATCGCCCTTGACACACAACTCCAATCTATAGTCGCAAAGGCTAAGTACCTGGTGGACACTTCCATTCCTCCATTGAATGTTTACAATACTCACGAACTTCAAGACATTATCAACAGTGTTTTAACGGCGTTCAATGGAAAAGAAACAGAATTCAATTGGACTACTAGGGAAAAGAATATCTTGAAATTGAGGTCTTTAATACGCGGAAATGCCGTATCTGATTTTAAAGAAGACCTAGTGGTATACTTGAAGGAAGCATCTGACGCAATTAACAAAGCTGTTACAACGTTAAGAACTACTTTGAGCTCACATGGTTGTTATTTGGTTAAGGAATGTGCCATAGTGTTGCAGTCCCACTTTGACCCCTTAGTGGAGTGCTTTTTACCATCTCTTATCAAGCTTTGTTCTGCCACAAAGCTTATCGCATCTACTAATGCCAATCATGCAGTGACTGCAATTTTGACAAGCTGCTCCTACAATTATAGAATTCTCCAGAAAGTCTCAGTCTGTGCGCATGAAAAGAGTGTACAGCCCCGTACCTACAGTGGTGTTTGGCTCCAGATACTCTTGTTGAGATTTTATGCTACGCAATCATTCCTCGCCTCACATGCAACGGCTGGAGCGGGTGTTGCTGAATCGTCCAAAATTGTTCATAGATTACTCTCAGACCCAAACCCTGCTGCACGTCAAGTTGGAAAGGACACTTTCTGGATATTCTCTTCCAAATTCCCAGATGAAGCTGAAAGATTAAAGACAAAGTTGGAACCTAATGTTGTGAAGAATTTGGAGAGATCCAAACCGCAAACATTGAGCTCGAAACAGTCGCTTGTGCCAAAAAAGTCCAGATCTTCTATCAAAGATTCCATAATTCAACACAACAAAGAATTAAAGCTAAAGCAAAAAGAAGCTGCAATTAATTCAAGACCGTCATCAAGATCAGCAAGTGGAGTTTCTATGTCGAGCAATGGCTCTCATGATTCCAGAAGTATAAGCAAAACTCTGAAATTGGGTATTCCCAAAAGAAGCTTTTCCAACGCATCGAACCATCCTAGATCAATTTCTAGATCTGCCACTCCTACTGAAAGAGCACATCCCAGACCAAAACAAATCGAACCAAAGCATAATTCAGAACCACTTCCAAGTACGCATGTGGCAGCAAAACCAGTTCCAAAGATGCAACCGAAAGAATCCACAGTTGAAAATTCACCAGCTCCTCCTAGCATTTCCTTTGATAAACAAAAGGATCCTATTCTTAAATTTTTGTCCTCCAATCAAACTAATTTAATAGAGGAAGGAATTAACCTACTCAAATATGCAATTTTAGGAGGAGAAGACTTGTCACTTGAAGTGAACTACCACTTAAGAAAAATTTCAGTACGAGACCCTTTTCTATTATCCCCCTTGTTTTTGTCGGCTGATAGTCTATTCAGAAAATCATTTAACTTCTTTGAAGTCGAAGATTTCTTACGGACTTGTTGCATTATCATTGAACCTTTCACTGAGAAAAGAATGGAAATGATTATATCTCTAGTTGATGCAGCACAGATTTATAATACCATTTCCAAGCTTTTGTCATATGCTATCAGCACGTCAAACATTTTGGATGACGATGAATTAGCCATCCAAATTATAAGGTTCAAGTCAACCATCATTAAATCGGCCGTTTCATTTTTGATCTTGGGACTTGACAGGATTCCAATAAGTGATAGCAACTTCCTGAGGCTTTCGGCGAACTTGCTTGAATTAGTGAGTTTGTTACAGTCTACGGAAGTATATCCAGTTTTTTCGGAGCTTATTACAAAATTGCATTCCATCAATCCAGTATTGTTCAATTCTGAGCTCGACTTGGTTGATGTTAACACGAGAGAAGAAGTAGACCTAATCATTGGAAATGACCGCACTTCAATGAATACTCAATCGAATGTTGTTGGACAACTAGGTTCTTTGTTTGAATTGACACAAGTAAATCTTCGTGGAAATATCGACAAGTTCTCCCCAGTGAAACTCACTACTGACTTCACGATGATCATGCCAATTATGAAACCGGATCAAGAAGGTGCTAGCTTACCCAAAATTGATGCACTTAAGCCTGATATGAATCCTGAACCCGAAGTCCTCGAATCAAGAGAAGTGCAGCAAAAGCATTTCTCTGCTAAAGAAATTTCCTCTGATATTAATAAACAATCAGACATTATTAATATTGATGAAGAAGGAATGGATATCGATGGAGATAAAGATGAAGAGGATTTATCTATGCATACTCGTGAAGAAAAGTCACAATCTCTTGAAGAGGAGTTCCACTTCAATGATCCCACAAGTCATGATGACAACGTCTTTATGGATAAATCTAGCAAGGAATTAAGAAAATTTAACTTGTTTTCTAAGATTGAGAGTGACCAATCTATTGAATTGGTGGATGATTTTGCTCAAGTTACTTTGACCGCAGAGTTAGAAAAGGATCCAGTTCAAAAGTTTATTGAAAAGATGGATCCTTTGAACTCCATTTCAGGAAAGAACAAGCAGATTAGCATATTTGAGGATGTCAAAGGATCTCCGCAGAAAATACGCGAATACAACTACAATGAATTGAACTGGTTCAATTTCCAAGTGGCGAAGCAATCAGTGGAAAGCTTAAGTGAAGATTTCGAAGACATTCCAATTGAGCATTTCAAGAAGGTATGTTCTAGTATCCTGTCCAAAGACTTTGACGGACATGATTTCATCAATGCATTACACTACTTGCAGAATCTTGAGACCTCAGATCTGGAGTTCCGTGCATACTTTGAAACACAAGGCAAGGATACATTGGAAAATGCGCTTTGGGAGTTGTTTAAGTGCAAAAAACTCGCTGAATCCAGTCTTTTAAGTGGAGTAATACTTGTCAAGCAACTTCTTGTGAACAGATGCAGTCTAAACTTGAATACTCTTTGGGCCACGTTGTTGAACCTCAACCGAATTCCCAACATGAGTGGAGAATTGGTTCATGCATGTTCTGAAACAATGGATGAAATGCTTACAGGGCTCTATTCCAGCCAAGAGCTATTCGGATACGTGCTTGGGGGATTAACTCAGACCAAGATAGATGATCCCAAGAGAGTGCTTCTTTTCTTGTTGACTACGTTAACTAAATTGTTGGCCTCTTGCATTTCTATCAGCGATGCGCTTATTGCCCAAGTTGATCAAGCTATTTGCAAATTCATGAATAGCGAGTCTGTGGATGTCAGACGGGAAGCAATCATCACTTACAGCATCTTGCTCAAGTCGTCCAGAGTTTCCAGCAATCACGCCGACCGGAACGATGGCAAAAATACCATGGAGAGCATCTTCCTGAAGCTCTCGCTCACCCAACAGAAACTTATTGAGTTTTATAGTTACGAATAAATGCCCGGAGAACATGGTGGTAGTATCAACAAGCAAGATTGGGAATATATGGAAAACAAGACCACATTCGGAAGATTACTTGAGGTATTATCAGAGGATTCAGCATTTTGCAATGATCAGAATACAATAACGAGAGCGACCAATGATTGCATTAGCATTGCTCATTTTATTAAAGATGAATATAAGGATATATTCTTGGATAACACTAATTGGTATAAGGAATTCAGAGTTGCATTTCATCAAACGGCCAATGGTCAAATATACTTGGGTGTCCTAATGCCCGATATTACTCTATATTTTATTGAACGACAAAATGAAAGGACAAAATATATCTAAATGCCTGGAAATCCGAAGGGTCAAAAATACATGGCTGTCCCCATGAGACACTCAAGAATCATATAATCAAATGCCCAATGGAAAGTTCAAAATATATGGACTGATTGCCAGAAATTCAGTATTATCAAATTGAGCTACAAATAGTATAACACATGGGTGTCCCAATGTCCGAGATTACTTGTAACGTTTAATGAAGCGATTTCAACCATGGTCACAATGAATGGATAAAAGACATATTGCTAGGGTGTCCCAATGTCCGAGATTACATGAGGCTAGATTAAACGACGTCTAGAAAGGTCAAGAATAAGTGGAATCCCTGGAAACTAATTCTCAAGAAATTTATACAAATGGACAACTGCCAGAAAATTAAATTGATAATCGCAAATAGTAATATACATAGACTAATGTCAGGAAATTGATCTAATTAATCTACAAGTAGTAATAAAGCTAAGTAACATTAATCAATGGACAAGAGGTGATGCACAAATAAATATTAATCGACAAACGGTGATGTCCAATTAACTATTGATCGACAAATGGTCAGTCAGGAAATCAATTAACGACAACTGCAAATGTCCAAATAAATTTATTAACGACAACTGATAACTCCCAAACTAATTATTGATCAATAAATTGTCTGTCAGGAAATTAATTGTCAATCCACCAAGGGTAAAATAAACGACACCTGGTAATGCCCAATTAATTATCAATTGACAATTAGTATGCACCGAAATTATCGACACTAGAGTGTACATGAGTAGTTACTATCATTTCATTAACAAATAGATCAAAAATACAGGATGAGAAGAGAACACAATGCAGCGAGGAGAAATCAAGTCTATAACGGGATGGAATTAGTCATTAGGAAGTCTATTTTTGGGCCTGACTACTGGAGGAGGGTGGTGGGGTCTGTATTATCTGTTCGGAGACTTCTGCCGGTTTTAAGTGGTCATCATCCTTTCTTAAGTTCATTACCTTCGTAGCACTGGAATTAATCACCTCGTCGAGCGACGAGGTGTATGCGGGATTCCGGGATGGTCTTGCGTCGATGTCGGGCTTGGCGATGCCGCCCTTGCCCTGGTACAAGTGGCGCTTGTTCTTGAGCATGTGCGCCTGCTGGCGGTTCTGG
This sequence comes from Suhomyces panamericanus, assembly GCA_030582475.1. Classification (NCBI taxonomy): domain Eukaryota; kingdom Fungi; phylum Ascomycota; class Pichiomycetes; order Serinales; family Debaryomycetaceae; genus Suhomyces; species Suhomyces panamericanus. The sequence continues at coordinate 165,999 of JAKTXI010000006.1, forward strand.
GCCGACGGGTAGAGCAAGGTGTTTCCGTACTGCTGCACGGGATACACGTTGTTATTGGGCACGTACTCCTCGTTCATGAGCACGTAGGGCTGGTGCACGGGCACCTGGACCATCTGGTCCATGGGGGTGGCGGCGTAGACGGCACTGGGGGGCGGCTGCCCCCAGTATTCCGGCTCGTGGCGCACGTAGTTGTACATGGGGCCCTCGACCTGGTGCGGGTAGTACGACACTGGCGGCCCGGCGTGGTCGGCGTAGTGCGACTGCAGCGAGAGGGACTGAGGGAACGAGGCGGTCAAGGGGGTGGTGCCGTGGCGCGCAAAGGTGGTCTGGTACTTGGCCGACAAGGGAGGGGGCTGGAATGCAGGGAAGAACTCGTCGGAGGCCGAGGGAATGGGGCCGTACTTGGACTTGGCCGACTGGAGGAGCGTGGTGGTGGACATGGGGGGAAGCGGTGTCTTCAAAGGCTGGGTCTGTTCGATGAGGTACTCGTCGTTGTAGGCCACCGGGTTGGCGGACGCGGACGAGAGCGCGAGGTTGGGCTGGATGAACACCGAGGGATCGACGATGGACTCGTAGTTGTCGTCGGTGAGGCCGGAGTAGGCGGCCGAATGGTGGTAGTTGGGGTCCAAGTTGATGTACTCCTCGGAAACCGCCTCGTTGGGGTCGAAGTAGTCGAGGGGGAAGTCGTCCTCGTAGTCAGAGTTGGCGCGGTACTGCGCTGGGGTGTCGTGGTGCAAGAAGCCGTAGTCGGGGTCTTTCCTCACGGAATGAGCGGAGTGAACGGGGCCAGAATGAACGGCTCCAGATGGTCCAGAATGAACCGTGGGTCCAGATTGAACCGTGGGTCCGGATTGAATCGTGGGTCCGGTGTGTCCAGCAGGTCCTGGTGCAGTTCCACCCTGGTATGCCTCATCTTCCGCGATCTTTTTCTGCAGATCAATATGTTCCGTCAACTGGGTAAAGAGATTCAGGTTCTCGTCGTACTTGAACGACTTGGCCGGCTCCTTGTGGGCCACCGTCGTCGGACTCTGGCCAAGCTTCTCCTTCTTGAGGTCGCGCTCGAGCGCGTCCGCCATGAGCTTGTCATGGGGCACGTTGAACCAGTAGAACACCTTCTGCTTTTTCTGAGTGCGGAGGCACAGGTTTTTGAAGAGGAACTCCAAGAACTCCAGGCGCGGGGGCTCCAAGATGGCGTCGGTATCACACTTCAAATTGCGCAAGTCGGAGAAGATGCCCTCCTCGAACTTCTTGCGGTCGATGATCTTGCGGCCAAAGTGGTTGAACTTGTACACGATGCACCGCACGATGTCAGTGCCGGTGATGAAGTAGAGATTGTTCCAGAACACGCACAGGACAAAGCCCTCGTCGTGGTTGAGGTAGTAGCGGCGGATGACCTGGTTTTCCTGCCAGTTGGCGGGCGCGGTGGCCAAGAAGAACTTGAGGTCCTCGATTAGTCGCAAGGACTCCTTGATGTCTTCCGAGGACGACGCGTGGTCGTCGTCGAACTTGACCTTGAGCTTGGAGGACATGGAACGAGCGTATGATGGCGTGGGGAGGCCAGGCGGGGGTTAGTGGAGGAGCAGTGGAATGGGAGGAGCAGTAGGCAAGCAGTGGTGTGGGCAGTAGTATGGGGTAGTACTATCGGAAGTGTGTCAAGCAGGCGGCCGGTGTTTCGAGTTGGTTCTCAAACTCTCATCAAATTCGCAAATGAAACCGGTCAAACCCTGGGGCCGTTGGCCTGGGTTTAAATACTGTGGGCCTAAGTGTGTGGTTTTGTCGGTGTTTCAGATCTTGAATGTAAAACACGCCACAAAGCCGCGGGTGTGGCCCCCTGGCTTGCCGGCCCCCAGCTGCTGGGGCGCCCCGCCAGCGGCGCCCCGGCTCACCAGCTGCACTGGCCCCACGCGGTGGGGGGTCTAGACCGTGAGTGCCGCCACCAGCACGCCCCCGAATGCCAGTGCCAGGCTGTCGCCGTGGAATCGCATTGTTGCGGCGGATGCGCATTTGCGGGTAAACACCTGAAACACACTGTTTGGGTTGCCTGTCTGGGTGTGGGTGCAAAAGTGCGGACAATCTCACGGCACCTTGGGGCTAGCGAGAGAAGAGAGATGGCAGAGACATGGACACACAGAGAGATGGAGACAAGAGGGAGCAAGCGACGGGAACATAGAGGTACTATGGGTTGAATGGATGGTTAGAGACGAGGTGGTGCGTCTGGTGTGCGTGTATGCGGGACAAGACAAACGGCGAGGCAGCCGATGGCAGCACAGCAACGGCACTGGGGCTGCCGGGGGAGGCAGCGTGCTGCCTCGCTGAAGTACCGCGGGAGGCAGGACCAGGCAGTGTGGGGAGACAGGATCAGTGAATGATTAACACAGTGACGAAGGAGATCATGTGTGGGTGTGTGGGTATATTTCTGTATCTAAGGGTATGGGAATGTGTGTTTCTGTATCTATGTGGGGGGGGTGTTTTTCTGTGTGTCTATGTGTATGTATCTATGTCTTTGTTTGTTGGTCTTATTGATGCGAACGGTGGTTCCTGAGTCAACAATCGTGGGGCAATGCTAACAAAGGCCGAGACGACAATCCAGGGTCAACAATTGTCGCGGTACAATGCATCGTATCGCTGGCCCGGCCAGGATGGAGCCAGGATGGAGCCAGCACCTGCCGATCCCAAAAGAAACGATTGATGGCACTGGAGACGATAGACACCCAAGGAGCTTGACCCAATGCGACTCCATAGTGCTTGATCCAATTGACTCCATAGTTCTCATAGTTCTTGTCCCAATGGACTCCATTGACATTGTCCACTGACTTCGTCCACTGAGCTTGCCCAATGAGACTCCACCGAGCCTGCCCTAATTGGAGCTTCCATTCATCGGAGCTTGATCATTTCATTCCATGGGGCTGTAGAACGGAATTCTCGCGGGGAACATGGCGGCAGGACCGGCGCCGTCCGGCGCCTGGCACCGCAGCTCATCGTGTTCGCATCGCCTGTCTTCGCTGCTTGTTTGACTCGCTCTCGGACTGGCTGGCTGGTTCGTTGGCTGGTTGGCAGCTGGGTCGTCTGGCATGTGCATGCCGAGTCCCATCGCCCCGGCCATCTCGTCCTCGTTGTGTCCATTGTTAACGCAGGACACCGATGGTGGGGCCACTTTGAGTTCCCACCTGAAACAAATTCCCCTGACCTAACAATATTCGCGCGAAAAAATACTGGACCGGCCCCCACGGACCCCGGACCGTCCTGGCTGCGACGGCGATGGGGGCGCTGGGGGCTGAACCACTGTCATTTGGCGTATTCTGGGGGAAGGGATCGTGTTTGCCTGCGCGTTCCGAACCCATTGCCGTTTTCGCCATCCCCGTAGCTGCTCTGGTGCGCTGACGGCACCAGCCCTGTTCCAGTGTCACCATGGGTGCTACTGATCGCTGGATCGGCTCCGGAAAACAAACAGCAGAGAATAGCAATGGATGGCAATGGAGATGGGAATACTATAGTAAGGCATTGGATGGAAAGGAAGGGATGTACGGCAATGGCAACGCAATGGCAAATCAATGGCAAAGCAATGGCAAGGCAATGGCAAGGCAATGGCGAGACAATTGGTACTGTCTCGCTGGGCATTCAATTATGACAGTTCTCTCCATCTAACTCCATCCTACTCCACTCCACGGTATCCATTTTGGGCACGTTCTGTCTCTTTCCGTCCCGTTCCATGTCCCCACCCTCGAGCAGTGGCTCATCCACTGGCCCAAACGTCGCAGGCCGGCCATCGAAACCGTGATCGTCCCAAACAAGCCAAAACCTCTGCTCGGGGCCGAAACTGACACACAACAATGGATGGGGCTGGACCGAAACACCCCAGGGCCATTCTGGCCTGGCCCCTCCAATGGCATTGGATTCCATTGCAGTCCCATTGACTCCTGCGCTAGTCGGTGGTGTTGATCGCTGTTTCCCCGCGTTCAACGTCTTCAACGGTTATCGTGATGTGCGGTTTCAGATCATGTGGGCCTTCGTAAATCCGCCAGCGAAGTCCTCTGGCCACACCACCAGGCAATTTACGGTCGCAATATGACAGGACGGGCCATTTGCGCTCGTGGGGCGGACGAGGGCATGGGGCGTGGTCCTGGCTGCGAAACAGGCACATAACCTCTGTTACGTCACACCAGGAGGGCTGGGCCTGGGAAGCACCAGCTAGGCAGGTAGGACCACGGTATGTTCGCATCGGGGGGCCGTGTCAATCTTTGACTGGTGAAACATTCGGTGCAGCAGGTGAAACACGCCGGATTCCATCTAGCAAGAAGTCAGAGGGGCGGCGAGGCGTGGCCTGGTGTGATACGTATTGTTGTCGGTGAGGATTATACTCTATTGTTGTGCGGGTCGCATTGGCGAAATGCGGTTATCTTTCGGCGATTGGGTTTTCCGGGCCTTTGCTTCGTCCGCGTCCTGCCGAAGGGCTAGTTTGGCCTGTCGGTGCTAGCAGGGCGTGGGGCAGTGTGGTGGGGCAGTGTGGTCGGGCAGTGCCGGGGCCTAAAAACCTAGATGTTCGTTCCTGTGCTCCATGCAAGTGGCCCAATGCAAGGGAACCTTTGCGGCTGCACAAACACGTCAAACTAGCATAACCACTGCCTGAGGCAAAAGTTCCCCAAATGGGCTTTTCGATGCCGTGGCAAGGCTAACATGACGGTTTGGGCCTCTGCCGAGCTACACGAGCTCCCTTTAGCTTGTGGGTCGGCTATTTCGGTCAATCGATGAAAAATGGCTGAAAAGTCGGATATCTATAGGACGTGTCTACAAGACGTGTCAAGAGGATGTGTCTAGGGGACGGGTCTCTTTTTCTCTATCAGTTGACAATGCGGGATCTGGACCATCTGCCTGAAGCTGCCCAATGAACCCCTTCCCCTGAAGCCTGCCCCTTGACCCCTGTCGCCGCCCCAGACGCAGTTCCTTTCTGAAACGCACCTTTGACACATCGGATACCTTTAGTGCATACGGACTCCAATATATACGAGGATCACCTAAAGTCAAACTTTATGCGGCGTGCCGAGCACTCGAACTGTGCCCCCATGCCCAAAGATCATCGTTGCTACAGATTCAGCGCCAACAACCCTGGGCTGCCCACAGAGGCCTGTTCTAACCGGCATCCTCGGCGTTTGCCCCGACATAATACTGGAGTCGGCCCAATTCGCCTAATTGCTCTCCTTCAGGCTATTTCCCGAAAGAACGGGGCCAGCACGCTCTATCCCCTGCCAGAGGTATCTCCTTGCCTTGAATCTACCACATTCGGCACTTGGCCCTTTGCTGTGCCTGGCATTTTTCTTGCATATTCTGCTACATTCATGTACCTTCCGGCTCGCTTCAACTTTCCGATGATAAATGCACCCGACCTGCTGCTGGCGGTGGCCAGGGAAGAGAAGCACCCGAAGCTTCCTAGGAACCGTCCGTTCTCAACGGACGGGCCTTGGCACTGCGATTCTCTCGCTCCTTCGCTGGGTGGAATTTGTCTCAGGAAACTATTTGTCTCATCGGTACTTCCACTTATTCTCTTTCTTGCTGGGGATATTGTCCGTTTTACTGGCCCCTTCCAATCGGTTATCCGCAATTATGCTTCTACGACATGCATGTGGTGGGGTGGCGTGCAAGCATATTCAATTGCTACAAGGCTCCGGCGCCTATGGGTTTGAATGCATGAAATTCATCAGGAACCCAGAGGCTTCCGGCAGAATCGAATAAACCAACATGGAGAAAGATATGACATCGACCTGATGGAATCTCTTCTGGTTCTGGCCCTTTTGGGTCCCTCTCAAATGTCCACTGTTGGCTTACTGCCCTAGATTTTGCCTCGTTCTGTATCTCATCTGAAACTATTTCTAGTCACCTACAAGCACATGTGTGAAAAAAATGTCAGAACTCTTTTCTTCTGGTCAGAACTAATTATGCAGCTTATTTACACTAGGAACTTATCTTCTGCCCTATCAATATTATTTCAACAATGCTGACACGTTAAGCCATTAACAGGGTGTGAACACCCAAATTCGGTTTGACACATGGATAAATTTTGTCAAGTCGCCCAATCCTTTCTGTTTCAGTTGCGATTCTGCATTTTTAGAAGCTTGCAAGTGCCTCCACAAGTCGCCTAATCGTAATCACTCCAGTCTTTCTTATAGGACGAGAACCAGTCAAAAGATCCGTTGGTTGGGACGGAGCTTGGCTTGAAGGAATTCAAGTGAAGACCATTCAACTTCTGGCCCAATTCCTCCGTGCCCTTTTTCTCAGGCTTCGCCCGTGAATGGGATCCACGGCGGAAGGGCGGAACATACTTTCCGGCATTGGAACAAGATCCTAAGGAACTGGAAGTATCACCAAAGTTGTTGTATCCAACTGAAATGGGCCGGCGATGCGAAGAAATGGCAGAATTCCGCCGTCCATTACTAATACTGGAGCCAAATCCTTGAGGCTGAGGAGGAATATTTTGGATCGGCATGGCAGAACCCTTCAAGCTCATGTCGGAAATGGATTCGGGAGTTGCGCTGTTCAAGCTCCTGAAATTAGGCTTCTTAAACTGGATCGGGTTGGCAGGCGACTCTGCTCTGGCTCCAAGTTCAAAATCATCTTCCAAGTGGAAAACTTCATCGTAATCATTATTCAAACTCAAGTTGTCGATTTGTTCTGACAAGGGAGCTATGACAGGAGACTTCGTGTAATTTGGAGATCTCAAGTAAGGAGGAATGTATTTACCCGTGGACGAATTGGCTGAGTTGAGCACGCCTGCGTTGGGATGAGACAAATTATGGAACGTAGATGAAATAGCGTTTCCGTTGCTGGTGGGAACTTTTCGTTGTTTTCCGGTCGAAAACAGCCGAGACTTTCTTCTGTTGCCACCATGTCTGTTGCTGTTGCTTCTGTTCTCAAATCCAAAGGCTCCATTCTGTGAGTGATAGTCCTGACTATGTTGTTGACGGTGGATCTTGTCCTTGGGTTTACCTTTCCTGTAATTCCGTTTCCATGATCTTGGCTTCTTTCCTTTGTTCCTGTTGTCGACGTTTCTGGCTCCACCATTTCTTTGAAATGAAGTCCCATTGCTGGAGGTCTGTCCAAACCTTTGCTCGCCATATTTGTCCATATAGTGGTTGAAAACTGACTTGGGAGTGAAGAAGTCCTCTCGGTTAAATTTATTATTGTTCAAACGACCATTGGTGTTGGCGGTTTGGTTAAAAGATGCAACGTTGAATGGCTTACGGGTGTTCCTGATATTGCGAGCATTGGAGCCTCCGATAGGAATGGGTTTTAAATTCGTGTTTGATGATAAAAGAGCATCAGCCCGGTGGTTGTACCGAACTGGTTCGTTTTGTAGAACTTTTGCGTCATGCGGTTTCGCTGTGTCAGTTTCTACCGGGGAGATAGAAACCTTTCCAACTGAAGAGGGTGCAGCTGAGTCAAAGTCAGAAGTGGTGATAATTGGAGCCTGCTTGATGGGAGACACGGAAACGTTCTCCTTCTTGTAGTAGAAGTCTTCCTCATACTCTTCTACCTCGTCTTCTTCCAAGTCCTCATCTTCATCACTGCCCCAGTACTCTTCATCAATAGTGAAATATTTGACCAAGGCCAACTCATTCTTGAGACTGGTCAAGTCACGGTTGGTGGGGTCTATGTTGAGACAGAACCTCAATACAGAAAACATTTCTCCAGTCATGGTAGAGAAGATGTCAAACAATGCTTCACGGTTTCCGACAAACTGAAGGAACCGCTTATCCGAGTAGTTAGCCACTTGGAACGGATTCTTATGGAACACCAAGGTCAACAAGATGATTCCAACAGACCATATATCGATTTTGGATGCATCATAGCTCTGGATCTCGTCGTCAAAGAGCTCGGGGGCCATGTACCGCTCGGAGCCTATATCGAACTCAGAACGGTTGGTGATGACTTTGGTGGTGGTGGCGAGACCCCAGTCACAGAGCTTGATGGTCCAGTCCTCGGCAATCAAGATGTTTTCCGGCTTCAAGTCGCGGTGGAACACGCTGTGGGAGTGGCAGTATTCCAAGGCGGAGAGGATCTGCAGAAAGACGTCCTTGATGTCCTGGGAGGTGGAGGGGCCCTTGCCGTTGTGGATGGCCTCGTAGAGGTCGCCACGGGCGCAGTACTCTAAAATCAAACATGAATCGAAATGATCATATAATGCAGAAATGTTTGGGTGAGTGCCCAAGATGTTGTGGATCTTGATCTCCTTCTGGGCCTCTTCGTACAAGCTCTTCCATGTCGAGGATATCGATGGCTTTTCGACGTGGCTGCGGAGCCGGACGGGGCTGGAGTTGGGCCGGGATGACGTCTTCTTCTTCTTGTAGTCCACGGGGTATATGAACTTGACTGCCACGTAACGGCCTCCGTTTTGGCTGTCCTTGGCTACCGACACGAGTCCATAGGAGCCTTCGGAAATGTCTGCCACCTTGATGTACCGATCTCGGAGGGGTTGCCCGCCATCGTACCGTTCGTATTCGTCCATGGTGAGGACGGTACTGGGGTGTGGGCTGGTTGTACCAGCAAGGGATGGGGAGAGAACGGGTGTTTCTGGGGGTCAGAAACGGCGGGAAAAGGGCGATGCTAACACTTTGGGGGCGCTGGAACTGGATACACGGACGTTGGATGCTGTGGAAGCACTGGGGGACCCGGAACTGGCCGTGGGGGTGGAGATGCCGCCAGAGCGCTTACGGCGAAAGGAGGCCGGAAGCGGTCGGAAAGCGGGAAAAAAGAGGGACCTTGGGGTTGGTGGAGGCGGCACGTCTCTGATCACCTGTGACAGAGTGGGCTGGCGGGTCGGGGCGGGAACGGGAAGGAGAATGTAGATGGGACTGAAGAGTCACTAGTTGTTTTAGTGAGTGTCTAAAATGTCGCGCGACATGGCCTGGGGATGACTACTAGTAGTGCGACATATCTTCTGCTGGAGAAACTGGTAGAACAACTTTGGCAATGGCGATAGGAGAATGAGTCCTGGTGTTGCTAAAGGTATCTGCTCGTGAGGTAACTGTTCGTGGTTTCTGAAGATATGTGTTTGTATCTGCTCGTGGTGAATTTTCCATTTTGGCTGGTATTCTCCACAGTGCAGGTGAGTATTGTGGAAGCAGGGGTTGCAGTCATATTGACCCACTCTCACAGTAGACCCAACCGAGGCCAAGCCTGACCCAGTTGTCCTGCGTATCTACATGGTACGTGGTACGTGGTCTCTTAACTACACCTGGTGGCCTGGAATACCAATGCTTCAATTGCCAGGTGTAAGCAGTGCTATTTCGCATGCAAGCGAGGCAATGTCATAGCTGTCATAATAGACTGTCATATGTCTGCCATATTTGCATCCAGATCGTCTTGTGCGCTCTATTTAGATCAATTATCAAGTAATGGTCCTCTGTCTATATGAGATCGTTACTTTCTCTTGCCACTGTCCAGGGCTCTTCTCAGTGCTACAGCCGCAGCTACCGCGATAGTTACTTGCCAGTGAGTGGCACTCCAGAATGAACAACCACTACAAACATCCATTGTATCTAACTAATCTTCTACACTCCTCACTCACCCACTCACATAAACACACACACACACACACACACATTCTCTCTCTATTTCTCCACTCCTTCCATCTCACCTTCTCCTTCCTTTCCTTTTCCTTTTCCTTTTCCTTTTCCTTCCTTCCCTTTCCTCCTCTCCCTCATCCTTTATCTTATTTGCAGTCCTGATCTCATTCACAATCCATCTGTTCTTTTACTCCATTTCTCCAATTCCATCATGGAAGAACACATCCCCACGTTTCTTGCCGTCACCGACACCGACGACACCGCCGTGGCCAGACAGTACTTGGAGCTCACTGGCGGCGACTTGGAGTACGCAGTGACCCTCTTCATGGAGGCCCAACCAGCTGCCGCCACTGCCCATTCCGACGAACAGTACGCCCAGCGTCTCCAAATGGAGGACTACGGCAGTTCTGCCAACGAGCCGCGTGCAGCAGACGCGTCGGTCCATCGCCATGAGACCTTGGTCGACTCTTTTGGAATCCCTTCCTTCATGCCAATGCCTCGCCAGGACAACCCTGCTGACATCTTTGGCCGGGGCCAGGCGGGCATCTTCAACCAGCGCTTCGACAGCGAGGAAAACGACTACTACCACCGGCGGGCGGCGTTGGAGGACGACGAAGATGAAGATGATGATGACTACGGCCGCAATTACCACAACAACGACGAGGAAGATGATGACGAAATCATCATAGTGGGTAGCGACGACGACGACGACGACCAGCCTGCCCCCAGAAGAGCATCGCGCAGAAGACAAAACAGGCACTCTCAGGAAGAGGAGTTGACGTCCAACCAGAGACGCTTGCTCAACTTGTTCCGGCCGCCCTTCGACATCATGTCCACCATCACGCTCGACGCCGCCAAAACAAAGGGCAGGGAGGAGAAAAAATGGCTTCTCGTCAACATCCAGGACTCGGCCGAGTTCCAGTGCCAGGTCCTCAACCGGGACTTCTGGTCTAACTCGCGGATCAAGCAGCTTGTCAAGGACGAGTTCGTCTTCTTGCAGTACCTGCACGACTCTGTCAACGGCATGAACTACACCAACTTCTACTCCACCTCCCAATATCCCCACATTGCCATCCTAGACCCATTGACTGGAGAAAGAGTCCGCGTGTGGAAGGACGGCGAGGTGCCCCAGGTGGCCGAGTGGCTTGCTGATGTGGAACAATTCCTTGGTGAGTTCTCGCTTCAACCAGGCTCCCACAACCCAGTGGTAAAGCATGAGGTCAAGTTCGATCCCGACGCCTTGACCGAGGAGCAGCAGATCGAATTTGCCATGAAGCAGTCCATCATGGACAAGCAGGGCGACTCTGCCGAAAACGCCATCTCCTTGGGTGACATTCAAGAGACGCAGTCTGCATCTGAACCGGCGGAGCCTGAAGCTCCCCAGGACCCTTTCGATGCCATCTTAGCCCAAGACCATGTGGAGCCCACCGAGGGCAACATCACCCGTGTCCAGATCAGATTCCCCAACGGAAAGCGGTCCATCCACAAATTTGCATTCTCCGACCCCGTCAGGTCCATATTCCAATGGCTAAAGCATACTCTTGCCGAGAAGGCCCCCGAGTTTGGCTTGGAATCATCCGACAAGTTCACCTTGTCGGATAACTCAAACAAATCCTTAAAGTTGATAGACTCCCTCGACATGACCGTGGAAGAAGCAAACTTGAAGAACGCCAGTTTACTTTTAGAGAAGGCCTAGTTCTTGTAACAGTATTTATTAATACATAATTCCGTATGGAAAGAAATGAATTAGCTATGATGAGGCTCGCTGTGCAAGCGGAAGCTCTCTATAGGTGGTAATGCAGGATAGTGGAATGGCACGTTGTACGTGGTATGGGTTGAGTAGGGTCTTTCGGAGTACGGTTTGTCAAGACCAAGAAGAATCTCGTACTTACTTCGCAACTCCTTGGCTCTGGCCAATTTCTGTGCTTCTTCATCGTCTTCTTGCTTGTCCTCTTGTTTGACTAGATTAGCCTCAATTTCGTCTCCTTCAATATCTTCTTCTTCTTCGTCCTCCTCTTCTAATTCCGCGTCTTCTGCCTCGCTGACACGTTCGTCTTCGTCTTCTTCTTCTTCCTCATCTTCGTCTACTTCCGATAATTGACGGCCCTCCTCTTGTTCCTTTAACCCATTCCGCAAATTAAATATGTCCATATCAATCTCATCCTTAACCAACCCGCTGCACATGTCCAACTTGATTCGCTTGGACTCTCCTTTGTCCAAAAGCGCCTGGGAATCGCTGAATCGCTTCAACTTGTTGAGAATATCCTTCTTTATGTTCGTGGACTCCACCCTGTTATTCTTGACCATCTGGGTGTCCATATTATAGTAGCCATTATCTTGGTCATTGGCGATAATTTTCGCCAAGTCCTTGGAGTTGAAGGTATTGACTAGCTCGTTGTTTTCGTAGAGTCTCTTAACATCGTTGACGCTAATCACTGACCTGTAATAATGTTTGCTAGCATCTACTGCTAGAGCTTCGTCGTTATAATTGTGATACTCTTTGTAAAGGTTTTCTAGCTCGTCGTGGATGTCGTCCATTAATTTTTGTTTGTGGTTCACCAAGTCGGCGTAGTACTGCTTCCATATTATGGTTGAGTTGCCTAGGGAGGTGTTATTGATCAATGCTGTCAGGTAGTTCTTTTCGTTTATGATGGCTTCGAGGGATTGTTTGTGGGGACGAAGAAACTGCTGGAACAAATGGTGGAAGGGTAATTGATTGGAATCGGAGTCATTTCCGCCGTCATTGAGCGAACTATCTAGGCTCAACGGGCTCTGGAGGTTTTTGAGTATCTCCTTGATCTCATTCTCGTACTCATCGAAAGATTTCAACACGTCGGGGCGTTTGGGAATGAGACCGTCGGACTGGAGCACGAGATCCTCAGTATTGGTCTTGATATTATTGATGGCGTCGATCTCGAAACTGTAAATTTTGTGCCAGTTCTTGTCGCTGGCACTGGCATTATCGATCAGTTTGGCTATATTGGCCATCAAACCGTTGGCCCTGTCCAACCGGTGCTGTATGTACTCCTTGCTAAGGGTCTTGAACTCCAAGGCGATCGCAGACTCCAAGTCCGAGAGCTGGTCCGGAGAATAAGCGGCAATTTCGCCCAATACTTGGGGAACAAACGATTCAGGGCCATCTTTGGCCTGACTCATGGCGGGAGGAAAGGTGTGAAAGGTGGGTAAGTTCGGCGGGAAACTGCAAATTGACGATCAATTCAGGAAGCAAAAGTGGGCTTCTGGGTCGAGTTTTTCCAGCGGAAAAGAGACAGGTATAACTCTGGGGGATGTGTGATTCGTCAGATCGGCGTGGTTGACGGAAAAGGGGCCTTTTTGGTCGACTATATGAACAACAGTGGCAGGTGTGCTGTCTTGTCGAAATTTTTGCGATAATCGCATGGTCGTGTGCCAGAGGTTGCAAGATGAAAGGGGTGCTGAATCATCAGAGAAGGAGAGCGTATTAAGTGTATATATGGGAAGAGAGGGTAGGTCAGTTACTGGAAAGTGTAGCTGTGGAGTGTGGAAATTGGAGAATATGATATAATAGAGAGTACCTACTATTGGTCTAGAGTTGGAGCTGGAGCTGGAGCTGGAGCTGGAGTTGAGGAAATATTACTGGAATTACAAAAAGTAGAAAATTGGACAAATAATTGAGAAATTGCAGAGATCGATCTTAATTACAATTAGGGCAAAAAAATAGGAAATTGAATATAGCCAAGTTATCGTATCTGGAGCGGCAAGAAGACATACAAGGACTTTGGATGCGTAAATACAATCGTATTCGTGTAAATTTTGGAGATCTCAGAGTGACAATATTTAATTCATGGTAGTGAAGAATCTGAACTACCAGTAATAGTTACAATAGAAGAGCAAGCTGCAAATGCCAAGCCCAGGTGTCTGGATCTACAGTAAGTGCAGTACCAGTGTTTCCATACTTACGTGGGGTCTGTTGCGGCTTTTGGCGTTTTGGAAGAAACGCTATTGTTGTAGAGTGTACAAAATAGCCTATATTTCCTAACAAGTAAACTTTCTACAGTACCTAAACATTAGTCCAGGGCAATTTGACCTATGCAAAACAATCTTGTATCCACTCTGTTAACCAGATGCTCCAGTATATAATGGTAAGGCCATTCACGCCGACAAAGGGCCATTTCCCTGATTCTTTTGTACTTTTACGCAATGGTTTGGATTTGTATTCACACTAAATAGACGAGAGTACGAGCAAGAACAATTATATGCTACTTTCTTGATAAGTTAAGCCCACTGTTTCAAAAGTGTTGCAGGTATAATAGGCTTGATCATAGCTGCAGAAACAGGGGCCATCATGGGTTTTCTGAATTCGAGGGTTCAAAACACAATTGACAATACGCTTATTTCCACCAAGTGCTGTGACAAGGTCACAGCGAATGGCTGGCTCACATACAAACAAACGTGCAGTGTAGGTTACGCTGATTTCTAGCACGGCATTCGGCGTTGTTGACATTAAAAGACCTGGTTGATACCAATTTTGTAGCACCATTCTAAAAAGTTGAATATTCACACTCAGTCCTACTATGGTCAAACATTCGTTTCCATCCCTACAATGGTCATAAACTTCATTTATTACATTCGCCGCAAAACTTGATGTGTTCCATGGCCTTCTGGGCCAGCAAACACGGAGGTGGCCCAGACGGTATTCGCGTAAACTAGCAAGCTTGGAAAGCCGCACACACCCAAACCACCCAGAGAACATCTCCTGGTGTTCTCGTGTCTGATTGAGGATGCTCAACGGTCCTCGGCCCACTCGTTCTCTCTTCTGATGGCAGCCTCTTCCTCAGGGGTGAAGTCGTTCACAATGTTAAACGTCTTACGCAACTCCTCAGGCGACTTGGATTTGATCATCTCAGCCACCACCTTGCACCCGGAGATCATAAGGGGGGTGATATTCAAGTAGTTGGCCGCCATGATGATGTCGTAGAGCATTTCCTGATCCACCTTCAAGAAGTTCTTGTCCCACTCCTCAACCGGGGTGGTCTTCTTGGTGTCGTCGTCGTCCTCCTCGTGGAAAGTGGTGTTCTTGTGGTGCTCACACCACTCCAACACCTTGGCCAAGACGTTGGCTCTGACATTGGGAGTAGGAATCTCGAAGTCCTCTGTCAATCCATCGGGATTCAAGTCATTGATCATGTTCTTGATCAACACGGATTTTTCAGCGACCTTGGGGTCGACAGGAAATCTCTCGTCCTCTGATGAGATGATGATAACTTTAGGGGAAGACATGGTGTGGTGTTGCTTTGATGAGAGTGGCACTTTTTGACCTGGGTAGGCGGTGTGCATATAAGGCGTCACAACAGAACAGTGATTAGGTATAGAATGGGAAAAGAATAGGGTATGTAGGGAGTTATGGGATAGGGAACCTGTTAGCCATGGAGGATGGGTCTGTTAGTGAGTATTGGATTGGATAAATGTTGAAAGAGGGACAGAGTGGCGGAAATGTGGTGGGTTGTATTGATCATATGGAGTAGTTATTTAGGTGCAACAGAATGCGTAGAGAAGAAACAGGGAAAGATACCCTTTGAGATATGGCTCCAATGGCATATGTGAATGAATATTGGGGTATAGTGTGTGGATTTGAGTGTGTGACCAGAGGTCTACATAATTTTCTGACTGCAATTTGTTTTCAGATTAAAGTTCATCAATTAATATTATGCCATGTGCCCATCGGAAATTTCCAGAATCTAACCATCCAACGGCGGAAAATAATAAGGTGTAATTATTAATTGCGGTCTAGTTTAATTACAGAGTTTGGTCCAAACGTACAGGCAATTAATTTTTTGATGAACAATAATCGCCAGATCTAATCTTAGGAATAGAGGCGGAAAAAAGCAGTGAAATTTCAGGCGTATTGCCTCAAAAATAGTCCATAAAAATAATCATGTGTGTGTAGCTCTACAGCTTTGGTTCAGAGCAGATATAGTACAGGTTCTCGAAGCATCAATTATAATACCTATCGATACTCGGCACTTGTTTTACTTACACGAAATAATACTTTATTAGCCACTCCGGCTGCAATGTCAGTACCAATGTAGCCCCAATTTGCCAAGAATTCAATTCCTGGCCGCAAATCATCGCTGGTGCTTCATTCTACAAAATATATTAATTTCCGTTGATGTACATTATCTACTCGAAATTAGAATAGATTCCGGCACTGAACTCATCCAACTCTTCCAGTTGGTTGATTGAGTTGAGATAGTCGTTACCTGTAAGGTCTATGCCTGAAGACTCCATAGCGCCATGGGGATTGTTCAACTTGCTGATGAAGCCCTGTATGTCGTCAAAGTCATCCTGAGTTTCCTTCACGTTGTTATTGTCCACAAGAATGCCGTTTTGAACTGACAATTGGGCCAAGAAGCTGGCCAACTTGTAGGTGGTGGTGGATTCTTGGATCTCCACGATCTTCTCATCTCTCAAGTTGGACGAGGAATTGAGCAACAAGGAGGAAGTAGTGCCCTCGAGATTGGCAAGCAAATTGCCATGCAACGTCTCCAAGTTGTTGACAACTAACGACTGGTACAAGCCGTGGAAGTAGGATGCATTTTCGTTGGAGATGATGTTCTTGGTTTCGCTGATCAACTTGAACAAGTTGGAGTCGGGGTTGTCGAGATGGGAGATGAGCTCGGGGTTGATGTTGAGGAGCGACTCGACCATGTCATCGTAGTGGACAGGGAACAAGCTCTCGGCAAAAGCACCGGGAATCCGGCCCAACTCGTTGGTGATGTCCAACAAGATGGTCTGGAACTGGCCGATGGAGAGCTCGGACTTGGGGTTGATGGGCTCAAAGTGCTTCATGACCAATGGCTCGATGTTGGCGTGCAAGTTGGCCCAGCCCTTGTTGAGTAGCCACCAGGATAACGAGAGGTATGTCTGCTCGATGTTGTAGTTTTCCTGCGAGTTGGACTCGGAAGGCACGTTCTTGACACCGGCCATCATGATGGCGGACTCCAAGTAGGATCTTCTGGCAAGGATGTTCAATTGCACTCTCGTTATCAAGAGCATACCCGAAATGGCGTAGATGAGCGTGAGGGTACGCGTGATGGTCTTGATCTTCAACAAGTTCCACAACTCGATCTTGGATTTACTCATGTACATGGCCAACTTGGAGTCGGGGCTCTGGTTGTTCTCCAAGAGGTTCAAGTTGTCCATGGTCAATTGCGAGCTGTCAGCACCGCCAGCCGCCTGTGGGGTAGCATTGTTCTTCTTCAACCGAAGGGCCTGGGTGATCAACTCCACCGGCAAGTTGTCCAAAATCGGTCCGGTCAACACCGGCAACAATGCAAGGATGGTGTAGTAGCAGTCTTGCTGGGTCTGGATGAAGCGTTGCTTGATCTGTTGCTTGAATATCAACTCCTGTCTCAACGAGTCCTGGAAGTTTCTGAACTTCTTGATGACGAAATGATCTATGAGGAAGTAGGTTGAGATGACAACGGTCGAGGTGATGAAGAGCTTCCGCTTGTGGCGGTTGAAGAACGCAGATAACGACGAGAACACGGGCATGGTGGAAGGAAGACTGGGGAAGGCAGATTCTGGCTTTTGGTTGACCGAGGCATGTTGGGGGCGTGAGTGGGGGGTGAAGAGTTCACGTGACCGTTCACGTGCTCACATGTGATAGTAGGAAGGAGGCCAGGAAGCCAAGAGTAATGGAGGGATACACTGGCACTTCAACGCTCCATAAGGGAAAAACGGCGACTAGTTGGCCATTTCTGCTGGTACCTGGTTTCTGGAGACTCCCACGGGCCTGCACTAATTTTAGTCCGAATTATTCACCTGGTGCCGTAGCCCAGCGGCCCAAGGCCGTTGGGTGCGCCCCCATTGGCCACTAGGGTTTGTTTCCAGCGGCGGAGAGGCCCAGAAAGCAGAGCCGACGGAAGAACCCGGAGGAACAATAGGAGTCTGGAGTCGAAGCCAATACAAGCGGAGCGCACGTGACCCGAATTGTCCAACGTGGCCCAGCCAACGTGGGATTGGCGCTGAGATGTGGAGGAGGGGGACGCCGGTTAGTAGACGGGCTGCAGCCCGGGGCAATTTGGCAATTTGTCAATTTGGCAGAGGTGCAACACATGGCAATTTGACGTATTTCGCTCAGTGCCCGATTTTCTTATCTGCGCATGAGCTGAACAAGCCGAAAGATCGAGACCGCTAGCAGCAGGGCCAGATCAATGGGGATCAGTACGGGGCCCTGAAATAGCAATGAGTCCCCTCATTGCCCTCTTTTGCCCCTCCTGTTGCAATATACATAGCACACTACTTTCATTTGACAGCTAATTATAATGGAGGAATGAATGACAAATCGAATGGAAGACAAATCGAATGGATGCATGCATGCAATGAGCGCAAACAGCACGGAAATAATGCGTGCACAAATATAGAATGTAAGTTGCATGGTAGAATGCCCTTTGGGGCCGTGCCTTGATACCACGCCTCTATCGGGCCCTTTCCGTGGCACAAAAGGCTACTTCAGTGCACGGCAGATTTCCACGAGCCCACGGCCAAAACGGGCCGTCTATGCCCCTTTGCGGACATCTGTGTTACGGGAATGGACAATAAACGTGGGTCCCAGCAGCCTTTTGCCTGTAAACCCCGGGTTCCATGCACTCCTGGCCCCAATTATGGCCCCAATTCCTCCAAGGTCGCAACGTCGCAGTGCAAATACAATGCTGCGAAAAACCCTTCGGGTCAAGTGCAGCAGAGCATCTTGTCTTTAGCCACCTGGAGCCGTGGCAGATGCACACATGCAGCAGCATCCAGGGCGTGCCGGAAACGTGCCGAAATGAGATGGGTTTGCACTGTGGGCTTTGACTTTGGGGTTTGACTCTGGGCTTTGCTTGGCCTTGCAGGAAGTATAAAGAGGGCCAGGTGCCCGTACTTGAAAGCCACCAACATCTGCAAACACAATGCAATTGCACTTGCTCTTCACCTTCTTCTTCGCCTCGGTGTTTGCCAAGAACATCTTGTTGACCAACGATGACTCGTGGATCTCCACCAACATCAGAGCCACCTACTACAAGTTGAAGGACGCCGGCCACAACGTGTACTTGGTGGCCCCTGTGGTGCAAAGATCCGGTTACGGAGGCCGTTTCGACGTCCCTACTTCCAACAAGTTGCAACAGGACGGTGAGTTTGGCTACGTCAAGGCCGGCGCCCCAGCCTGGGGCCACGAGGTCGACGACGACCACATCTGGTACTTCAACTCCACCCCTGCCTCCTGTGTTGCCTTTGCCTTCAAGTACGTGTTCCCCGAGCACTTCAAGCAGAACATCACCATCGACTTGATTGTGGGTGGCCCTAACGAGGGCACCAACTTGTCCCCCGGTCTCTTCACCAACTCCGGTACCATGGGTGCCGTCTACAACGGTGTCTACAGAAGCATTCCCTCGGTGGCCTTCTCCTCCTCCAACGGTAACAACACCTTCTTCAAGGACTTCTTGAGCTTGAACGACACCATGGAACCCTCGACCATCTACGCCAACTTGGTGGTGGACTTCGTCAACACCCTCTTCGAGCAGCAGGGCAACAACGACAGAGCCTTGCCCTTGGGCGTCGGTGTGGCGGTCAACTTCCCCAACGCCGGCTACTTCAACGAGAGCTGCACCAACCCCAAGTGGATCAGCACTAGATTGACCGGCCAGTACGCCTCCACCCCCGACTTTGCCTACAACGCCACCTCCAACATGATGGAGTGGCACCCCAACACCTACGAGGCGCTTTCCGTGTGTCTCGAGGGTGACTGCAGCTTGCCATCGGAGAACTTGATCAACGAGCACACCTACTGTCAAACCACGGTGTCTGTGTTTGACATCGACTACGACGCTCCTCTCCCCTTGTACCTTGAGACCAAGAAGCTCTTGGACCCATTGTTCCAATAAGAGAGTTGGCGGACCCTGTGACTCGAGAATGAAAAAAGGGGACATGAATTTGGAGAGATAATCACCAAGATTCGAGCCATGGTAGCACTGTTCCATTAATTCGAGCCATGAACCGTCCCACTGCTCCAATATCGAGACTTGAAGTCTCGAGATTTTTACTTCTACCCGTTCTATTCTTCTTTCGCAGCCGAGGATGCTCATAATTGTTCATAGAATAAAGGTATCTTCTTCGAGACGTAGTGCCGCAGCTAGTCAGAAGCACTGAGTTGTCTGTGATAGTTTTACCAGTATCTTAGCATTGTAACCTATCAGCGAGCATTGTAATTATGATAATAAAGCGATGAGAAGCATTAAGTTCATCCTAACGAGAAGAACAGCTTGGAAGTGATGGATGTAGTTTAGTTCTCCCAAATCTTCAAACTCTCCACTAAGATGAAATTATTTAAGGCGGGACCAGATGTTCTGGCCGAAGTCCGAGGCACCACCTCCTAATACCTTATTTCCACCATCTAGATAAGCACACCAGGTACACAGCCATTTCAGGACACACAGACCAATTCCGGACAACAGACCAATCACAGATAATAAGGCAATGGAACAGATTACAATTACTAGTGCAGAAAGTAGATCCCTCCATACTTTCCATATCCAATAGTACTATCAGTTTTATTAGATTGTGGCTTAACAGGTTTCACCTTCTAGAAGCAGGGGACGAGAGCCAGCCCGAGGGCTTCTGGCTACGAAATAAGCCAAATAGCATAAGCTCGAGCCCGACCACACTTCCCTCCATTTTATAGCCATTTCACCGTATTCTCCACCCACAATGGGTGGATCTTCCTTGACATCTCACAGTGCAGTACTGTCAATAACCTGTCAAACTTTTCAGACAGTCGGAAACACCGGGGAAAATGGCCTCGGACTGGCCTCCGTGTGCCTAGAAAAACCAAACACTGCTTGTCACCCCCAAATACCTCCGTATCAGCCCCTAAACGTTCCCTCCGTATCAGCCCCGGTCAACGCTGGCTGTTGCTGCGTTTCCTTCTCTGTAATTACTGGCTCCAGTGCGCTTCCGCACTTATCCGCCTGGTGCAGCCGCATCTCCACATACGCCCAATTCTTTCCCTTCTGCTGGCCATTCTACCCCCAGGAGACGCCCTTTTCATTCAAGATCCATCTAGATCTCTTCTCCGACCCCAATAACCCTTACCATCCTTTTCGTGCGTCGCCAGCAGCCAAACTGAGCCTTCCATTGCTTCCATCGTTTTCTTGGTTTCTCACCTTCCGCCGCTCCAAGAGACCCCTCTCCACCCCCGGCCAAGAATTCCACCGTATCCGCAACTTCCAGGCCCTCCAACAGTCCGCCCGTCGTCCTGCACGCCGTCAGTTGTCCCTTTACACCTAACGAGCCGTAAACTCATCGTTGCTCGTACTCTCCGTAATTGCAACCTTTTCTTTACAGCCAAGTGGACAATCCAGCAACCACTCCACCAAACGTGTTCCAGCACCATTGAGCCTACCTTCCTCCATCTACAGCAACCAGACTGATCAACAGTCTCCCTTTTGAGCCTACGTCGTCCCTCGTCTTTCCTCCTTCCTTCCACCTCAACCCCTTTACCGCCAATCCCAGCGCAATCCCCTAGCGAGCACACCTACACGATGCCATTTCTCAAAAAGACCAAGCATTCCGACCCAGAGCCGGGAAAGAAGCGCTTTCTGCTACACAGCCGCTCCGCCAGTGCCTCCATCGCCACAGAAACCCCCTCCAACCCCATCTCCCGCTCCAGCTCGCTTAAGAAGCCCGCTCTGAATTCCATAGGCAGGACCTCCACCAGCCAAAGGGCGGAGTACACTACTCAGAAAAACATCATCAAACAAGAACAGGAGGACCACACGGTCGAAGTTGAGCAAATGCACAAGGACGGCACCACCCCGCCCGTCAAGTCCGACTCCAATGGCTTCCTCTCGTCTATCTTGTCGGCAGCACACAATGTGATGTCCTCAGCCGCTGACGACGAGGAAAAGCACCCTCTTTCTGAGTCTCACACCCAGGACCATTTGGACTCCCACAGCTCCACCACCGACAACTCCGTGGCAGCATTAGACTCCAAGCGTGACCACTCCTTCTCCCATCGGCTCGACTTCCTTCTCAAGCCGGCCAAGTTCAACAGCACGTCCAAGAGCTTTCTGAGCGAGGAAGGTGACAGACACCCCGATAACGACACCCAAGAGCAGCTCCAGTCGGAGTTCCCGCTGCATCTCACCGACAACGTCCAGTTTGAATCGGTACGAGAGTCGCCCTTGAACTCTCTCGGCAGAGGCGACCTCTCGCTCGACGCCTTCGGTACCAACAAGGTAAAGTCCTTGGAGGCCGCGCTGGTCACAACACCAGGCGCCTCGTCCATGTTGTCGCCTAGTCTTTCCAGCCGTCGGCCCGACTCGGTGTCCCGCCGCTTGATGATCACCCCCAACCACTCCACCGACAACCTCCACGATCTCTCCAAGAGCATGAGTCCCAGCCGCTCCACCCACAACCACTTGAGCGTGGTCGGCAGCAGCGACAACAAACGCGTCCACCGCAAGTCCATCAGCAACAACCACAGCATCACTCCCGCTTCCCCCATGGACGAGCCCAAGAGCTCGTCCGACCTCAAGCAAAAACTCTCGAATCCTGAACAAAGTGACAGTGATAGCGAAGACGACTTGGAGGCTTCGGAAGGCGAGGAGTTGGACGGGGTCATCGACTACTCCCACCTTAAGTTTGCCTCCAAGAAGCGCAACAAGGAGTTCCACTCCATCTTCAAGGACCTTCCCCAGTCGGAAAAGCTCATTCACGACTGTTCCTGTGCGTTGTCCAAGGACATTCTTGTCCAGGGTCGCATGTTCATCAGTGAACGCTACGTGTGCTTCAATTCCAACATCCTCGGGTTCGTCACCAGCATCTCCATTCCTTTGCAGGAAGTCATTTTAATCGAAAAGAAGTCTACTGCCGTGTTGTTTCCCAACGGTATGATCATCCGTACCTTGCACCACAAGTACGTCTTCGCCACGTTCTTGAGTCGTGATGCCACTTTCGACTTAATCACCAATATTTGGCATAGACTGTTGTCCGAAGGCGACGGAGAAAATGGCCGTTTGTTCAGAACCCAGAGTGGAATGAGAAGAAGAAGTAGAAATGGCTCCAAATCCACCATGGCTTCCAAGTCTGCCAGCGCAGAGTCCTACGATTCGAATTATAGCGGCGAAACCAGCGACGACGATATCCATCTTGAAGATGTCGACGAACAAGATGGAGACGCGAAAGCTAGCGATGGAGATTCCGAGAGTATTGACGATATTGCATTGAAGAGGCACAAAAAGTCCAAAAAGAAACCCGAGGAGGAAGATGGCTATGCCAGCGACAAATCGGAGGATGGAGACGATGCTGGTGTTTCCAACATCGAAAAGAAAATAAGCAGTCATAGAAACCCCAAGAGCCAAGATGCAGCCAACGGTGGCGAAGGTGCAGGTGAAGCTGGCTTCAAGGGATTCCCAGTGGTCGGTCCATTGACACATGAACCAACAGAATTTGACTACACCAAACAGCCAAATGACACATTTATTACCGAAGGAACTTTTAAAGCTCCATTAGGGGTTGTTTTTCTCATTTTGTTTGGCAGTGACACTTCGAAGTATATTCTGATTTTGAAGAAGCAGAAGAATTTTGATATTACTGAACTGGACATTCAAGGAATTGGGGCTAAAAATAAGGAGAGACACTACACTTACGTTAAGCCATTGAGTGGTCCTATTGGTCCCAAGCAAACCAAGTGCATAATCGAAGACAAATTGATTGAATTCCTGCCCGAGAAGTATATCTTGGTGGAACAAACCACGTCAACTCCTGATGTGCCAAGTGGAAATTCGTTCAAAATCCGCACAAAGCTTTTCTTCAGTTGGGGTCCTGCCAATAGCACGAAGATTTATGTTGTTACTACAGTTGAATGGAGTGGTAAGTCTTGGATCAAGGGAGCCATTGAGAAGGGTAGTATTGATGGACAAAAGGATTCGATGAAACAGATGTTTGACGCTCTTAATGAAATGATCAGCAATGGAGCAGAATCCAAGTCGAAGAGCAAGACTAAGAAGAAGAGCAGAAGCAGAAAGAACACCACTTCTCAGCTGAAATCCGTTGAGCAAAAAGAAGAGAAGCCTGTTGCAGCACCAGTTGATGAGGGGATTCTTCCACAAATCACCAAGCTTGTCAGTTCGATTGGAAAACTTGTTCCTATTCCTTATTTGAGCGAAATAATCACTGGATGGATCATTGTCGTGATTGGATTCTTCATATTGGTAAAGCTCGCCAATGTTGTTACTGGTGGACATGGCCTGGACCACGACCTGAGACTTCAGTACCTTGGCAAAGATGGATTTGGATCATCCAAGATCAGGATTAATAAGCGGAAGTACATTATTATCCCATCTGCCAGCACCAGTTTCGAGAATAAGGAATTGAGCATGGAAGCCGAAGTCAACTTGTGGAATTGGGTCCGGGAACGGAGTGACAATGCCCTCACCATTGAAAATGACCAGGAAAGCTCGAAGGAGAAGTTGAACCAGAAGTACAGCGACCAAGAGATCCGGGAGATAGTTGGGTTGGCACAGATGAAATTGAACGAATTGAGCAACCGATTTGATCTCTGATAGCATTATCTGAACCTTTTTAGCATAAGTCCTAAATACATAGGTATCACCAACTGTGTAGATTGTATACGCAAAATGCAAAAATAGGAAAGAAATACAAATGAAAGGAATTGAAGAAATATGAGAATACCCAACAATCTGCTGCCTCCCTACATAATGGATCGAAGGGTCAAGTTTCCGATTTTCCATGTGGCTTCAGTTCCACCCTTCATAATACGAGTTACTAAGTATAATCTGCATCCAATTAATCCTCGCCTCAAGGATCACACTCAATACAAACTTAGATTTTATTGCAGCCAGAGATAGCTTCAATGATATACCCATGTGGGAAATATTAAACCTCAGTTATCATTACCACGGCTAGGATGCAGTGACCAGAAAATGATGTAATTCCCACAATCAGTTCACATGATCCAAAGTGTGCAAAGCACTGAAAACGTTTCCACTTATCCGTCCTGACTGACCAAATAGCGACAAACATCAACAAAAACCAATAGAAACCAACTAAACCTATACACACAATCCAAATAGATAGCGCTTGTGACCAGATTAGGACAGCCGATTCAGTGACCAGGAACCGCCA
Source organism: Suhomyces panamericanus (assembly GCA_030582475.1). Classification (NCBI taxonomy): domain Eukaryota; kingdom Fungi; phylum Ascomycota; class Pichiomycetes; order Serinales; family Debaryomycetaceae; genus Suhomyces; species Suhomyces panamericanus. The sequence continues at coordinate 190,721 of JAKTXI010000006.1, forward strand.
CACCATAACCATGGCACACCTCTGGCACGAATGACCTGTTCAGTCGATGACCACGAAGCCACCTCCATGTTTCAATCTCATCAAAGCCATCACCAGATTCTATAGGCAAGAGAGAGCGAACGAGGCAAAAGATGCACTTCCACTAAATCTAGATAAGCACTGTCATTGCAGTTGCAACCAGGGCCTGCGGAACTTCCCCGGAAATTGTTGTCACCTGGGCCGATAGCGAGGCCCGATAGTGGAGAGCCACAGCCCTAAGTCATGTACCACTAAGATCTACAGGGCCTTTCTTCAGGCTACAGAAATACGAGAGTAGACGAGAGCAATGTGTACGTTGATTGTCTCATGTGTCATTTCATACCCTCAGTTTCGGCCTTTGCCATCTGCTTCAGGCTTATGTGTTCTGGGGTAATCGTCAGTCTACCTCACTGCTATTGTCTGAGATGTGCGATACGAGAACCGATTACGCAGGGCAAGATATAGACCCGATACGAACCTTCGATACCCGAGATGCCCCTGAAAAGTCCCCGAATAGAACGGGGCCGATACCGGCCCTGGCTTATCGTCGACTACGGCCATGGCCATAGTTTCGGACTATCGGAGTACCCCACGAATGACGCTGTTCTTATCAGAGATTGCTTGGATGATGCGGTCGATTCACGTGCCACCAGGCCCAGTGACACAATTTCCCTACCACAGGTCAGCCAAGAGGAAGTGAACACACAATGTGCGGCAGTGGGAAGACCCAGATAACGGGTAACGAGGAAAATAAAGCGTCGAATGAATTAGTGATCATAGTGAATTAATTCACTATGATTGGATTAATTCTTGACCTGGCGAATTCATTCTCACTGATTGGAGAGTATTCTTGGACGACTGAAAAATTGCAGAAAATATGCACCCACGGATCGATTGTTTGGGGCAGATATGTGCAATTGCACACAGAACAGCGCCTGGGCACCCAGGAGGAGTTTGTATTGTAGCAGCACCAGGACCTGACGTTGCATGATGTTTCTTCACTCATGTAAGTCCGACCATTTTTTCACCGCCATTAGCCCGGGCTGCAGCGTCCCTGACACATGTCGGCGACTGAAATGTAGGCACCAGGAATGTGATGGGGCCAGAACGGCAGCGATCCATGGAACACCGTCTCAGGTGCAGGCCGGCCGATCACAAACCACCACCGAACAGGGCCTTTCGCTGTGGTGGTGGAAAGGATTTTCGGCCTGGTCCCCTGGAGACGCACTATGAGGTAATGGAGCTGTCTCATCTCAAGTGTCAGATTTTAGGCGGCCCTACAGATGTTCCAGGCCTAAAGTGGAGGCAAGGAACGGCCAGTGCCTGGGAATAGGAGCTACCACGAAGGGGATGCATGGAATTGGTGGCAGGAAAGGAGAGAGCAGACGAGGCCAATTAGGAGCAAATGGACACTCAATGGAAGGGATGAGCTTGCCACTCGCTTCAAGTCAACTCATCTTTCCCCAGTGCGATGAGCACGATGGCTGGCACTGAGCCCGGCTGCGAGAATAGACCCATTTTGCCGAGCTGGCTGAGATAGAAGCAAGTACCTGAGACAGTCCATCCATAGCTCTATGTCTACCATCCTAGTTATAATTCGATATAACCGTAATCCTACGTCCTAGAAACACTGGTTAATTCTCTCCATTTTGGTCTGTGTCTCATTCTTCCACACAGTCTCAGTCCCTCTCTGCCTTTCACCATAGGGCTCGTACTCAGAAACCCCAGCAACGTGGGCGGAACAACTGGACCAGGCTCGCACCGTGCCTGGGCTTATGGTGTTGCTTCACACGCTTGCTGACGGTGCTTGCTCGTACTGTGGGCCCATGGGGCCAATTCGCACTGAGTCCACATGGCTCTACCACATGGTCATTGTGACAGACTTGGGTCCGGGGTACCGGCCCGCGGAGTCTCCGCCGTTGTGAGTCAATCGGTTGTTCAGTTGATCGCCTTTGTTGTTCCCGATCCCGATCCCGTGCCGTTGTTCCAGTTGTTCTGGCTCCCTGCACCTGCTACCTTCTGCCTTGTTCGCCAACGGAAACGCACAGCGACAACGTTTCCACACCGCCCCTAACCCTCAGATGACGCAACCAGAATGGGACAAGACGGATGTGTCAGACAGGCCTGAGCAAGATTGCTTTTGCGAGCTCCACCTCCAACAGGCCTTCTATAAAGCGAGGGGCTCTGCTGAATATTCCACCACCATTACAATTCATACTCATTCATATTTCCCTATCCCGTGGTCCGTTTCTATCTGTCGATATTAAGCTATTAGCTCTCAGATTGGCTATCGAAGATCGCAACAAGACGAATAAGCTCAGCAACAAGAAGAATAAGCTCAGCAACCACAGGCCACACTAATAAGCTCCGAGACAAGCAGCAATCGAGTAACTTCATTCCCAGACACACAACAGAAGATATAAACTACGACACAATCTCTTGGTCCAGCTTCATCTTCTTCGTGCCACCTCCATCGCCACAATGTACTTGGTCTACCTACTAGGGTCGGTCCTCACGTACTTCGTGCCGTTGGCCCTCACTGTCAAGGCCCTCGACCCCTCCAGTCCCTCTCCAGCCCCTGCCCATCTCTTCCTCCTCAACTACTGGCTCTACTATGTGGCCATCGCCCACTTTGTCCACTACTACCTGGACAACTCCGACTCCGTCCAGGTCATCGCCACGCTCGCGCGGGCGTGGATGTTCTACGGCCACAGCAACAATATCCACCTCCTCAACTCCACGCTCGTGCGCACCGTACTAGGTGCACGGTCCATGGCCTCAGTCGAGGCCCAGTACGTGGACCCGTTGCTTCGGGGCTACGTGGACTTTGGGCCCAAGGTCCGTGGGTCTTCCCACTCGGTGCTCTACTCGTGCTTGCTCGCGTTGGCGGAGAAGCACCTGCACTACCCCCCTAGCGATAGGGAGAGCGAACAAATGTCCCGGTCCAGAAGTGGGTCCAAGGCCACCCAGAACAATCAAACCAGGGACAACACCCAAGGCAGCAGCCAGAGCAATCTAGGCTCGCCGTTCCTGTGGTTCTCTCGCATTGGCTACTCGTCGTCGCCTCGGCCCACTGACGTCGAAGCTCCCCTCCACATCTCACCCCAGCCCACGCCTGGCCGCAAGAGATCCATCAAAAAGACGATGACCTTGCGCAAGTCGCCCTCATACCAGTCGTTGGGTGCGGCGGTGGCCGCAGTGCCAGCGTCTGGTGCGCCCGCACCACGCAGAAGGAGCCATCGCAGTAGCGATCCTCCCTACCCTTCCCATCTCTGGGGAGGAATCCCGGTCCCAGAACAGGCTATCGACGATGGACCAGAAAGACCAGACAGAATGGAGAGGATGGAGAGAATGGAGAGAACAGAAAGACCAGACAGACCAGACAGACCAGACAGACCTTCAGCAGAAAGACTAGGGGACCGCACTAGCCCTAGACGCAGCCCTACGCAGGACCTTGCGGACCAGGACCTCCCCAGTCTCCACAGTCCCCAGTCGCTCCAGCACCTCCAGGACCAGATCCATGCCGACGTGCAGGCAGGATACCTGATGGAACAGGTCCACCGGGCCGCCAGCATCTACTCGCAGTCGACGGTGTCGTCGGACCCATCGTACCGCATCAACTCGGACTTCTTCTACCAGAACAAACACAAGTTGTTTCCCAAGCGGGAGTCCAAGGCCTTGCCACTCGTGCCATAATTAATGGCATGCGAATATTCATGGATATCCAAGCCTGCCATAGAATTAATGGCATCTAGACTGCCATTAGTGCATTGGACAGAGTCATTGCACTGGTGCTAGCGGCATTGGCCATGACATTCCATTGGTATCATTCTATTGGCATAACGCCGGACAGAAGGCCAGTTCCCACGTCAACCCCGTTGAAGGCGAGGTTGGGATGTCAGTATGACATCACGGGCAGTGGACTGTCCTGTCCGAGGCCAATGACCATGACGATCAATGCGATCAATAAAGGATCAATGGTTCCATTATCCTATCTGGGTTCTACATCCATTATGCATTAAACCAATGTCTCGCTGAATTTCACCGGACATCGATACGAGACCACGCCGTAACTCGCCATACACTTCCTTATTTATCTGGCTCATCCCATGCATTGTATATCATCAAACATTTTTCATTTTCCGCATGTAGCGAGAGCAATAGTTTTGGGCACGGCCAGCACCAAGCTCAAGTGCAGACAGACAAGCTCAAGTGCAGGCAGACAAGCTGTGTGGGCTCAGGCCTGTCAATGTTCATGTCCATATAATTACTTGTAGCACGGTGAATATCATATGTCACTAGCTGGTGCGAGATCCCATTTTAGAGGCTGTACGATCTAAATGCGTGGATTTTAACCTATGGCATGACAGCAGGTCCAACCCGGAGCCAGACACTACCTCCAGATCAGACACTACCACAATTCCACTACGAGAAATGGCCGCATCGGTAGCTTGCACGCGGTAAGAATCTCACTCCAGCCCCGTAATTCACTCCAGCCCCACCAATCCACCCAGCCTGGAGAATCAGCCCAGGACATCAGCCCAGGAATAATCCCCAGCCCCCAAAATCCACCAATCCACACACCCACTCTAATCTTGTAGCCTTCCTAGCGTTCCAAGTGTTCCAAGTGTTCCAAGTGTTCCAATCTTCCAATCGTTCCAATCTTCCAATCTGGGCCATTTCAAATCAATAACTCCAGTGAATCCCATTCCCTTCTATTCCTGGCAGCCTCTGACTCTCCTCTCCACGTCATCGCTCCTGCTTGCCGCACTACCGCCGTTGCTAGCTGACCCTCCTCCGCATTGTGAGGCTAAATAGTTCGATTCGATAACAACACCGGCTCCCCTCGTCACCCAACTAGCGACTACAAATAGGCCGTGTTTCCTGGCACCTTCTCCCGAGCCTTCCTGTCTTCTTTCCTTCGACCCGTGCTGATACTTGCTTAACCCTGGCCTGTGTCTGTTGCTACACTTCCCCTTGGCCGTCAGTCTGTGTGCGTGTGAGAGTGTGAGAGAGTGTGTGTGACCGCACTTCCGCTACGTTCATATCCCGATTGTTAGTTCGCCAGTGCTTCTATCGCCTTGCTACTATACCTCCGAGCTTCACTGAGTCAAGACAAATCATAAAGAAAGACGCTCGTCTCCTCCTTTACTGCCTTTCCTTTACTTGTCAGTTCATCCTCCTCCTATTCCGCCTTTCTTGTCGGTCCTCCTCCTCACTGCCCGCCAGTTGTTCCCGCATCGCACCGCTTGCCCCGTTCTGTCACTTCCAATTTGGAATACGCTCCTCGGGTGTTGATATCCTGCTTTTCGTTCCCGTGCTTAGCTACTCTGGAGGCTTTGTCATACCCGCCAGACCCTCCACCCTTTTGCTTCCTCTCCACCCTGTCCTGTGTCCACCCATTTCCTCCTCCCGTGATGTTCAAATCCGTGAGTCCTACCGACATCTCCAACAACCCCCACCCTCCTCCTTCGCAGCCGCCCCCTATCAACACCAATACTGCAAACTCCAACAGTACTAACAGTATCAATACCACCAATACCAACAGTATCAATACAAACTCCACCGCCTCCCCTACCTCCTCCTCCTCCTCCACTAATACCCCCTTCACCGCCACGGCCCTGCCCCTCCTCACATCCTCGCCGCTCCCTTCCCAGTTCCTGCTCATGGCCGCCGACTCGGCCCCCCCTCCGTTGGTCTCTACCGCCGACGCCTCCGCCATCACTGTCGACAACACTCCCCGCACGGAGCAGGTGGCGCCCTCCGCCAGCGACGACCCCAACGAGCTTGTCCGCCAACGCATCATCCTCAAGGAGCAGTGGTTGAACGAGATCAAGAATCAGTGTTCCCTCTTGATCAGCGAACTCGACGCCAACAACGACCCCGAAGCCATCGTCAAGCGCCACATCTCCCAGCTCAAAAAGTACCACGAGCTCAAGGACATCGCGTTGGGTCTAGTGACCATGATCGCCGACCAGCGCAAGTTGAGAACTACGGATATTTTGGAGGAGATGAAGGTCGAGCTTCTGGAAGATTACGACTAATGCTGCGATGCCTGTAAATGATAATAAACGAATGTAGATAGCCAGCTGTAGCCAGGCAGATAGCAGACTACGATATAGAAATAATAGACAAATTGGATCAAGCAAGTAGAAATAGAGAAAAAGAGAATAGATCAAGAATGAGAATAGATGAAGAAATTTACATGAAATTAAACTTCTGGATCACATATCCCAATATCCATGAATATCATAAGAGAATAGATCAAGAAAGAAGATTTGGGTAGAATCGAGTCGATTGGGAACTATAGCTTGCAAAAAATAGATAGAGAAACTGGAGAATTAGAAGAAAGTAACTGGAAAGTAGAAAAAATAACTGCAGAATTAGAAGAAAGTAACGGGAGTTTTAGATGAAAGTAACTTGGAAATCGAAGGAACTGGACAAATACCTAGAAGTAACTGTTAGAGTAACTACAGAAATAGTAGAATAGAAGATCCATGTAGACATTGCGACAGTAAAATAGAAATCACAGAACAATAGTAGTCATTAGAAAGAACAGTAGAACAAACGAATTGGTTACCAAGACCGAGGTATGGTCTCCTTCACCATGCTTTTCCTCATGATCCAATCTCCAATCTACGGATAATATTATAGTGGGGGAATAGATAATCCGAAACGGAACCTAAGTACTAACATTCCAGTAGTAGATATCATTTTAACCGGCACACCAACTAGAACATGACAATTGAGACGGGAAGCATGACCTGTGGTGCTAGTGGGTCAAGTTGACCCCAACACTCAGAAACCAAAAAAAATTAATCGGGCTGTTTTTCAGCATCCAGTCCAATGCAACAATGCCCAAAGGAATTCGATTATATTTCTCCGTTGCCAATCCCAAATTCTCCGTTACCAATGCCCCAACACTTCTTCAATAGAGCACAAGCAAAAATCCCTCTTCTACTTGCCCAGCAGACTGCCCTCAAGGCACCAGGCACATTTCGGGGTCCAAACCAGGGCCAAAATGCCTGTCCTCTTATTTTCACCTCATCTCATTTGAGATACCAGGTGAAATTTCACCTGGTGCGAGTCTAGCAAAGCAGAGAAGCTGGCGGTGGAAGGTTGCTCTTTGCAGAAAGTGAAACCGCCCTAGGGTGACACACCGTGGAAGCATCGCTGGGCTGCCGGTTGTCGTAATAGTACCAGTTGTGAAGCCGACGCTCTTCGAACCTGCAACTGGCCGTGTATTCTGTCGCACTACTAAAATTAGCGAGAAATACCGCCAAACTCGACAGCACAGGTGAGCCAGTGCAGGGCCAGGAAAAGGGGCACGCCAGGCGGCCTAAAGGCCCGAAGCATGCAAGGGAAGGGCTTCCAGGGGCAACGTGGCAGAAAACAGAGGTTTAGGCGCCAGCTGAAACAAAAGCACGCGAATCGAGGCACCGAGGCCATCATCATACGGGACTGGAGCTTCCATATACCGTCTATCGCAGCGAGTCGTGGCACTGTACTTCGATATTCTACCGCGACCTCTCGCTACGGCTCACAAGACAATACCGGTGCGCATCACCCCAGCAGAATCCTCACATGACGACTCCAGCACCACGACGACGAACATGCCGAGCACCAATGCCATTTATGTAGAAGCTGCCCTTCCAACTCTCCGCCGTACGCCGTCACTAACGCACGTAGCCTTAACCTAAATAATCTCTAGCTACTATCCCACTCCTGCCTCCCTGTTCCTCGCCCCATTTTCACCCTTTTTCCAGCTAGTTCCATCGCGCTCCATGCGCTTGCTGGGCTTGGCCCACCGAAATTGGCCCATGTATCTCATCGCATGTCTCGGAATCGAGGGCTCCAATCCGAGACCCAACCGGACATTCACACCAATGGCAACACCAATGGGTCCAATAACCCCCACTCTATTCAATCCACTCCTTTCAATTGTAGCTGTGCTTCTTGCCCTGTAATTCTTTCTCTCTCATTCTCTCACTCTCTCGTGGTACTGCACTCCACATCTTATCTCGCACTAGTCCATAACCCTCCCTATTACTCCTACTGCCCACTGTACACTCCCCAGATCACCGCACTCCCTAATGAAAAAAACCCTTACCTTCTCCACTACCACCACCACCTTCTCATTGCTTTGCTCCTTCCTCTCCACACCAGGCCCAGTGTCTCCACCTAGGCATCCTTCCTCCCCCTCCTCCTCCGTACCCCTCGCTGCCAATACTGCCCAAATCCCTTGCCTTTAGGTGCTGGCGCTGCCTTTTTCCGTCCTGTTTTGGTTCTTCTACCCGCCTTCACCACCACCACCAACACCACCACCTCCACTTCCCTACTACCCAGTATTGCTCGCCCCAGAGGCCGTATCCAGACCGAGGTCTCTCCAGACTGATCCACCAACCACGCAAACCCTCCACATCCACCGAAATACCTCCCAATGCGCCTACTTCCCCTAATCATTGGCCTCTTCGTGGTTCTCTTCTCCCACATCTCCCTGGTACTATCGCTGCCTGTGGTGGAAAAGATCACCACCACGTACCTCGACTACGAAGACCACTACGCCCAAACCCCCGGCCCCACATCCTCGCCGTCGAGCCTCCTTCCGCTTGACCTCCGGTCCATCCAGGACTGCCGCTTGACCGACCTCCTCTTGGTCAGCGACATCGACGGCAACTTGCATGGAGTAGAACGTAATAGCGGCGCCCTATTATGGACTCTCCCCATCGAAGAGCCGTTGGTCCGCATCTCGTCCAACCACTCCTTCGAAAACGCCCAGTCCAACATCCTCTGGTTCGTCGAACCGTACCAGGACGGCTCGTTGTTCTACTTCACCCCCAAATACGGCATGAACAAATTGCCCACAAGCATCCGCGACCTTGTGCTCGAGTCGCCGTTCTCGCTCAGTGGCGACGACAAGATCTACACCGGCTCTCGCCGCACCTCGCTCTACTCCATCAACATCCACACCGGCGAGATCAAGAGTTCCTTCGGCAACCAGGAACATTGTCCCGTCCCCAACACCCATGCCAAGTTGCATCCCAGCATGCACGACAATGAGGACACCATCATGATCGGCAAGACCACCTACGAGCTCATGATCCACTCCAAGCTCAACACCAACGTCGTGTGGAATGTGACCTACTCGCAATGGGGTCCCAACAACATCGACAACGACCTCATCATGCAGAACCAACAGAGCGTCGACAAGCTCTACTTCACGCCGTTCCACGACAAGTCGCTCTTGGCCATCAACCGCGACTTGGGCACCACCATCTGGATCAGCAAGTTGCCGTCATTAGCCGTCAACGTGTTCGATGTGTTCCACAACGAGAAGAGCTCGGAGTACGTGCTTCTTCCGCACCCGTTGAAGGTGCTCAACGACCTCCAGTTCCGGGCGGACGAGGCCACCTACAGCTCCAACAACGACCTCGTGTTTGTCAACAAGACCAGCAACGGCAAGGAGTGGTTCGCCATGAGCTTCCTCAACTACCCTACCTTGATCAAAAACGCTCCCATCTCCAAGTACCAGCTCGACTTGTACAAGTTGCACAACCAGATGCCGGTGGACATCGAGTACTTGAAGAACTTCCGTCTTCTCAATAACCCGCAGTCGCTGGTCGAGGCGTTGGTCAGTGGAATTCACAAAACCTACCAGCTCACAAGCGATACCATGTACCAGCCCGTTGCCAAATTCTCCAAGTCCAAGACTGTTAATTTGATTGGAGACGGATCGCTTTCTCACACAATTTCGGAAGACTCCGCACCTGAGGAGTCGCAAAATATCATGGACGGCATCAAGTTTCCCGAAAAGTCCTCCATCGGCTCCGATTTGATGATTTTGGACCCCATGAGTGACAAGATCCCCCAGCATGTGGTCCCCACATACCCTCAAGAAACCGGAAAAATGGAAGAAAAACCCACTTCCAACATACTGAACATGGTGAGCTACTTCACCTTGACCATAGTAAGGAGAATCGTGGAGGATGTCATTATCCTCTCCTTGATATTGTACGTTGTCCTCAAATACTTGTCGAAAAATATTGACAAGAACGCCTCGTTGAACGGGAATAGAAAAGATGAAGAATTAGAGGAAGCCCACGAAGACTCAGATCCCATAGATGATAGAGCAATAGAGGTCGAGACCAAAGATATAAATCCCAAGGATTTGCAAGAACTTCCTATAGAGCAAATTAAGGAAGTGAAAAAGGTGACAATACTCACGCCAAATGACTACTTGGAAAAGGATACACCTGAAGCAGATGATGCCACAGTCACTGAGTTGACGGACGTGGAAGATTTCAAGGATCAGAATGAAAACGACTCCGAAGAAGTTACGAAAAAGAAGCGCAAGCGTGGAACTAGAGGAGGTAAGAGAGGCGGGAGAAGAGTCAACAAGACCAAACAAGAGAGTTTGGCTGCTGATAACGAAGACGAAGAATTGACCGAAGACCAAGAAATTATTTCGACAAAGAGCCTCTTGAAACCAATTCCCCCTCCCTTGCTGAAAGCGCCAACCAAAAAGCTTCAAATCGAGAACAATCTTGTCCTTACAGATAAAATCTTGGGATACGGATCTCATGGTACTATTGTGTATCAGGGAACGTTTGAAAACCGTCCCGTTGCAGTGAAAAGAATGTTACTTGACTTTTTCGACATTGCCAACCACGAAGTTCGACTCTTACAGGAAAGTGATGACCATCCAAACGTCATTCGCTACTTCTGTTCTCAGTCATCGGAAACTGAAAAGTTTCTATACATTGCATTGGAACTATGTTTATGTTCCTTAGAGGATATAATAGAGAAACCCAAGAAGTCTTTGAAATTGGGAGTCATTAATTACACCGAAATCCTTTACCAGTTGGTCAGTGGTTTGCATTACTTGCATTCATTAAAGATTGTTCATCGTGATTTGAAGCCACAGAACATTTTGGTTGCTGCCAAAAACAACAAGATTCCATATAAAGACGGCAAACCAATGATCCTTGAAAACAATGTTCGTTTGCTCATTTCAGACTTCGGATTGTGCAAAAAGTTAGACCAAGATCAATCCTCTTTCAGAGCAACTACCCAAAATGCTGCTCTGGGAACATCTGGTTGGAGGGCACCTGAGTTACTTTTAGATCATGACTTGATGGAGATTTCTCCTGATACGATTTCGTCTATCAATTCCTCATCCCGCCATTCAATTAATGACATGTCCACTACTCCATCATCCCTGGGAAAGAGGTTGACTAAATCCATTGATATCTTTTCATTGGGCTGTGTCTTTTTCTACATATTAACAGGTGGTTTCCATCCTTTTGGAGACCGCTACTTAAGAGAAGGAAACATAATAAGAGCAGATTATGATTTATCATTATTGAAGACTGCTTGCCCAAGTGACACATATGAAGCCACCCATCTCATTTCATCGATGATCAACGCAAACCCTAGGTTAAGACCAAGTACTTCCGCTATTATGAATCACCCAATGTTCTGGAGTATCAGCAAGAGATTGGAGTTTTTGCTTAAGGTCAGCGATCGATTTGAAGTGGAAAGAAGAGATCCCCCAAGTGAGTTACTCTTGAAATTGGAAAAGCATGCCAAAACTGTGCATGCAGGTGATTGGCATAGCAGATTTAATTCCGACTTTATTGACAATCTTGGAAAGTACAGGAAGTATGACAAGGAAAAGCTCATGGACTTATTAAGAGCAATCAGAAATAAGTACCATCACTACAATGACATGCCTCCGGAGCTCCAACAGCAAATGTTTCCCTTACCTACGGGATTCTACAAGTATTTCAACGATAAATTTCCTAATTTATTAATGGAGGTATACCATTTGATCTGTGAAGAGTTACCTTCGGAACACGTCTTCAAGGACTTCATCTCAACTAACTAGGTGTTTCAATGTTTAGCATGAACTTCAGTTCGTTCAATTCTTTTGTATATTCCCATCAAGGGAGCGTATTTCAAGGTGTTTTTTGATGTATACCTGTAGCAGATGTAGATGATACAGTAATAGATCTGATTAACTGCAGATGAGAAATGGAGAGAAAATGGCAAGCACGAGGATTTTATAACCTCAACCACATATGCTCCATTGTGATAACTCTTATTTGTGGCCGTTGCTGTGAATGGTATAATTATGGATAGATTAACTTGTTTAAACTTCATGCATGTTAATTCTTTTTCTTTCTTGCTTCCTTCTTTGGTTTTGTCACTTTCCCTGCCTTCTTGGACAGACTCTTGGTGTTAGGTTTCGTAAGAGACTCTTCTTCAGTGTCTTTAAACTTGGTATGGGTTCCCTGAAAGTTGACCTTACTGATGGCAGGACCTTTCAAGGTATCACTAGCAGCAGCACCTCCACCATTCAAGCCACTACCCAAAGCATTCTGCAAGAATTCTTTGGCCTTTTCGGCCTCTTTCTTCTGGATTTCTTCTTCACTCTTTGCTCCACTCTCAAGATCCTTAAGTCTTTTCATGTATGTTTTGATTCTGGTCAATTCTGCCATGATTGGATGGTTGTCGGTGTTGATTCCAACACTCTTGAGGTATGAAAAGAGCAATGAGATCAAAGTATATGCGTAGTTGTTGTAGACCTTGATTTGGTTAAGGTTACCATTTGGGGCAGCTTCTGCCACGAGTTCATCAAGAGACTTCTTGAGAATAGGCTCAAGTGTGTCGTGGAGCAGACTCACATTAGCATCAAGTGACTTAATGAAGAGTCTGACCTTATCTATGTTCTCCATGATTGATATATATATGTTGTATGGTGTTAAAGTAGTGGAATTTTGAACTGTAGTTTAGTGCGAGTGAAAAATTGGGATGCTCATCGAAAGGTAAAAGAACAACCATCAGTCCAAAAGGCATTACCTACGAACAGGAAGCAGAACTTAAGACCATAGAAACTAAGAAGCACTAATTTCAATTTCTATAGCACTTTTTATTGCATATTACAACTTTTCCCGTCATATTAGCACAGTTATAACTACTACATCACATCATGGCAGGTTTGCGTAAAAATAGAGAAATCTTGTCAGGAGGCAAGAAATATGCCCAGAAGGCGGCCAAGAAGCACAGAGTCGAGGAGGTGGTATTTGACAAAGAGTCAAGAGTGGAGTATTTGACCGGTTTTCACAAAAGAAAGCTCCAGAGACAGAAGAAGGCCCAAGAATATAACAAGGAACAAGAACGTTTGAACAGAATTGCCGAACGTAAGAGCATGAGAGATGAGAGGAAAAAGGATATGGAAACCCGGTTGACCCAGTTTAACCTGACTATGAAACGTATAACGGACTTTAACGATAGTGACAAAGAGGATGAAAATGATGACGATTGGTCCGGTTTTGGAGAAGACAAATCTTCCAAGAGCGAAGAAGTGGAAGAGGACGATGAGGAAGAAGAAGAAGACGACGAGGAAGAGGAGCAGAAGCCTCCCAAGGGTATTCTTCACCACAAGGAAATTTACACATTAGACACTTCGGAATTGCCATCTGGAAATGCCATAATTGATGAAGAAACTACAGTCGAGGTTGAATCCTTGGAAAATCCAGCAATTGAAAGTGCAAGACAAGCAACACTCGAGGCTGTGGCTCGTGCTAACAATGTGAACTTGGCCAAGTCAGACGAAGTGCTCGAAAAGTCCATCAAGAAGGCCAAAAATTACGCAGTTGTTTGTGGAGTCACCAAACCCGAAAAGCAAAAGAAGAAGAAGTTCCGTTACTTGACCAAGGCCGAAAGAAGGGAAAACACCAGGAAGGAGAAGAGTAAGAAGAGTAGAAAGTAGGCTAATTACATAATAGATTACCAATCATATTCACCAGCATGCAGCTAAGTCAATGTAGGCAGCTTTGAAGAAACCAAGTAGAACGAAAATTGAATATCGTTGTATTCCATAACTTCGATGATTCTTGTCCTTCTTTCCCTATATTCTTATCCAGGGTCTTCCTGTCACTCCATCTCAGCCCTAATCCGGGTAACCCTTGTCATCTCGAGACTATAAGAGGAGCCGAATCCGCTGTTCTCGACCAAAAAACACAGTGCTAGAAACAAACAGGCACAACCGTTTTGTCACTAATTGTATGTACATTGCGGAGTAACGTGATGACACGATGTCGCCCCAAACGGAGGCTCCTCTTCAGGACTATGACCGATTCGATTCATGCCAAACACACTGAAAATTCTGACGACTCCATTTGTGCAGTACTAACATATAGAAAAGGAAGGCATTAGTACGATTTAGTGGTCTTTGGTGGGTCCTTCTTTACGGATTCAATATTCACAGTGTACACTGTGAGGTCATGGTGCCCCTTGTGCGTATTGGGTTCAATGGGCTCACCTGAAAGATGTGAAACGAGACAACGCAAAAGTGGAAGCAAAGAACCCTTTTGGACCCATTCTGGTGAAATTTGTGGGACTAAAGTATGCGGTTAGACCCTTCGTATTTCCACAAGGAGAAACGCAGGTTATTCGTATGGTGCCACGCAGTGGCAGGCACCTCGTAATGCTAATGATGCTTCCATGCTAATCATGAATTCTGATTACAACCTTTACGTGCACAGCACGCTGAAGCATTTACGAGGTGTCTGGAGTAAATTGTAGAGCCGCTTAAAGTGCTTGAAGTGATGATCTAGAGTCACATGGATACATTGCAACGTCCATAGTTGAACTACGGATTTTGAATTGCAAATTTTCCAATACTTCAGAACCACTCTTCAAATGCTTAAGCCAGAAAAGGTGCAAACACTTTCTATGCATGTGCCAAAACTTTAATCTCTATTCTTATCCTTCTATCCTCTTTACTGTCTCTTTTCAACCGCTTTCTTCTTTATTGTTCTGTTCTTATACTACTGCATTCCCTGGTTGTTTTTGGCCAAATCATAAGCTGGAGTTTACTGAAAATCCTCTAATTCAGGAACGATCTGCGGTGCCTGAAACCAAGGTAACCGAGTGTTCGAACATTCGAAAGGCGTCTGTTTCTGCAACACCGACACTTTGATCCATGTCGTATTCACTGAAGTACGCTTCTGCGTATGCCACATACTCTATTATTTTACGATTTTCCCCATTCTATTTCTCCATTTTACATTCTCTTGTTACTTTCTCTATTCTACTTTCTATTCTACTTTCTCAATTCTCCATTTTCTCCATCTATTCTGTTCCATTATTGAAACTCTCCACATCCGCAACCGCCTACCCTTTTCAACATGTAGAGTGCCCGTTTTGGGCCGTACGCCTGCATCCTTGGGCGCCCCATTGGGCCTGGCCTTTTTCCGCCCCTCTGCCACCTTTCCACCGTTTTGCTCTGTTTACCCACGTCGCATTGGTGATGCCAATCCTCAAAAAGACGCGCACTTTAAGCAACCAAATAGACCTTCTTTCTTTCCACCATTCCCATGTCGGACACCGAAGAACTCCTCTTTGAAGACTTGGTGCCGCTTCCCTTCAAGGTGCTAGGGTTCCTCTGGCTTGGAACCGTGTTGTGGCTTGCGGTTGTGGTGGTGTTGACCAAACTCACCCCCATCAACATAGCCCACCTCATCAAGTTCTCGTATTCCGCCCACGACTACACCCAGTTGGACCACAACCTCCCAGCTTCCGGCGAGTTCGCCACGTCAGTGGTCCCCAACCGCAAGGAAAGCGCCGTCATGGCCATGGGAATCGGCAAGAACGTGCGGGCCTTGACGGTGGCCAACTTGGGCGGCTACGTGGTGTACAGGCTCCTCGGCAGCATGGTGGGTGATCTGGGCTTCGCAATCCACAAGTTGATCCCGTTGGCGTTGGTGGGCTTCAATCTCTACACGTTGTTCCTGCCCTCCAGCGACCCCAGCCACCGGGGCCAGTACCGGGCGTTCACGACGGCCAAGCGAGTGGTGGCAGGAAACATCAACGCAGAGGCCATGCGGGTCAACGACATCTTGCTCTCGGACTCGTTCATGTCGTACGCCAAGGTGCTCAACGACTTCGGGTTGTTTGTGTGGAAATACTACTTTTCCTCCGACCCCTACAACAACTACCTCGAGTTCGCCGTGTTGGCCCTCCCCGTGTTGGTCCGCATGAAGCAGTGCTGGTTCGAGTACCGCACCACCCACAGAACTGCCCACTTGTTGAACATGCTCAAGTACGCCACCAACTTCGGGCCCATGGCCGTCAGCCTCGTGATGAAGGAGTACTTGTGGTCAGACTACACTGAGGACCCCAACCTCAAGCGCGAGGAGTTGGCCAAGTTGAACATGTTGAACAACTGGTGGTACTCCATGTCGTTCCTCAGCTCCACCTACTCCTTCGTGTGGGACATCAAGATGGACTGGGGCTTCCAGGCCTTCGACTACCTCTTCAACATGAAAGCCGGCTTCATTCCCATCCGTCCCGAGAGCCAGTTGAACTTCCCCGACATTAAGGTCTACTACGCCGGAATTGCCATTGATTTCGCCTTGCGCTACATCTGGGTGTTGAAATTCTTCATTGTGGACATCGAAATCGCCGATCCGGCTAACTTGACCTACCTTCACATCGTGTCGACGTTCTTGTTTGGATACGACGCGTATTCGTTCGGCTACACCATTCTTGAGATTCTCGAGGTGTTCCGTCGGTGGATGTGGTGTTTCTTCAAGCTCGAGGCGGACTGGGTCAAGTTGGGACTTTCTTCCAGCATTGAGCTTGAAAATGTCCCCAAGCAGAACTAAACGGACAAAATAGAAGCTTATAGATTAATACCACTGACCGAGTGGAGATACTTGAATGTAGGTAAGAGCAGACTATAAAGGGTTTGCTCCTTCGTACAGTTGATAAAAATGTATCTCTCTTGATAGTCTTTTCACATTATATCAAGTAGAAATTGAAGTAAGAGCGATAATCTGAAAGGAGAAATATTATAGCAGGGAATAATTAAGCAAAAGGATATAATGAAAAGAGCAAGCACACACAATTTGAATGGGATCCTTTTGGTACATTTTCATGTATGACTTTTCGGGAGAAATTCGTTACATATGCCACTTCCATTTCCGAATCGTCCGGATCTAATGATTCATGAATATTAATTCGTGTTCAAAGTTCACCTTGGTTCATGTTCACGTTCTTTCTTTCCTATTCACTAATATGCACCTTGTTCTCACTTCTCACCTTCTACCTTTACTCCCTTGACAAGTACCTCCCTTATTTCCTTCACTACAGCGTACTAAGTAGACATTTATAGATTAATCGTACAGAATGCAAGTTTAGTGGCGGTTCACAAGAAACAACCGTCCATGCTCATCTCAACTGATGAGAAACAGAGTTCAACAGCGTAATATGGTTCAGAACTGCCAAAATCAATGACAGAACAACGACAGAAGACCTAATCTCCTCCTTTCACCATATTCTTTCACGTTATCAACGCTCTTGAGGCTCCATTTACTGGTTCTCGAGCCACTTTTGAGCAGCGTTTCTCCAGGACAAGTCGGCCTTAGGACTGATTCTGTTTTCGGAGGCCCATTGGTACTTTAATGGGGACTTGATGGTGGCGTAGATGACTAAGACCGAACTCATGGTCGCAATAGCAGCGATACTCAACTTAGGTGCATGGGCCATGATTGTTGTATGGTGTTGAATAAGTTCGATTTGCTTTGATGTGGTTGGATGAAGGACGGGCGCGCGCACGACCAAGGGGAAATATAGAGTCTAGGAAAGAGGAAGGATTAGGAGGAAAGAAAGGAGTGGAAAAGTATAGAATACGTTATGGTGTAAGACAGGACAAATTTCGGTTACTTCTGAATTTTTTGTATCCTCTCCAGTTTATTTTGGACCATATATCGTGTGCCCTTTGTCATGGTAGTAGAATTGATAGTGCGAGGCATAGCGAAAGAGAGGTGTTATATTAATTAGAGAGGTGTTAGATTAATTAGAGTAGACACTTGGCTGCAGTGAAAGTGGAACTAGATTGCCTGTACGCTTATGGTAAGCTGGCCCGTGAGCCCGCCATGCATCCGGGCAGCCTGCTGGAGTATATTCGGGAAGTTTGTATTACGTAATCCATGACCAATCTGAAAATTTTCTCATAAAAATTCTTCACCACCTTCACTACTAGCCATCATGAAGTCTGCCGCTGTATGGTCCAGATCCCTCGGGGTGGCCAGTCGGCGCTCCTACCACATTCCTTCCGTCAATAAGTCCTTGAAAACAGAATATTCCGCCATCAACGATTACGGAAGTTACAAAAACAACGTGTTTACCCACAGACTTCCCGAATCAACAGCCCAACAGTCCCCTCCATTAGTAGCATTGCATTCCAGATTAAACTTGCCTTCTAAGTACTCCTTGTCCACGTTGTCGCAAGCTTTGAATTTGAACATCAACGAAGGCTTGGTCAACAACTTTGGCCTCAATACCTTGGGTAAGAACCTCTTGTCATACTACGTGTCAGAACACCTCTTGGTGAAGTACCCAAGATTGCCCATGCCCATCCATAACGTTGCTGTGGACAGCTTGATGGGTGTGGACACCTTGCACGAGATCGGAAAGACCTGGGGTATCGAGAAGGACGCCTCCTCTAAATTGGACAAGTTCTTGAGCCTGGAGTCCGAATTCATAAAGTACGGCAAATTGAGATTCTTGAGCGACAAGCAAGTGACCGAAGTCGGAGACGCCGGTGTGCACGAGCTTTCTACCTCCGAGATCGCCACCAGAAACAACTCCTCGTTCGTTTCCGACGAGGCCCAAAGCTACGCTTCGGCCGTCAGAGCCATCATTGGTGGATTATACACCCACTGCGGTGAAGAGGCCACCCAGAGATTCATCCAGGACCACATTTTGTCCAGAAAGTTGCCATTGGAGGAGATGTTCCAATTCAACCAGCCTACCAGAGAATTGGTCCGTTTGTGTGACAAGTTGGCCTTCGAGGAGCCTCTTGAAATCAGATTAATTGCAGAGACTGGACGTTTATCTGCCCATGCCATCTATGTTGCTGGTGCTTTCTGTGGAACCGAAAAGCTCGGCGAAGGCATTGGATCTTCCATTGCCGAGGCCAAGACCAGATCGGTGGTCAACGCCTTAAAGTCATACTACTTATACTCTCCATTGGACGCCGAGGGAAATGCCGCCAAGGTTCCTAGTGCCAAGGACTACAAGTTCGAGGGAGTTGTTGGATTGGGAGATGTGGCTATTTAATTGTATATAGTAACCGTAAGAACCACGAGTAATAGATCTGACATAGAAAAGTGTAGAAACACCCGAGGGACTTGTTTCCTTGAAACTTCCTACAGAAGTTTGAATTAGATATAAGATCAAATTATTGAAAAATAGCCGAAATATTCAAGAGGAAAAAATATAGAATACCATATTGTAAAATCAAAATACTACTTTTGAACTAGATTAGTGGAGTGAGTGTATAAACCTTGAGCTAGACTAAAGGAAATAAATATAAGGTTTTCTTGTCGATTCAGTATATCGATTTAAATGAAAAAAAAAGCTCATGTTGTAGAAAGCTCCACAAGAGAGAATGCCAGAAAACATTATATGAATTTTATGGGTATTATAAAAGATATCTAATTTTTGTAAAAAAGGAAAACATACAAGACGAGGATTGCAATGATACAGACTCTATCGTGTATCTATTTAAATACTTTCTTCCCAAGCTTCACCTTTTTTCTCATTCCAGACTCCGATCATAATCTAATTCTAGAGTATGAAAAAGCACATTTTCCAGAGAACAACCCTGAGATACTTTCTATATTAATCTCTATAATATTCATACTTCCATTCTCCTTTCTCTATTTGATTTCATACTTCCATTCTCCATTCTATCTGTATTATTCATTCTTCCATTCTCCATTCTCACTACACTCTATGTTACCATTAATTCCAGCTTTTATTCATTATTTACCGCATGCACCGCCGCTGAGCTTGGCCTTGGAGGCGTCGTCGAGCTTGTTGTAGCATCTGACCAATGCAGCCACAAGGTCCATGTTCTTCAACTTCTTGGTGGAGTCTTGCGATCTCTGCACGTCCAACACACACGAGTACTTGGTGGAAGTGTCGGTGCAGTTGTCGGAGCCGTTGTACTCGACGAAGTCGAACTCACACTCTCCATTTTCAAGATCTTCCTGCTTGTTGTAGCATTCTCCGTCTGGAAGGTAGAGGGCTCTGGCCTTCAAAGGGGAAGCCACGGAGTAGGCCTCTGGGTCGTAATCTCTCTTGTACTTGCCAGTGCCCACGTACTGGTGGGTCTCCATGTTGACTCTGACAATCTCGCCGTTTTCCGACACAGTGTTGATCACATGGTACTGGTGGGGGTTGGTCTGGGGCGTCTTGTTGGCCAAGTGCGAGAGCACCGCCTCGGTAGGAGGCAAGATGGCGAAGCCTTCGTCGTCACGAAGAAGAGGGAAGTCGGAGGCCGAGGCCACTGCAGCCAAAGCTGCAACAAACACGGACTTGAAGAGCATGATGGTTGATTTTTCACACCCTGCGAAAACCACCAAATATATATAGATTTACACTTTTACAATTTTACCAATGAAAGCCTTGCGTGGTCGGCTTTGTGTAGCGCAGGGTAATTTATCAGATTAATCTGTTGTGCCGTGTGCGCATGTCAGGCCAATAATGACGGGTCGGGGCATCGCAATCCCGAGTGCGTCCTATGATTGGGTAGAAGTTCTGGGGAGCCCGGATCGGTGGAGTGAAAAGAATTGGGTGATATGCAAGGAAGATAGAATGCAGAGTGGAAGGGGTAGGAAGTGGGTCAATTTGGGGGAATATGAAGGGTCTGGACCAGCGAGATGAGATATTTGAATATCAAAGAATATGGATCCAATGAATATGGATTATGCAATGAATATGGACTATAATCAATGAATATGGATTATGCAATGAATATGCACTGTAATCAATGAATATGGTCTATAATCAATGAATTTATTTAGTGATGTATCTGGTTTATTATTGTTTATCCATTGAATCTCGCTCGTTGGGTGTCATTTATTGATTTTTGTCGTCAGATTGGAGACTTGTGGGCATCTCGTGGTATTGGTCAAAATGGCAGATTTCAATCGTAGAGTCTTAATAGATATTGCATGAGATCATTCATATGGTTCGTGGACTAGACGAGGTGAGTCTCCTTTCATCAATCGATCTCATCAATCGATCTGGAGATCTCCTTGGCTTCTTATAGTCTTGATCATCTGGGCTGAGTGCTTTCTTTGCCTGAGTAGGCTCAGAATTTGCTCAGCTCGGCTGCGGAAGCTCCACAGTAGATGAAGTGAATAATTACAGAAACTGGCCCACTGAGAGAAAGGGGATCACTACAGCTTCGGAAAGATAGTTGACCTTCTGGTTCTGGTTCTGGTTCTGGTTGAACCAACTCCTACTCGAGCCTTGTGGTCAAGATTTCTGGATATGACTCGCAAGTGGATTCTGAAGGAGATGGTGTCTCCTCTTGGGCAAAGTGTCTTCAATATACCTGCAGTATTGAAGTATGGATTCCGTCTATATGAATGTTACCCATCATTCCATTATTTGGTAGGGTTGTTGACAGTTCCTGCTTCTTTTGCTTGTAAGTTTGGTGGAATTTACAGTGTGAAGTTCTATCCTTTGTATATTGGCCCTCACTCAGTACAAGATTTCAGAACAATAAAATAGTGACTTTTAGTAACTTCATAGTCCTTCCCTTTGAATATTCACTTTTACCTAGGATTTTTCATTTTTTGCAATAACTTTAGCGAAACTACTTTGGTGGTGCAAAATTGAAACTTCGCTGAAAATTCTACTGGCGTTGTTTGTGAACTTTTTGTTGATTTTAAAGTATTTTGAAAGTTTTGGGGGTTTCAATCTAGGGAAACGACGTCACTGACGTAGGCAATAAAGAAGATTCTTCTTTTACTTGATTGTTTCTAAAGATTCCATTTAGAATTGTATGTACTGCCGATCGAATTGGAGTATTTTCCTAAATTTCATTTGAAAATTGTAACCAAAAATCTAGAATATTTGGAAATTTTCTACTATTTTATAATGATCTGACGTACACCTCGTTTGATAGATGTTACTCCGTCTTTTATTGAAACTCTTCATCTCCAGTTCATATAGTTGCTTATATCCACTTCGACATTGTACTATTAAGGCGATGAATATACAAGACATGTGGTTGATAGCAATTCTAATGTCCCACCTAAAGTAATTGAAGACTTTGAAGAGTTTAATTGTCCAGTCCATTCTTCTTTCAAGTTACCCTCCTCCTCCATCCCTCACCAGTCTTGTCTGCTTTCTAATTACAAAGACAGTCTCTTCTTTTCCCTTCCCTACATTTACGGTAGTTTTTGTCGGTCGCGAGTCTACTTTAAATTAAACATTATAATACTCCTATTTGTTTCTTCTCTTACTCAAACCAACTCTCGAATTGGAAGTACATCTCTAAAACATTTCAAGCATTCATCATGGATAACACGAGTACAAAACCACTCCAATGTTCATAGATTCCCATCTCCCTTCCATGTACTGAATTCTCAGAATAGATAATTCGCAGCACTTAACTCACTTTAGACTGCCAATCCACTCTAAGATGACTTCCTTCAACTCAACAATCAAGCAATAACAGCAACAACAACACCAATACCCTACACTAATATCACCAGGTCCTTCCCTTTTACCTTTCAATAGTTCCGTTTCTACCTGATTGTTGTTGTAAACGCTGACCCCAGTCTCCTTATCATTTGCAACAGGTGCGGCCGAGTCAAACCATCACATGAAAAATTACGCACACAAAGTCCCCGTTCTCCTCTATAAAGTGCCAGTGGTTTCCTCATCGACCTCGACAACTACACGTTCCATATTCAAACAGACCCAGACCAGTGGCCATGTCCTTAAACATCCTCGTTATTGGCAACGGTGGCAGAGAACACGCCATCGTGTGGAGATTAGCACAGTCTTCTTCTGTGAAGAAGATCTATGTCGCTCCAGGTAACGGAGGCACTGCTTTCGATGCCAAAATCGAGAACATCAACTTGACCGGCTCTCCCAAGGACTTCGACGCCTTGCAGAAGTTCGCTGTTGACAACTCTATCGACTTGGTTGTCCCAGGTCCAGAGCAGCCCTTGGTGGATGGCATCACGTCCGTGTTCACTAAGGTGGGTATTCCAGTATTCGGACCTTCCGCCAAGGCCGCCTTGATGGAGGGCTCCAAGGCCCACTCCAAGTTGTTCATGGAAAAGCACAACATTCCTACTGCCCAATTCAAGAACTTCACCTCTGTGGACGAGGCCAAGAAGCACATCCAGGAGGTGGACTACAAGATTGTGTTGAAGGCCGACGGTATTGCTGCCGGAAAGGGTGTGTTGATTCCTCAAACCAAGGAAGAGGCCTTGCAAGGCTTGAACGAGATCATGGTGGACAAGAACTTTGGCGATGCCGGAAACGAGATTGTCATCGAGGAGTTCTTGGAGGGTGATGAGTTGAGTATCTTGACCATTACCGACGGATACTCCTTCTTCAACTTGCCCGCAGCCCAGGACCACAAGAGAATCGGTGACGGTGACCAGGGATTGAACACTGGAGGCATGGGAGCCTATGCCCCAGCTCCTATCGCCACTCCTGCTGTGTTGAAGAAGATTAACGAGCAAATTATCAAGCCTACCATCGACGGCATGAGAAAGGACGGCACCCCAATGTGCGGTGTGTTGTTCACCGGCATCATGTTGTCTCCAAACAAGGAGCCAAAGGTATTGGAATACAACGTCAGATTCGGCGATCCAGAAACCCAAACCGTGTTGCCCTTGTTGACCGACGACACCGACTTGGCCCAGGTTATGTTGGCTTGTGCTGAGCACAGATTAGATTCCGTCACTATCGACACCAAGCCATTATTCAGCACTACTGTGGTGATGGCTGCTGGTGGATATCCAGAGGCATACGGCAAGGGAGACGAAATCAAGATCAGCGACTCGTTGCCTTCAGACACATATATTTTCCACGCCGGAACCGGCGAGAAGGACGGAAAGGTGGTGACTGCCGGTGGCAGAGTCATTGCTTCAACTGCAATTGCTCCTACTTTGAGAGATTCGGTTGACAGAGCTTATGTGGGTGTTGACCATGTCACATTTGAGAAGAAGTACAACCGTAAAGACATTGCCCACAGAGCGTTCCGTGACGCTGAAAACGCCTCCACTGGAGTTACGTACGCCGAGGCCGGTGTTTCTGTTGATAACGGAAACTTATTGGTGGAACAAATCAAGGCCAAGGTCAAGTCTACTGCCAGACCCGGAGCCGATTCCGAAATCGGAGGTTTCGGTGGTTTGTTCGACTTGAAGGCCGGAGGTTACTCTGGCGACGACACCTTGTTGGTTGCAGCCACCGACGGTGTTGGAACCAAGTTGAGAGTGGCCCAAATTATGGATATCCACGACACCGTGGGTATTGACTTGGTCGCCATGAATGTGAACGACTTGGTTGTGCAAGGTGCTGAACCCTTGATATTTTTGGACTACTTTGCTACCGGAAAGTTGGACACCAACATTGCCGCAAAATTCGTCAGCGGTGTTGCAGACGGATGTATCCAGGCCGGATGTGCTTTGGTTGGAGGCGAGACCTCGGAAATGCCAGGCATGTACGATGTTGGCCACTACGACACCAACGGTACTGCGGTTGGTGCTGTGCACAAGGACAAGATCTTGCCCAGAATCGACGCCATGGCTGCGGGTAACGTGTTAGTCGGAGTGAAGTCCGACGGTATTCACTCCAACGGTTTCTCGTTGGTGCGTCACATTATCGAGTCATCCCAATACGAGTACACCTCGGTGGCTCCATGGACCCCTTCGGGCAAGACCATTGGAGAGGAGGTCTTGGTGCCTACCAAGATCTACGTCAAGCAATTGTTGAAGTCCATGCGCGAGGACTTGCTTTTGGGATTGGCACACATCACTGGCGGAGGCTTGGTCGAGAACATTCCTCGTGCTTTGCCCAAGAACCTCCAGGCCGTGGTGGACATCAACGCCTGGGATGTGCCGGCCATTTTCAAGTGGTTTGGCAAACAGGGCAATGTGCCCAAGCATGACTGGTTGAAGACGTTCAACGTTGGTATCGGCATGGTGTTGATCGTGGAAAAGGCCAACGTGGACCGTGTGATTGCCAACTTGAAGAACGAGGGCGAAGAGGCGGTGATCATTGGTCACTTGACCGAGCTTCCAGCTGGCGCGGCCCAATGCGTGGTGAACAACGCTGACGGGCTCTACTAAGAAGATCCACAAAAAAAGTCCATATTCCGTACAGTCCATATTCATAATCCATATTTAGTGCCATATTCACAGTCAATATTCTTAATCCATATTTAGTGCCAACTCTGTGTCATTATCTTTAGCGCAAATAAGTGCAGTCAAATTTAGTGTGTCAGTTCATACCCAGTAATTCATTCTGTGCCATATTCATAATTTTTAGTGGAAATAAATTGCAGTATATTTAGTGCAAGTGCAATTCAGTCATATATTCAGAGTCAATTCTGTGCAAATTAATTGCAGTCATATTCAGTCTATATTCATTAATTCAGTCTATATTCATTAATTCAGTCCATACTCAATAATTCAGTCCATATCCAATGATTCAGTCCATTATTATATCCAGTCCATATTGATAATATTGATGTCTCTACTAATTTAAGCGCCTGTGCCGAGTTCTCTGCCTAGTATCTGCGTATGGCCCCATCTGTCTTCCTGTCACGTGCCATGGCGTATCTCGACGGAAGCCGGTAGGCCCTTGCTCCACTTGCCGGCACTAGTCACTTCGATGGTCTTCCACCACGCCATTTCCCCTCTTGTCACAAGACACTAATGTAGGTATGGAATGGAATGTATAGCCTTTTGTAGAGCTGCTTACTAATTTGGTGCTTGATATATAATTAATTGATCTCATCTCGGATTTTGCGAGTGCACGATAGCGAGACTTCTTTTCAGACTCGACACCAGTCCAGCCGTACCCAGCGCCACACTCGCTCTTCCGCCAGAATTGCCCCCGCATAAGACCCACGTCGTCCAGGCGATTCCAGGGACCCAATTTCCAGCGAAAACGCATCAGAACTGACCGAGTAGCGTCGCCAGACTCATTACTATCAATTCTAGGCGCCAATACCCATATACCACCAAGCTCCCAGATTATCCACCAGTGATCGTTCATCCGTGCTGCTTTATCACCCAGCTCAGCTCCATACCCAGAATCACATTGCCGAACTCACTACCCTAGTAAGTTTCGAGTCGCCTTATCACCAAGTCACTATCGCCACCAAAGTCCCATTCTCCTATTGCCATGGGTCTTTTATCTCTTGGAACGCCTTTGGACTGGCACGAGTCTCGCATCCACAACGAGCATGTCCGTGAGCACGGCATCATCCAGCTCATCAACATGTTCAAGCAGCATGCTGGCAGAACCAACGACCGCTATCTTTGGGGAGACGAAGTCGAGTACATGCTCGTGGACGTCAACAAGGAAGCCCGCACCGCCAAGCTCTCCATCGACAAAGACTACATCATGAACGACTTGAACGATCCGGAAAAGTCCCTCCACAAGTCAGAGGCCAATGACATATTGTTCCACCCAGAATACGGACGCTTCATGATGGAAGGCACTCCCGCCTCTCCTTACAACGGCTGCTGTTTGGACAATTACGTATACGTGGAGCTGAACATGGTGGCCCGTCGTACCGTGGGCCAATCGGAGTTGCCTGCTCATATCAGACCGTTGACCTTGACGTCTTTCCCAAGAATGGGATGTCCCGACTTCACGCTGCCCTGTGCCAAGCCAATTGGCCCTGCTTCCCAGTCTTTGTTCCTTCCAGACGAAATCATCAACAGACACGTTCGTTTCCCCACGTTAACTGCCAACATCAGGAAGCGTAGAGGATGCAAGGTGGCCATTAATTTGCCACTTTACCCCGACTCCGAGACCAAGTTGTTGGACGACTCCATTCCCAAGGACCGCGGCTTGTTTGACAGTGACAAGGAGCCTTTTATTGGGGCCTCCAAGCCCGGCCATGTCTACATGGATTCCATGGGTTTCGGAATGGGTTCCAGTTGTCTCCAGATCACCATGCAAGCAGCTGACATTCAACAGGCTCGTTATCTTTACGACACTCTTGCTCCTCTCACTCCCGTTATGTTGAGTTTGAGTGCAGCAGCCCCTATTTTCAAAGGCTTTCTTGTCAACCAAGACGTCAGATGGAATGTGGTTAGCGGAGCCGTGGACGACCGGACTTTTATCGAAAGAGACGTTCAGCCCTACGATGGTTACGAATTGTACGGTGGCTTGAACGTGGACAAGAACCAGCCTCTTTCCACCGACGAATGCAACCATGCTAACGAGTATGGCGATTTGAAGGTCACCACCATCGACGGAAAGCATATCCAGAAAGTGCCCAAGTCAAGATACGACTCCATCGACAACTACTTGGGTGACTTGGACTACCACACCGGCTATTTCAACCCAGAATACAATGATATCACCACTCCTATCAACCAGAAAGTGTTCCAAAAATTGCATACAGAGAACCCCAAGCTCTTTGATACCTACTTGGCCCGCCATTTTGCACATCTCTTTGTCCGCGATCCATTGGTGTTGTTCAGTGAAAGAGTTAACCAGAATGACGAGTTGGAAAACGATCACTTTGAGAATATTCAATCGACAAACTGGCAGACCTTGAGATTCAAGCCTCCAGGATTGTACTCTCCAGAAACCGACTTGTCAACTAAGCCTGGATGGAGAGTCGAGTTCCGTCCAATGGAAATTCAATTGACAGACTTTGAGAACGCAGCTTACTCCAACTTCATTGCCTTGTTATCCAAGGCGATTCTCACATTCCAGCCCAATTTCTATATCCCCATCTCCAAGATTGAGCAAAACATGGAGACAGCACACAAGGTGGACTCTGCTATCAAGGAAAAGTTCTGGTTCAGGTCCATAGACCAGTGGAACTTGAACCTGAGTGAATTTACTGGCTATGACTTGTCCTGGTTTGACCGCTTTTTGAATGCAGGCAATGATGAATTGGGTAACCCAGAGGTATATTTGAATGGTTACTCGCGTAACGGGTGCTGCAGTAACGGATCTCGGGCCAGAAGAAAGACCATTGAGTCTATCTACGATGTTGATGACAAGGGCTTGGAAGAGAAATACACTGCTAACGAAATCATTAACGGTACTGACAAATTCCCTGGGTTGATCAGAATGATCATCAGGGTAATTGCCACTGAATTATTGCCAGAACAGGAGAAGCACCACTGCAAATCGGTCAACTTGGCCAACAATTTGATCAGAATCAAGCACTACTTGATGTTGATCTCGTACAGAGCCAGTGGAAAGATTCCTACTACTGCACACTGGTTGAGAGACCGTGTGTTGAAGCATTCCTTGTACAAGAGGGATTCCAAGGTTAGCCAGGAAATTAACTACGATTTAATTCAAGACACCATCGGAATTACCGACTTTTCGGATAAGAAGTTGGTATTTGAATTTTTCGGAGAGAACATTGCTGCATACTTAGGAGTATAGACTATAGACATGATAGAATATTATTTATGGATATACCAGTAGTCTAAAGAAAGAGAGTTGTGACTCTAGAAGCTACTATCAAAGAATCATTACTGTTGTTTAACCAAGATGACGAGAAAATGAATTCTCTAGATCCTTCGGGTGATATTGAATCAATCTAGTTGAAAAGTGATTCTGCAGTTTTATTGATTAGATAGCATTCTGTTTCCTGAAGAATTTACTGCTATGCAACTTGAAACCCTTGGTTTCAATTCTTACTTACAATTGTGTCAATTCCACCAATTGAAACACCAGAAATTATCATCAGCACCTAAAATTGATATCAGCAACCTAACATAAATATTAGACCGCACAATCTTGCCTCATTAGAGTCCAACGAATCTCATAATAATAGTGAAGCTTTACATGTCTGGTTGAAATTATTTGACGGCCATGATAATCTAAGGCGTTGGTCTAGATCGTGCAAGAGAAGCAGGGCCTCGAATTGTGGCCCGATTATTGGTTGGATCCGTAGAAGCCGTCTGCCTGGAATTGCCTTTAAAGTCTAAATTCATCTTCAAAAGTCTAATTAGGCTGTCTAACAAATGAGCCTCGATACTACAAGCAGGAGGAACTACGATTAGCGCCACGATTAGCGAAAGATATGGAATCAGATAATGAAACAGAGAGAGATTAGGTAAGGAGAGATAGAATCAGAGAACCCGGCAATGGGTTGAACTGGTAATGAGATTGTGGCCGGGTATGTTAGAGAACAATTGAAAATGAACAGTAGGGAACAAATTTAAAAATAACTCAGGAACAATATGGAGGGGACAGTCAGTCCAGCGTTGGGGGAGCTACATGCAAAATGTGACAGATTATGAATGACCAGAAGTGTAGAAGAATTGACTAACAATAGCAACAGCACGCAGTTTACGAATATTCAACCCCGCCAAATAACCAGCATTGCGAAAGTGCCTGAATTGACATGCACTGAAAAATGTGAAAAATACAAGACAATACAACAGGAAGCCAACGTGCGTGTTGAATGCAGTCAGTGGCTATTGACGAGACCAGTCAATAGCTGGTATCTTTGCTTCTCAATTATGATGGTCAATTACCGGAGTTATCAGGACTTCACCCCGAACTGGCACAAATAGGAAGATCTTGAGCAACCAGCACCAGAGAAGAGAAGACAGTCATAATACGGTTATAGCTCATTGACCATGGACCACAAAATGTACCCCACTAGATTGATGGCTTCACGTCATGCACCCCACCTTTCCACTTAAACCCCATTTAGCGACCCCCACTCATCAGACATCCACATATTTTCCAGCAATTGTCCGAGCAGAAACCACGAACAGGAAGCTACTAGAAGGTAGAATTGAGAGGAAAACTTCAGAGTAACATAACACCATAGTTACATATTGCATCAATGATACGTATTCATCTTCATCTTACTTGGATCTTCTCTTCTCCTTACGTCTTCTCTTTTACTAGCTCCCCTTATATCATCCCAATCCAGCACTAATCGCACTATTCGCACTATTCGCACTAACCCCACCTCGGGAGGTTCCAGCCCATCTTGGCAGGCCCACCAGCCCAATACGGCCAGTGAGTCCAGCTCCATTCACACAATTGAGCCAAAAAAAAACGTTCATTCTTCAATTCCATCCAGACTACCAGTCCGGTTCACGCTTATACCATAACCCCCCCCGATAATCATCTCTCTCTCCTACATTTGCCTCCACTCTGACAGGCCACAGTCTACACAGTACCCTCTTCTTCCTCGTTCTCTCGTTCTCTCCGTCTCTCCATCTCTTCTCTCGTTTCCATCTCGCCCTCTTTTCCTTCTCTTCCTTCACCTTCTTTACCTTATCTCCAAATGCAGCCGTCGCCCTTCCGTTTCCGACCCCAGTTTCCCTTCTGGCCCCGCACGACCCCCCTTCCCGACACGTCTAGTCTGATGACGACTTTCGCATATACACTCCGGGTGCCAGCGTCTATTTCTACTCTATCCCTAAACTCTCTGCAACTCTTCTTCTTTACCATGGGCTTACTAGATAACTTGAAGGCGTTTGTCCACTCCATCACCACCGAGGACCACTATGCCTCCTACGACCTGCCCTACAAGAACTCGGTCATCAACAACGGCAGCCAAAGTAGCGGCCGTGACCGAGACACCTCGTCCCGTCTCCACGAGTTGAACCGGCTTGCCACCGTCAACTCGTCGACCAACTCGTTGATCGGCGGCTCCCACAACAACCTGGCCACCAACGTGGGCTACCGGCCGGGCTTGAGAAGCTCGTCCAACGTCAACTCGTCCACCGACTTGCCGCTCCAGAACTTGAACGCCCAGGGCCAGCCGCCGTTGCCCTCCATGGACTCGTTGTGGGACCGCGTCGAGTCGTGGATCGAGCAGGAGTACCCCGAGTTGGAGGACTACTTGAACGACGGCGTCACCACCGCCGACTTGAACGAGTTCGAAAACGACCTCGGCTGCGGGCCCATGCCCGCCGAGTTCAGGCAGTTCTACAAGCGCCACGACGGCCAGTTCCGCGGCGGCAAGCCCACCGGCTTGATCTTCGGCCTCGCACTCTTGGACTTGGAGGGCATCTCCGAGGAGTACGCCGTGTGGAGCAAGGTGGCCCAGCGCTTGGAGAGACAGCAGTACATTGCGCAGAACCAGCAGTTGCAGGGCTCCTCCGCCTCCGCCGGCCGCGCCAACAACTTCATGGCCAACCAGCGCTCCATCCCCCCCAACGCCATCCAGTCCACCTACTACCACAAGGCGTGGATCCCCATACTAAAGGACCACATCGGAAACCAGATTGCATTGGATTTGGCGCCCGGCCCCAACGGCAGCTGGGGCCAGGTTATCATATACGGCAGAGACTTCGACACCAAGCTCGTGGTGGCCTCGAGTTTCGTCGAGTTCATCTTCAATTACGTCACCGACTTGGACTCCGGCAAGTTTACCATCGACTCGTCCGAGCTCAGAGAAGACATGGGCTACTTGTCTATCTCACGGGACGACGAGTATGGCGTCGGCGACGAAGACGAGGACCAGGGCGAGTTGTCGTTCCACGACACTGACGGCAAGGAGTTCGGCAAGGGCGCCTTCAAGGGCGACGTCAGCTACATCGAGGTGTTGAAGAGAAGAGCGTTGAAGAAATACGGCTTGACCGAGAACTTCGACACCGCATTCATTCCTGCCAGCGTGTCGGTCAAAAAGACCAAGAACGTGGGCAGCGGAATTTCGACCCCATTGAGATCCCTGAGCCCCACCATTTCCCTCAAGAAGAATGGCTCTAAAACTGCATTGATAAATTTGGACGGCACCAGTAAGGTTGCATTGCCCAAGGAAACTCTTATAGATGATAAGGTTGAGGCCAAGACTCAGCCCAAGCCACAAGAGTCTGTCAAGGAGACCCCAAAGCCAGCAGAGCCTGTCAAGGAAACTCCTGCTAAGGAAGAACCCAAGCCTGAAGAGCCCGCCAAGGAGGCTTCAACCACAGAAACGCCTAAGGTGGAAGAGCCAGCAAAAGCTACTACTCCCAAGAAAAAGGGCAAGAAGAAGGGAAAGAAGGGTAAGCAAAGTGATGTGAATAATGACGAGGAAGAAGAAAAGGTGGTTGAGGAAGCAAAGGAAGAAGCCAATGGCGAAGCAGACTCCGAGGAGCCTGACAAGTCCGATGTAAAGGAAGACTCCGCCGAGCAAAAATAAAGATCACCGCAAAATGGGGCTTCCAGATATGTTGTCTAGCAGTAGAATAGACTTTTGTAACATAGTAAACATGACACGATAAGTATAGTAGAAATCTGGGTGTAATATGAGAAATTCAGGTGCAGTGGTGTTAAGCAATTCAATTGTTACAAAACTATACTATGAATTGAACTGAGTTCAAACTTTGCAAGAAAGGCGTATTAATCCTTTTCAAGTAAAAGACACCATTAACGCATAGATTAATGAATGTATCCAACGTTACAAATAAGCTAACAACTATAGTTGGAACTAATTATCTTACTGTACGAGTATAATTACTCTTGGGTCTATGCTAATAATGTCGCAGATGTCTCATATCAAGTCGATCCATTATAGATGTCGCGCTTTATTTTGCAACGATTCACAACTACTTCTTCTTCTACTAATCAACATTAATGGCATTCATTTGACAAGTAATAACATACTAGTACTCTCCAAAGATAGTCAGCCATGAATTCCTCAGGAAATTGGGATTCTCGACACCATTCCTTATCCATAAATGCATCAACAAACTCTCTGCATCATGAACTTCAGACTCAAGATGCAATTCCTCCTGAACTAATTGACTCCTTGGTATCGGCCACAGCGTCAAGTATGAACTATGAAGGCTTGGAAGAAGGAGAAGCCGATACCGAAGAAAACCAGGACGTGGGAATGACCAATAATTCAACAGCAGAACAACCCAGTTTGGAGCAAATCCAAAGACTTTACTACTCGAGAGGGTTAGACGAGTTGGAAAATCTCCAATTATTGGATCTCTCTCCCCTAGCTAACTGGAAGTTGTCCTCTTTTAAGCAAGGCTACGGCTTGGACCAGCTTAGAGACGATTCACCAGATGAGTACTGGCAATCAGACGGAAGTAACGGCAACAACAACAACAATACCATCACCAATAACCAGTTGAGCAATCCGCACTCCATAACCATCCAATTTGCTAAAAAAGTGTCCCTAGAGAGAATCTCCATCTTCACTAACTTCTCATTGGACGAAAGTTATACTCCGTCCAGAATCCGGATTTTGGCAGGGAGTTCCGATGGATGGGATTTGAGTGAAGTCTGCACTGTCAATTTTTCAAAGCCCATTGGCTGGTCCCACATCATCTTTAATGGTATCCGCAGTGATGGTGTGCTAAAGTGCTTCATGGTCAAGTTGGTGATTCTTGCAAACCATCAGGATGGTAAAGACTCACACATTCGTGCTATTAGATGTTTTGGGAAGAAGACCCCGAGTACGGTTTCAGCAGTTCCTAAACAAAGCCAAGAAATACTTCGTGATCTTAGTATTGCCAGCGGAATGACCAATGCATCTGGATTTCTGTTGAATACTGTCAGCAAAAATTATTACAGTGAGGACGACGAGCATGGAGAAAACTCGGACGATGAAACCAGTCGGATAATGAATAATGTGAATGATGTTATTGGGTTTAATTCGGGGTTCCAGAGTCTAGAGTTCAGCAGTGTCTCGTCAATTAGATAACAAATATGCATTGCTGAGGTTAGAAATGGCAGTTTCCAAAATTTGAACCGGAAGATTAAGAGTGAGAGACAATCAAAGTCACCTTGTCTCGTTCAATTGCATGTCACCCATGTCAACATATTATAGAATTAATAATATCCTTTTACTTTCACCAATGTGAACAGAATCAGAGCATCACCACGAGTCTGAGACTCAATCTAAAAGACCTCTATCATTAACAGTCTACATTATATGATCAGCACCGTAGTCATATTATTCAATTACTGACAAAATCCTATTTACATGCTCTAATTAGGGTTGATCTTCAACGAGAAATCAATCACACCAGTGCCTTGATGGATGGAAGAAGTAGAGTAGACATCGATGTCGTTACACAAGTAAGTGCTGAGATTCTGCAAGGTCAACCCTCCCGAACATTCCAACAAAAAGACCTTGTTCTGGCCGTCGTAATGTTTCTTCAAGCTTTGGGCAACCTTTTGCAATTCCTCGCCTTTGAAGTTGTCCAACATGATGACATCAGCACCTGCATCGATGGCTTCACGAGCGTCTTCTTCAGTACTGACTTCAACCTCGACCTTAACAGCAAAGCCACACACCGACTTGGCACTCTGGACGGCCTTGGTGATACTTCCTGTCGAAGTAATGTGATTGTCTTTCAACATAACCATGGCACTCAAATCGTATCTGTGGGTGTCGACACCACCAACCAACATGGAGTACTTCTCGAGTTTTCTCAATCCGGGGGTGGTCTTACGGGTACCGGCAATGATACCACGGTATCCGTTTTCCTCGGCCAATTTCTTAGTGATGTACGATTGGGTGGCAATTCCAGAGGCTCTGGCCAAAAGGTTCAAGGCAGTTCTCTCTGACAAAAGGATCTTGTTGGCAGGACCCTTGACGGTAGCAACGACGATCTTGCCGCCATGTTGTTTCAATTCATCCTCAGAAACGAATTGGCCCTCTTTGTAGTGCCATTCGACGTCCAATTCACACTGCTTGAACACTTCTGCTGCAAAGGGCACTCCGCAAATCAAACCGGACTGTTTGAGGTAGAGGGAGCCGGTTTCGGCCTTGTCTCCAACAACAAAGGCGCCAAAGTCGAACGAGGGCACGTCTTCGCTCAAGTAGTCGGTGATCTGCTGTTTCCAGTGGCCGTTAGCGGGCAATAAGTTGGCGTAATGGGAAGCCATGGTGGTGGAAGGAAGTGGATGGGAAATGGGGACTAGGACCTGGTTTTCAATGGGATATTCGACGATTCGGTTCTTGGAGTCTGAAAATGTAGATCTAGACTCTAAAAACACTGGCTATCAACAACGAAGCTGCAATGGGGCCTTTTACGAGGAAAAGAGAGTGGTGGAAAACTACCACCATGTTAATTTACATTTCTGGGGAAGTGCGAAAAGTGGTACACCAAAAAGCACCTTCTTTTTAGGCAGAAATCACTCCATATATCTCCAGCACGGCGGGTGCTAACTGTCCATATACAGTGAAATCGATATGTCTAAGGATCCAGGATCGAAGATGTCCAAGAAAAAGGTCCAATCGGTGTTGAATTTGGGCAAATCTGCCCCAATTTCCACCACCACTTGCCCTCAATGTGGAATGTCTTACTACTCTCATGTGGCCAAGGACACAGAGCTCCATAAGAGGTACCATTTCAACTTTGTCAATGGAATAGGATGGCCCCATTCTTCAGGTCAAAAGCAAATGGGGACGTTTTCCATCAAGACTACGGTCAAATCGACCAAGGCTCTCAAGTCCATAGTGAGCACTTCAACAGTGCACATCGACATAGTAACTGTGGATAAAAGCAACAGAAAACAGATCCAGAAGGCAGAGGAAATCCTCCAAATGGTCAACCAAGAACTCAATGCACCCCCAGACGCACAATTCTGGAAAGACCCTGCCCAAGAGAGTGCTAAGGTGTATCTTTTGATACTCGATGGAAGAGCCATTGGCTTGTGTTCTACCGACCCAATTCTCGATTTGGCAGAACAATCTCGCTGGATGCTCTACAAAACGCAGGAGCTTGTGCCCAAACAGGTAAATAAGGTTGCCAAAGTAGGTATTTCTCGGATCTGGGTGGCCCAGAAATGGCGAAGATATGGTCTAGCAAAGAAATTGCTAGAAACGGTGCTACGGCACTCGTTCTACGGGATCTTGCTCAAAAAGGAACAGGTATCATTTAGCCAGCCAAGCTTCAGTGGAGGAGAATTGGCAAGAAGTTTTAATGGCGTAGTACATAAAAGTGGAGAGGTATTGGTTCCAGTATATATAGAAAGAGACTCCGAAATGGGAAAATTACAATCAAGAAGTTCTAAAATGGGATGATGAGTGAAGAATGCTCATAATTAGCATGGTATTAATAGCCCTATTAATTGGAAATTTATAGATTCAGAAGTAATAATTGTAGGAAGACAGAACAAAGATATTGTAGCTGAAGACCTTGACTCATTGAAATTGTAGCTGAAGATCTTGACAAAGGAAATTCAGTCATAGCTGAGCTTTCTAACAGGAGAAGATGAATATCGTTAAACATTACAAATAGAATCCTCTTGTTTCATTCCCTAGATATATCTACTCAGATAATCGAAATCATATAATTCTAACGTCAACCATCCTGTTGATATTGACACATTTGATAATAAATACCTCACCTCTAAGTTCCTAATTTTATGTACATAATTGCCATACCTACTCGTTGGCAAACACCGTCTGTCCACCTGCAACCTTGACCACGTCCTCCACATAATTATATACCAATGCCGTGAGTCCTCCATTCACAAGCACCTTCATACCTCTGGGCAAAGAACCCTTGAACATTGATTTTGGTCCTTGTTCGATAAATAACCTGTAGGCGGTGGTTAATGAGTCACGATAGATTATCTTTCCGTTTTTCAGTTGCATGTGGGTTTTGATCACATCAAGAGGCTGGGTGGCCGCAATCACCGCCAATGAAGAGAACAAGTGCAATCCCATCAGCTGGATCGCAGTGTGCTTGTGTCCGAACCAGCTTTCTTCGGGGTTGTGAGGATCTAAGACTTGTCTGGTGGCATTGTAGGTCCATATCCACACGGTGGAAATGGCGACTTGACGGACCATGGTGATGCAGGAACCGGCAGTGAATGCATTCAACCCCTTCAAGGAGTACATTTCGCGGATAGTGCCCAAGAAAGTCAACGAAGGGTGGCCGTTGTACTTGATTTTGAGCAAGTCTTTGGGGCTGTGGTGCTTGGGGGCCAGGAACTTGGAACTGGGCTTCTTTCCCTTCATTTGGCTGATGATGTCACCGGTGTAGTACGCATGGGGCGACACGTACTGCTTGGTGAAGAATTGCTGGGGCTTGTGGTGGTGCTTCTGGACACTTCCAGTGACGTCAGTTTCGGCCCTAGCTATCTCGTTGTGCAACGACATGTTCTGGATCATGGTAATCTTGATGTTCTCGAACGGAATCAAGCACAATGTCTCGAAAAAGGCGCTAATAACACCGGCTATCACGATTCTGGGCGCACTGGTCTTGGTATGGCCATGGGACTCGATGGCCATGAACTTGCTCAGCCAGTTGTACAGAATGAGGCGGGTCAGATTCTTCAAAATGCTGCCTAGCACCAACGCACTGCCTCCCTTGTATAGTTGGCTGATACTGCTGGGATAATTGCCCGGTATGTTGAACTTGGCCATGTAGGCATTATTGTTCAATTGCTGCTGAGTCTTGATGAAATCGAAGGGGTATGTCACGGTTGCAGCGACTCCGGCTGCAGTGCTGCCGGAAACAAGTGCAGTCAACAAGCTATCGCCCACATTGGGCTGTTTGGAGGCCATGGAGAAAGAGGAAGTAGATGAAGATACAGCAAGAAAGATATTAAGTCAGGTGACCGTGAAGGACTACACCACGTGACAATGTGTAGATGGAGCTAACTTCCGACTTGTGGTTGGTCACATGACTTTCACCGCGTGACTAGACATCTAACTGCAAAGTAAACAACTACCTTCAATACATTCCTTCATTCAATGGTGGCCGAAGGCGGAGTCAGCCCAACAGAGCCATCCACTCCTCTTCGTGAGGTGGCCTACGAACGACCTGGCCTGAGTGGGCCGTTTTCCACAATCAGAGAAGGCTCCAATTTCAGACTTCCTCCATACGAATTACCCCAGGTGACTGCTCGTATGAGTCGGAAGACGCTCCGGAGTCATTCCAAGACACGGTCTGGGGCATCCAATCGCTCCACTCCGAAATCCACGCCAAGAGGAACGCCAAAGCACACTCCTAGTGGCACTCCGAAGGAAGCACCCAGAAGATACAGCAGAAGAGCCAGTGAGGTGATTGAGCAGCGAAACCGCCGCAAAAGACGCTCTTCCATGCTTTTTACCGAGAATGGAGAGCCTGTCTACGATAAGAGCTACGTTGGGCCCATCACCATCGACTATTTGCGTTTCTTGTGCAAGGTACTGGTCAAGCAGAAGGAGAGGGAAATCCAGGCCGAACGTGCGCCAAAGAGCTTATCTCCAGTCACCAAGACCAGATCCTCTCCCGATTCACGCGAATTCGACCTCTCTTTGCCATTGCCTGCGGATTCTGCCAGTCTTCTTCAGTCTCCTTTTAGGTTGGAAGAGAACTACTCCAACCATTACATCACAGACAGTCCTCTGTTTGAGGAATACAAAGTACCCCTAGAACTACAGCCACCCGTCAACCTTCCGCTTCCCCCTCCAGCACAGCCAGAAATTCAACAACCAAAGACATTTTCCTACTTAGAAAAGATTCTCATGGCTAGACGCATGAAATCCCAGCCTCCTTTGAGATTTGGTGATGACGTGCCCAAAAGAACCCCCCTCCGTCCAACCACACTCGATGGAACTGACATACCAGATAATGACTACAATGTCAAGGAATCTACGTCAAAAACACAATTGAATTTACTCGAAGCCAAGGGCTTAGGAGAATCATTCCAACTGCCACAATTGAAGTCCGGAAAAGGAAGAAATGAAAGGAAAGGTACCCAATCAAAATCACAACTTTCCTTTGAAATTAAATCGAATATCTCCAGAAACTTGTTTAACGAATCTCATGATATCCCTGGACAATTTAGAAATGATTCACCTAAAGATGTGCCAGAAGAACAGAATAATGACACTGCACCAGAACCGTATTACTCTCCTGTCTATGATGACGACTTATCCAACAAGAATGAGCTGCACGAAAGAGCAGACTCTGCTCATAATCGATATGACCACTTTACCATAGATGCCGCAAATATACCCCAAGCTTCTTACTCCGAAGAAACTCCTCAACCCGAGCTTCAATTGACTCATATGTCTTCCCCTCCTCCAATTATTGAAACTACTGGTGCAGATCTCAATAGGCAAGTCCTGTTAGTGGAGTTTAGCCCCAGTAAGGTTACTACTCCTCCAAATGACACTTCGCCATTCCAAAGAAGCAACTCTTCGAATCAGATTATCCATGAAGAATATACTTTTGGCGACGCCAACATTTCACACAACTTCTTGGAGCTGCCTCTCAGTCACAGCGAAGGCTCCTTACACCTACCAATTGTTGAAATCCCAACCGAAGCTCCGACACAATCCAATGACCAGACAGAAGTGACAAGTGCTCCCAAAAAGACTAAAAGGGCCATTTCTCGTATTACTACTTCGCGTGTCTCTCCAAGCACTACAAAGAAGCTGATACCCATCGCCAGTGTCAAAAGCCTTGTCAAGTCTATAAAATATCATTCCTTGACCAATTCCACTGAACCTTTGAACAAGAAGCCCAAGAGAATGCCCAAGCTTTCCAGAGAGGTTTATGAATCAATTCAACAGAAGTCTGACATTTTCTTGGAAAGCTTGATGTCTGATTTACATGCATATGCTGAGCACAGAACTTCTACAGAGGTTCCGCGCATCAACTTAAGCGATGTCTTGTTGTACTTGAATCGAGTGAATTTTGTTGGATCTAAAGAAAACCGTGAAGAAGAAGTCAAGCGAATCTCGCAACTTGCGCAAGATTACTTGCCCTTAGAGTTGTTAATTTCACTTGATAACAATTTAAATCCAGCTAAATTACCCGTTGAAAATTCTATTGAGTCTGAAAACGAGGAGGAGGACAATTCTGATTTGGCAGATTTTATTAATGATTCAGATGAATCGGATGAGTATTATGAATAAACTATTTACAAGGTCAATTCCAGCATTAAGCAACGGATTGACTAGCAAGGTTCTTTTGGTTGCCTTTAACTAATTTGTAGAGTTCGAAAATGGCTGCTGGAGTAACTCCCTGGATTCTTCTAGCTTGTCCTATTGTTTTGGGTTGAATAGTATTCAACAAATGGCACACTTCGAAAGAGATCTTAACATTTCCCTCGTTGTTGTAGATGTAATTTTGAGGCAAAAGCAAGTTCTCGTCGGCCTCATAAGCCCTGAGGTGAGCTTCTTCTTTCAGTAACCAAGGAGAATATGTACTTTCAACGTCGATTCTGTTGGCAAGACGGGTATTAACGTTCTGGTAATAATCTGGTACTGGACCTCCCAATAGTTGTTCCATATGAGGTAAATAATCATTAATCAGGAGTCCTTTGTAGGAGAGCAATTTCCAACCATCGACGACTGTTTTTGCATTGACGTCCAGAACAAGACCCTTCAAAACAGGAGCCCATTTGGATCCAGAGAAAACCATGCTCTGCAAGTGAGTTTTGATGGAATTGAACTGGTCACTTTCAGCTTTGTAGTGGTTGTATCTTTCTTTACTGACGACGCCGGCATTGTAGCCCTTTTCTGTTAACCTGGTATCGGCATTGTCTGATCTTATGGAAATTCTGAATTCTGATCTTGAAGTGAACATTCTATAAGGTTCTTCGACTCCTTTGGTGATCAAATCGTCAACCAAAACCCCCAAATATCCGTCTGACCGTTGAATCAACAATGGCTCTTTCTTTCTTTCAGATAAACCGGCGTTGATACCAGCCAAACATCCTTGTGCAGCCGCCTCTTCATATCCTGTAGTACCATTAATTTGGCCTGCCAAAAACAAGCCGTCGACTAACTTCGTTTCTAAGGTCATTTTGAGTTCTCTTGGGTCAACGTAATCGTATTCAACTCCATAGCCAGGCTGGAGCATCTTGACATTCTCACATCCTGGCATCATTTTGACGATTTTCTCTTGAATGTCTTCAGGCATGGTACAAGAAATACCGTTAGGGTACACGAGATCTGTATCTAAGCCTTCAGGTTCTAACCAGACCAAATGGGAGGTTTTTTGGGGAAATTTGATCACTTTGGACTCGATCGAAGGGCAATATCTAGGTCCTTTCACAGTTTCTCTAATATGAATTGACTTATCCAAATTATCGGCAATAACTTGGTGGAACTCGGGAGTTGTGCGGGTCATATGGCATTCAACTAGATGTTCTTGTAAATCCACTTGATCGTTCATATAGGACATTGGTTGTGGAGGATAATCGGAAGGTTGAGGTGTAAGAACTGAATAATCAATAGTTTTGGCCGAAAGTCTGGCAGGAGTACCAGTCTTGAGCCTTCCCAATCTGAAACCTGCTTGGTTGAAGGTTTTGGAAAGGCCAAATGTAGCTTCCTCGCCAATTCTTCCTGATGGAAATGCTTTGAGTCCGATATGTATTTCTCCTCCTAAGAAAGTACCTGTAGTGACGACGATCTTGGAACATTTGAGGATTCTACCGTCTTTTAGGATGATTCCTCGCACTGTTCCGCTATTTCTTCCTGTGGAATCCTCCTCGGTCTTGGGCTCTATGATAATATCGTCCACCTGAGCCTCTAGGACGTCCAAATTGGGATAGTTGAGTATTTCCTTCTGCATTTCTTCTAGATAAATCTTTCTGTCGATTTGGGCCCGTGGCCCGTGCACTGCTGGACCTTTGGAAGCATTTAATATCTTGAAGTGGATACCTGCCTTGTCTGTAATTTTGGGACTAACTCCGTCCAAAGCATCCACTTCTCTTAATAAAGTGCCTTTTCCAACTCCTCCCATGGAAGGATTGCATGAAGCAGTACCGATTTTGGAAATAAACGGCGTAATAAGTGTGGTTTTGGCTCCACTTCTAGCAGAACCTGTAGCTGCTTCACATCCGGCATGGCCGCCTCCTATCACAACAACTGGATGGTTTTCCGAGATCTGGAGACGGGAACTGAGGTCTGCGTTGATTATGATAGATCTGGAGCCTCTTGGGGCCACAAATGGAACTCTTTTGAGACATCTGGCTGAGATCATGATGGTGATAAGATGTGTCTAAAATGCTGGGAAAGAACGCTATTGACGCGGCAAAAACGGCACTCTCGCGGTCTCTATGTAATGACCTAGCCTATTGTTGTCTTTTAGTGCCAAAAATGTGCCTTATTCACGCTGAAGTCGCCGCTTTCTGTGGAGGTACAATAAATATCAAATATGGAGAACGTTTTCAGTGCGATTTATTCACTCATCTCATCTCATCTCTTCCTACAATGAATGCAGATGACCTTGAAGACGGCCTTCAATATGAAGTAGACTTCAGTCCTAGTGACAATGAAGTGGATCCTAACATGGTGGATCACGAAGACCAGGAACAGCCGGCATTAGTAACAGAAACTGTCACTGGTAAAAAGAGAAAGCAGAAGTCCAATAAACTCCAGGACAAGAAAAGAATCAAAATGGAGATGGACGTGCAAAAGAAAAAGGACTTGTCCAAGGAGGGCTCGACCGAGTTGATTGCCGACTACATTAACCAGAAAATTGGCCAAATGAACCTGAATTTGTCAGGCTTGGAGTTGGCTGAATTGTACATCAACAAGAGCGATTTGAGGTCGACTGCCGAGTTCGAGGAGCCTAGAACGCTCGAGGGATTGTCCAAATACATCAACATGCGTTTCAAGAACATGTTGCCCTCGAAAAACGACAAGGCCGACAAAAAGGACAAGAAGAACAAGAAGGACAAGAAGAACAAAAAAGTCGAAAATGTCGAGCAAAGTTCTGGAAACGAGGACAGAAAGTTCATTGCCATCTTGTCCATGTCTGCTATCCGTGCATGTGATGTCCATCGTTCCACCAGAGACCTCGATGGCTCTTCTCTCAAGTTGATCAACAAGAACAAGATTGACGTGGACTTGAAGCTTGTCAAGACGACCAGATCCAGAGTGTTGTGCTGCACGCCCGGAAGATTGGTCAAGGTGTTGAAGAGTGAAGAAAATGAGTTGAAAGCTAGCGAGATCAAAATCATTATCATGGACAACTCATACTTGGATGTGAAGAGTCAGAATATCTGGGATATTAAAGAGACGACCGAGGTGTTGAAAAGCTTGACCAAGAACGGGTCCAAGATCTACTTGTATTGATATGTATGCTTTAATAATTATAGACAAAGTATATGATATATTATAGACAAAGTATGTGGATAATACTATTGAAATGAGGTATTGAATAAATATGACTTGATATCTCCAGAACTATATAGGTTTGAAATCAAGTTCTTTTGTCCAATTGTGCCTCGTGTAGTATATTGGAAAGGTACACCAGTTTGAATATCATACGAAGCTGTGTTCCTTGTCTTACATATTTTTTTCATAAATCCACTGTTAGACTATATATAATCTTCTATGAGTTCTAGATCGAATGCAGTGTAATGATGTTACTGATTATGGCGTCAGCAATGGAATGAAGATATTTTTAGTGGCTCTGAAACAGTCAGTAACGCCCTTGATGATTATGGAACTGACTATTTCATCTATCAATATTGTCTGTGAATTGACAACAGATAAAGTCTTGCTGATAAGATCGCTCTTGGCATCAATGGGACAATTTTGGGTGAATTGAATCATGTATATGACGTTGGCAAAA
Organism: Suhomyces panamericanus; assembly: GCA_030582475.1. Classification (NCBI taxonomy): domain Eukaryota; kingdom Fungi; phylum Ascomycota; class Pichiomycetes; order Serinales; family Debaryomycetaceae; genus Suhomyces; species Suhomyces panamericanus. The sequence continues at coordinate 234,280 of JAKTXI010000006.1, forward strand.
AGATTTTGTGCTCTTATCTTTGACTTAGATGATTTCTTTTCAGCAGATTCTGATTCCTTGGAAATTTCCTCAGCTTCAATGTCTTCTCTGTCTTCAGTATTATCATCCTCCTTGGACTCGCCATTTGCTTCATCGGCAGAGTCATGTTTGCTTTCTCCGTTAGCCTTGGTCTTGACTTCTTGGTCTTTCTCAGCTTGATGGTTCACGATCTTGCTTTCTTCTTCTATTTTACTGAATTTTGTGAGAATCTTCTCATCAACGACCTTCGTCAACCATTCGTTCTTCATTTCCTGGAATGCTGGACCAAAATATGGATTGGAGAATAAATGACCATATTTATATTCCTTGCTTTCGTTTGAAGCTGATAAAAAGAAGCTCGAAATGCCATAAGCCAAGGTAGAAACCTGTACCGTTGGCCTGACAGGGAACTCTTCCATATTTTTGCTGATTTTGCCAGATGCAAGTTGATCTAAGTGTGACTCGAGCAGCTCAAACAAGCTTGATTGTGAAATGTGGTCCATAATATTCTGGAACAGAGTCTTCACTAGGGCTAGCAATTTCAGAGAAGCAATATCAGCCGAAATGTCTCTTTCTGGAGTTCTAGATTGGATAATCAAAAGAATCTCCAATAAATAAAACCACTTATTGATACTATCCAGTTTGGACGATTTGACCATTTCGTCGATTGTGGTGAGGAATTTGTCGATACTTTCCTTGAACTGATCATTCAACGAAGACTTTAATTCTTTGAAATGGGTCTGTAACACCGAAGCATTGAAGCTACCCAATTCGAGGTAGTCACTTCTAGACAAAGATTGATGCAAATGACCTAAGCAGTTTGATGGAGTAACTTTTGTGAAATTGGTCTTCGTAACCTCAATGTATTCGCTGTATTTGTTGAAGAAATCAAACCAGTTGCTTAACAACACGTAGATATCGTCATTCATAGAGTATGTAGCCGAAAATTTGGTCACTGTATTCACATAACGGTCAATGTCATCGTCCATGATATTGACCAAATCCAAAGAAAACAAATTTGGATCCTCGGTCGCTTTGGATTTACCTGTCATTTTCTCTTCAGTTCCTGTAGTTATTGTTGATTCAAGCTCCTTAAAATGGTTGCTGTAGGTGCTTTTTATGCCTTGGATTACCATTCCTAAAAGTTCAACCAACTCGTTGGAAATCTCCTTGTCGTTCATCAACTTGATGAGTTTCGACTCAATGTCGTTTTGCTTCAAAAGATAATGCAAGTTCTTTAAACTGATAACAAAATTGTGGAAAAGGATCAAGGAGCTTGGAATATCCGATTCGATGGTGCTCAATAAATTGTTTGTAAATCTGAAAAGTTCAACAACTCCGAATCTCAACGAGATATTGATTTCATCTTTGACAGAATCCACAAATTTGTTCTTGTAGACTTCCTGGTTGAAGTCAATGGACGTGTTTTCAAGCCAGCTTCTGAATCCAATAGTTTTTGACGCAGTCCACACCTTGGTGTATGAATGGAGCTGTTTCGACAATTCGTTATTCTCTCGCATAAAGTACAGTTCCACGTACGTGAGGGTATTCTCGATGTACTTGAAGAGGGTGAAGAAGTCAATGTTTGTGGACTTGCACGATAAATCAGCCAAGAGCTCTCTGATATATCCGTACCGCAAGTCGATGAATTTCTTTGTGATTTTCTCCATGGAATTCAAACTGGGGTCGTTGTGGTTGAGAATAATGTAAGCCACCAAGTAGTTAACAATGGGCAATGACTTTCTGTTGTACGACTCAAAGTTAGCGTTGACGTATTCCTCGTCTTCGAACTGGTCGGCGTCGTCTTCTTCGAACTGTTCTTCTTCTAGTATGATGTCCAACTGCTCGTCAGCCAACACTTTGACGTTGGAGGTCAAATCAGACACCTCGAGGCGCTGGTTCGTGCGGAAAGAGTCGTTGTACGACGAGTACAACGACGATGTGAAGAGAGAGTAGCGTGCTAGTTCGAATTCAAGAAAACGGGCAAAATTACCTCTCAACTGGCCAAACTTGGCATGCAAGTTCTTGTCTGTGGCGAGAATGTCGCTGAAAAGCGTGCTGATGGTGTGGTATACCTTGGAGTAGTAGATCAAGATGGAGGTGTGGATCACGGGCGACTTCTTCTTGGAGTTGATACGCAAATCAAACTTGGTGAGCTTGGTGTTGAGCAAATTGCGAAGGATGGTAATTCTGGAGGCCAGACGTGCTGTTGTGGCATTGTTTCTCCGAGTCAATGAACTGAACTTGGCATAGGGGTTGGGTGTTGAGAAGCTCAAGAACTGCGATGTCTTGTACGACAAGTTGGACAACTTCTGGTCCGATTCTATGGTAATAGCATTCATGGAATCGATGTCCTCGGCTATCTTGATCAAGTCACGGTACTTGGTGCCAACCAAGTTGTGGAGATTGTTCTTGGCCACCTCAATGTTGGACTTGTATTCTCTTTTGAGGTGCTCGATTTGGGGAATTGTCAAGTGGGTGAACAAGTCGTCGACCGTGGTCAACGGAGACTTGGCATCGAGTACAACTTTGGACGACCCGTCGGCCATACTGAGACGAATTGGAAGGCAGAAACGCGAAAGCGAAGAGAAGAAGCTAGCGCTTTGGTTAGGTTGAAATATGGTGAGATAGTGGTGTTGGCTTTTTGTCACGTGATGTGGAAGAGGAAGGACGTGAAGTTCTTTAAGAAAGGGTTAACGATTGGATTCAAAAAGGGAGATCTAGGAAGTTTCTGTGCATTTAAGAACATACGGGACGATCGGGACAGAAAGGAAGCACTCCGTTAGTATTGAATCTATCCAATATAAGTGGTATCACGTGATCAGAAGCAGAAGTGTTGATTTGGCATTTGCACCCACCAATGTTGATTGGTGGTAAATATTCATAATCTGGGACTTACTTCCAGTTGCAAAGTTCTTTGAATCGGCCAGAAATCTAAATGAACATTCATTAATTGTGGATAATTCAGTCACAAGACTGGACTGCTAGACTCTCATATATTCTAGTGAACCTCGATTATCTGACTGTCTATGTTAACAAACGCGACTTAGAACAGAGTGATTTCCAGGACAGTGTCCAAATTCTTTCCATGGTGCGTTATTTCCATAGTTAGTTCTCAAATTGACTATAACTTCCCTTCACCTGAAACTTATACACTTCCACTACGCTGTCTCCACATGCACCTGCAGAATTCTTCCTGGCATGTTACATACTAATAAAAACCCAAACTTCATACTATTTCGATCTTGTGCATTCCTATTGTCTAGAAAAGGTGCTATCCTGAAATTTCAATTTGGACCTGAAAACTCTCACCACAAAATGCGCTTTCCCACTTATCGGTTGAAATTTTGCCCTTCTACATCAGATAAACCGTCGTCAAACGCCGAAAAAAAACCAAAGATAGAGTCACTGTCACGCTAGCATCCTCTGCTTATTCCGAAATCACACTAGATGTCTCCTCTTCCCAATACGCAGCTCTCCTTCCCTTTTCCCCCTTCCCTTCTCTCGCAATTCACTCTAACGTGCAAACCGGTTTACGGTTTATGGGTGCAAGCGCGCTTAACACTCTATTACCCAATTAGGCATGAGTCATATCAATTCTTCAATTCTTTCCCTTCTCTCCATGGACTCCACCGACACCAAGCGGGCCCGGACCCGGTCCCGAACAGGCTGCTTGACATGCCGACGGCGCAAAAAGAAATGCGACGAGCTTCTGTATCCAACGTGTCAAACGTGCAGCTCCAGAGGCTTGAAATGTGAATGGCCTGCCTCCAAACACCAGCTCCATCACCAGCTCGAACAGGTCAAGTACGTGGCTTCCCAAGAGCCCAAAAGGGCGCAGAAGCAGATACGACACGAATGGAACTCGCCTACCCATCGCCAACGCTACTTTCTCGACCGAATAGCCATGCAGCAGGACTGCGTTACTGATGAGGATGTGGAAAATCCAGTCGCGAGCAGAAGTCCCCAGCACGAGGCGGTGGCAGAGCCTAAGAGAATGTTGTCTGGTTCATTCACCTCTACAGAAACTGGAAAATCCATTCAATCTGTTCAAAGTGCCCCGAAGGCCCATATAGCCCCGACTGGTGCATTCTCTCCATCTCAGCATACTGCCCATACTGCCCTTCCGTTGGACAGCCCATCTGCTCCAGAAAAGCAGACCATAACAGCATCGCTAGTAGAACTCTTTCCGGACCCTCAGCTCTATTCTGGTCCCTCTACAGCCCCTCCAAATAGTGGTGGAACCGTGGCACCCAATGCACTCCGAACCTCAAACCATATGGTGAAAAGGTCAGGAACCACCACACCCCAAGACACCCCCCGCTCTGTCTCGAATACACCACCCTCGACTGGTTACAACTACGACGAGCTCGAGGCCCTGGCCCTTCTGTTCGAGATGTTTGCCGAGTTCTAATTAATACAAGCATTCTAGAGTAGTGTAGAACTAAATAGAGATGTGGTGTTCACATGTTTGATAATATTGTAGAAGTGTCAAGCTTAGGCGTAGGGCTGTTATGTGGGACTGGTGTCAGGAAAGTGGGCGTTGATGTTTTATATTGTTCCTCTATGCTGTAGTCTCACTAATAGAATATGCGCTTTGATAAAGTGTCGGTATATTCTCACTGAAAAGTTCCAAATTATCACCCCAACACTTTAGTGGAATGTAAACACTCTACTGAAATGAATACGTCTAAGTTCCCTTACGTACCATCGCCTATTCTGTGCTCTTCTGCCCTACTCTCTTCCCTCTACTCATACTTTCTAATCTATTCTCCCTCACTACTCTCTCTTCTCTCCATCTATTCTCTCACTATATTTTCCTCTATCTATTCCTCAATATATCTTCTCGATTCTCCATTCACTCTAAATCATTCCTCTGTATCATCAATGCATCCATGACACCACAAATCCTCTCCTTTATCTCTCTCCTTCTCTTTCTTCTCGCTTCTCTTTCTCTCCTCCTCCTTCCTCCCGTCCTTACTCCTTCTTCCTCTTGCTTCTCCGTTTCGGACTCACTTGTTTCCACTAGTGCGAACAAAAATTAACCACTTTCTTTATCACATCACCAGCGTCTACCTCCTGTTCTTCTGGTGCCACGGCTTTATTCTGCCTCCATATTGTCCGTGATGACTTCCTTGCACAACCCCGTCTCAGACAACCCCTCGTACTACTCCAAACAGGCCCCTGCCTACTACAACGCCCACACCTCCCAGAGCCACACCACCAAAACACAACCAGACATGGACTCCAGATCGTCGTCACTGTCCCACTCGACGCCGTTCTACGAAGCCAGTGCCCAGCCCTTGCCAGAAACCTCGTCACTTCCCCGTCCCGTGCCCTCACAACACTACTACCCCGAGGCTGTTGCAAATGAAGAGGAGTCGGTAGCGCCCGAACAGCCGGTCGAACAGCCGTTCTACGTCAACGCCAAGCAGTACCACCGCATTCTCAAGCGCCGCATTGCCCGGGCCAAGTTGGAGGAGAACTTAAAGATAGCTAGAACCAGAAAGCCGTACCTCCACGAGTCCAGACACAAGCACGCCATGAGAAGACCGCGTGGTCAGGGTGGCCGTTTCCTCACGGCCGCTGAAATCGCCGAAAAGGAGCGGTTGGAGAAGTTGAAGGAGCTCGAGGACAAGGACCAGTCGGCCGAGTCCAAGAACAACGACGGACTGGCCGAGAAGGACTTTGATACCGAGAGCCAGACTCACGACGAGGCCCAGGCAGAGCCAGCCAAGGACCACGTCGAGGAGTCCATATTCAATGATTTGATTGCGTGATTGGGTACTAGTGGAAATTAGAGATGAGATGGACTGCTATTGTTTTGGTAGTATGGAGAAGATGTGGACTACTAATGTTCTGAAAGTATGGAGAAGATGTGCTGATTGTTTAGCAAGATGGAAATGATGGTCTGAATGCGTTAGAAATTTGGTGAGAATCTGAAGTGTGATTTTTCGACTGCCAATGTTCATCCAGTATGGAGAACTCCATACTGAATCAGGTCTTTTCTGTGTTTGCCTGAAAGTTTCAGTATAGGCTTGATTTTTGTCTACATCCTTCAGTCTGCTTATTCAAACTTACACGCTGTTCAATATCCATTAAATAACTTCACATCATCTCACTATACTTATCCTCTCTAGTTGACTTCACGTTGTTTGATTTATCTACCGGGAAAAAACACTTTTGTATAATTAGGAATGTATTAACGAAGAGACATATGTAGTCTAGGCCCCCAATTCCTTCAATCCCTGTTGAACAGTGTCAGACAACTGGTTCAACCACGTCGAATCCACCTTGACGATATAACCAATAATCACCGACTTGATACCGGGATAGTCAGTGTTCTTGACATTGCTCAATGGGTCAAATGGCTTGATCTGAATACACACGAGCTTGGAGAATTGCGAACCAAACGCAGAAATCTCCAAATCCAACTCATTTAACGCACCTTGGTTAGAAGAGCTCAAGGAGTCAGACTTGATGATTCCGTCATATCCCTTCAAATTTGTCACTAACTGCAGTATGGTGGGAATCAACAAGCTCTGATAATTACTATTGAACGCCTGCGAGCCCAACAACAGGGCTATTCCCAAATTTCCGATCTTCTTTTCTTGCAAATTCACAAAGCCTTGCAATGTTGGCAAGATCAAATTCACATATAATTGTTGGAACACGCCATTTTGCACAGAGTCAATAAAGCTGACAACAAAGTCGCCATCCATACTGGAACTGTTGACATACTTGGAATTTTCTGGGTTCAATTTCAATGAACTCAAAGTGCAGATGAGTAGCACAAATCTCTTGAGGAATTTGTCGGTTCTGGAGCTCTTCAAACGAGTCAATATCAAAGTAGCGATATCCCTCAAGTAGTTGGTCAAGCTGGCCATAGGAACGTTCAAGAGAATGCTCAACAACAAGTCGAATCCGTAGCTATCGTTCATTCTGGAAGAAATTAATTTTTGAAAAACTCCCAACAAAGGAGTCAAATTAGCCGTGAATACCGATGGATCGTGTTCGACAATGGTCACTAGCAATCTGGTAATACCAGGAATGTTGCCCTTGAACTCCCACGCAGATGGAGAAAGCAAAGGCTTGACCAAGTTGAGGTATGCAGGTGGTAAGCCGGAATCCTTTGGATAATTTTCTAACAAGTACGCCAAAATTTGGAAAGTATATGGTACGAATTCCTGAACATCCTCACTCAAAATATCTAATAATGCAGGGATAACCAATTCGATGAATTTGTTGAGCTCGTCGAGGCCGAACTTAACCAATAAACCAATTGCTTCGAAGGTGTAATGTGAGAATTTAGGGTTAGCTGGGTTCTTAGCTGTGATTTTTAAGATTCTCAACAACTGGTCTATGATTGGCAATCGGTTTTGCAATTCATTCTCCATGGTATTTAAGATTCTGACCACGGTTTTCATTAAGAATTCGTTTTCTGACAACTTCTCTGGAGTCAGGTCATTCATGAGAATGAGGTTGAAGAGGTTGGTCAACAATTCGGTCGACATAGGCTTGACATCTTGTTTTGTGAAAATGTATTGATGGTTATCGTTAAAGTTGGTCATTTCTAAAAGCTTGTCCATTGTAATAGCCGCATACGTGAATACAACTGGGTTCGCCCTTGTGTTTAAATGCTTGACAAGCAATGGGATGGTGGTTAATAATTGTTCTTTGGTGAGTTGGTTTCTGAAATTCAAAATATACTTGATGGAATCGACCTGGAGAATCGGGTGGCTAGAATCATTTATCAAGTCATTTGCGATGTTTTCACTGAAGAATTGAACAACGTCTACCAAAACATTGGTGGATGTGACACCCTGGGAAGTAATATTTCCTTTGGTGGCCAATGAGCTGAATAAGTAAATGGCAGTATCTTTGTTCTTCCAGTTGTCTGCTGAAATTGACAAGAAATTGTTGACGTACTTCATGACCGAGTTTGTCAACAATTCACTGTTGATTTCCTTCAATTCCTTGAGGAAATCGGTGGCGGACTTTCTTCTAGAGTCAAAGTCAGAGCCCTCCAAGTCCAATCTGACAAAACTGATTGGTTCATCCTCGAACATTTCCTCGTCAACTTCTCGGAAATAGATATTGGGCAATATGATCTTTTCGATGATTTCGTTAATGGAACTTTCATTGTTGAATAATGAATGATAGGTAGGGACCTTGACAATGGAGGTCAAGAATTGCAAGGCCTTGACGACGAGCAAATCGAATTTTGGCTGGCTGTTGGCGTAGTCTGTAATTAAAGACCACACAGAGGTGATGAAATTTTGGATGAGAGGCTCGAACACCTCAGCATATCTTGTGATGTAGAGCGAGACAAGCTCAATAATGGAAGTCTTCAACTTGATGGTGACTGTGATTTCTTCTTCGTTGTCGTTGGGCTTATCGGTGTAGATGAGGAACTTGTGGACGATGTTCATCAACACCACCATGTTGTCTTCGAAAAACTCGGGGATGTCCTGACAGTTGAAGTCGTAGTAGATCTGGATGAGGAGGAGCAAGTTCTCAAAGTAGATGTTTAACAATGCGTCGTTGTCACTATTTTTCTCGATCAATTGGTCTAGTTCGATGAACAATTTCAAGAAAGGTTGGACAAATTGGTCCAAAACCATCTTGATTTCGAGGAACAACTCGTCGGATCTGAACAATGGTCTCCATTTTTTGAAGATCGAGTGTGAAACCAACAAGATGGCCTTGTTGGTGAAGAAGTCATCCAATGTCAACTTGGACACCAACGACTCAATCAAGTTCGTCCATCTGTGGGGAAAGTCGCTTTCTGCAATCAAAGTGATGGCTTCTCCGATCTGCACTTGCAATTGGTTGGGCAACTTGACCATCACGTCCAAAATCTCCGCCTTGATCTTGTCCACATCTTCTACTGGGAGCAAGTAGTCACCGTCATCATTAGTCCACTTTCTCTTGACCAAGTTCTTGAAGAATAAGGCACCAGCCAAACGAACAGGAGCAGACAAGTTGGAAGAAGAAATAACATGGAGTAAGTTGATGGCAAACCCTTTGTCGTTCTCAATTGCCTTCAAGTGAGCCTCAGCTTGTTTTGCCTGGCCCCAAGAAAGCGACTGCTCCAAGTATTTGGGGATGGATTCGAGAGAATTTTCGGACATGGCGAGGATGGCGGAAGCACTAGAGCTAGGACCAATAAATGAGCGAAGAAACGGACCTCCAAAGCAAGTCTATGGCCTTATCGATATGTGAAAGTAGAAACAACAAAAAAGTTTTACTGTGTGTCACGTGACAAGAGCAGAGAGAGGGACAGGAGGGTGAATAATGGGATAGAATTGGGTTTTAGAGGCCGAAAAGGGGGCTTCATAGGGATGCTTGTGTTTTCTTTTGAATGTGGTTCTTTTCCCCGTTGAAAAATGGCCGCAAAGGCAATTTTTCACTCATGTTCTGGAAGCTGCAAATTTGGAAAATAGGCAATTATAGTTAATAACAATTATTTCCTAAGGCAGAGGCAGGCAAGAACACGTCTGTTTGAACCCTGAGGCCCTTCTATCAATGTGTTCCAATTGTTCACTTTTAATACATTTAGAACGACTTTTCAGGACTGTCAATGACTACAAATATTACACTGCGCAAGAATTTCAATGAAACGGTCAGAGTTCGTAATGAAAAGTTCAGTAAATCTGCTAATATATAGTTAGGGCAAATCTGCTAATATGTAAATTGCAAATCAAGGATTCTGATCAGATTTCTTCAATGAAATAATTGCATGAGAAATTAACGGTTTCACTTTATAATTGATTCACTCCTCCTACAGGCAATACCTCAGGTAACGTATTAAACTAACTAACTAGACCAATAGTAGTAGTTCTACATGTCTATAACAGGCTTACTTTGGCAAGGCGGCGGCCTGTTGCTCCTTCTGTTGCTTTTGCTTAGCAACGGCGTAAACCAAACCAGCAACGAAACCAACAAAGATGGAGGAGACGGACCAGAAGTTGACGGCGGCATTGAAGAAGACCAAGCCGGAAAGGGCAATAGGCAACTTGTTCAAGGCACCCACCATGGAGTAGGTAGTGGAGGAGGTGACTCTGACACACCAGGCGGAACAGTAGGAGATACCGACGGAGGAGGCACCGGAGATGACCATGGCGATGATGGTGGCGCTTCTGCCATCGGCAGGGAAGTTGAGGGCCAAGTTCTCGGCAGACCAGTCCTCGAAGACCAAGGAAGCCACCAACAAGATAGGAATGGACAAGATGTTGTTGTAGTACATGGTGTCGAAGTCCTTGAAGTTGGTCAACTTGATTCTCTTTCTCATGATCAAAACGAAGGAGGCGGAGGCGAAGCAGTTGGCGAACATCCAGAAGTAACCCAAGTACAAGGAGATGGCGTCGCTCTGGCTCTTGGCGGCGCTGGAGTCTCCGTAGCAGGCGAGCACGGAGGACAAGACCATCAAGAAGAAGGAGCCCAAGGTCATGGTGGTGACGGAGCCACCGAACCACAAGACCTCACCGTAGGCAATGAGGATGATGGTCAAGTTCTTGAAGATGGTGTAGACGGGGATGGACAAGAACTGCAAGGCCTTGGAGGCGGTGTAGATCATGGCCACCAACAAGAAGGCGATGGGCGACCACTTCTTGGCCTCGTCGCTGTTGAACTCACGGTAGGTGATGACGTTCATGGCCTTGAGCGACCCGATGGTCACGATACACACCACACACTGAACGGCGAGCAAGAAGAAGTTCAAGTTGAACGAGAAGCTGGACAACACGAACTTGTTGGTGATGGTCATCAAGATGGACGACGCGCAGTATGAGAAGATGGAGATGGGGGCCGAGTTGGCCACTGAGCTCAACGAGCCGGAAGGTGCTTTTTCCATGATGTGGGGGTACTTTCTTTTGACGAGGTAGACGGCTTGGCTGATGAGGTAGAGCAGGAGTAATCCCATATACTGGATCTAGAGATCGATAGGGGAAGACGACGGTGGAACGCGTTGGACTCAGAAGAAAGTATCGACAGTAAAACGAAACTGAGTGAACAACAATCAAATTTTTAAGCTTGTGTACACGCCGGGTGACACGCGACGCATTAAATAGAATAGGGAGGGTGGTAGTGCGATGTAGAAGTGGTGGAAGTGCGACGTGGAAGAACTGTGAGTATGGCTATGCTGAGACTATGGCTATTGACTATGATATGGCTATGGCTATTGACTATGATATGGCTATGATATGGCTATGCTTTGGCTGTGCTACTATGGCTATTGATCATGGGCTATGCTACTATGGTATGTCTAGTTGTACTGCTGTGTCTATGGACTACAGTGCTATGATCTGTACTGTCTTTTGCTACCAGTCCATGCCACTTGTCCTCCTCTCGTGTCCTCTCTATCTCGTCTCAACTCTCCCTACGCCTCTGCGCCTCTCGGCAGCCTGTTCCCCTAGCGCGTTTGTGCCACCGCGATGGATGTGGTGAAGATCTCACACAATAGGGAGAACGCGCCGTCAGGGGGGAATGGAGCAGTAGAGTAGATAGAGGAAGGCGATGATTGGATAAGATAAACGGGTATGATCGATGCAGAGGACGAGGGTGGAATAGAAGTGAGACAAGCATAATAGAAATAGACTGGATTATTGAATGTCTGAGTAGAGTCTATTAAGATTCTACTGTGTATTATTGCTACTGTGTATTATTGCTACTGTGTACAATTACCACTGTGTATTATGTATTAAGATGCTGGAAGTGGACTAGACCACGAAAGCAGATCTGCAGTTGCGTCAACTGCAACTGGTGCAGTACTTACATACTGTGGACGTGTCGTATCTCGAGAAATATCTGATATGGTAGTTGGGTTTTCTCCATTAATTCTGTCAGTGTCTGTCCACGCATTCACTTTAATTCATGCTAATATTTCAGCTCTTGGAATTTGCTTCCATTCTAATTACTCGTTGCTCTATTACTCTTTTACTCTGACATCTCTTTATCCGCTCTATCTATTGCCTATCATTCCATTACTTAGTCGTATTTGCCCGAGCCACGTTAGCCACCGTGATCTCGGCAATACTTGACCGCCTTCATCTCTTTCCTCAATCGGACCATGGCTTGCTGTTCTTGGGTCCTGTGTTTTGCTCCCTCCTCCACCGACCCACCCGATCGGTCTTTTGTGCTTTTTGCATCCGATTTGTGCCAATTGCTCCGTCCTGGCTCTCAACCTCCTTCAGTTCCACGTTTAAGAAGTATTGAAGTGTGTGCATTGAGCTACATGAAGCCTTTCTCGACTTCCATCTTGCGATGAGGCGATGTGACGCCTGCAATTGGCATGTGGCGTCTCTTTGCTTATCTTCTATTGTCTGTGGCTATTTGGGCAGCTGGTCCAGAATTTAAGGTTCTGATCTGCGATTAATCAACCTTAAGTAACAGTATTTAACACAAAGATCTTCAGTCCTAGTTTAGAGATATTGCTAGCTGAAAAGTACAGTCGGTCTGTTCTCTGAATTATCTTAGCTTTCTAGACTTTTTTGTGTTCTGGTACCTAGATCTAGAATGTGCCTGATATCGTAGATAATGTGGACTTCTCTGTTTGCAAAGCCTCTGTCCTAATGGCATGATTGCATGTAATTAGGCTAATGCAATTCAGGAATAACCTCAACTCTGACATGTAGTTTTTGCCACGTTTTGAATTGATACTATTGCCTCTTGCCCTGATAGTTCTTATCGCGTTTGAAGTGGAAGTAAGCACTCATTCTTAATTGAGACTGATAAATATCTGGCTAGAACGTTCGCTTCCTCTTCATATTCTAGAACTCTTTATATCTGCCTACTTAATATGCTAGAACGTTAACTTCTTACTCAATATCCTAAAACTCTATATATATCATCTTACTCAATATTCTAAAACTCTTCATTAACTTCCTGCTTAATTTCTAGAACTCTTCATTAATTTCCTACTTAATATGCTAGAACATTAACTTCTTACTTAAAATGCTAGACCTCTTCATTAACTTCTTACTTAATTTTCTAGACTCTTCAATAACTTCTTACTTAATATCTAGAACTCTTGGTTATCTTCCTGCTTAATATGCTAGAACTCTTTATTATCTTCATGCTCAATGCTGTATCACTTCATATTATTTCATCCTACTATCTGCTGCACAGTGTTCTCGTTGATTCATTACTTTCAATTTATTCTATTAAAGTGTAATTTCCCGCCTTGGCCTACAAGTTCTCTATTACACATGCCATGTAACTCGGCTCCTCTATTGGTAGTCTCCCCTATTATAAATGCTGATGTCCACTTCGGCCTTGACGTCCACCAAATCACCAACATCGATGCACGCATCCACACTCAAACCTCTGTCTCTGTGATCCCGAAGTCTCTGGTTCTGTGCACGGATTTTCTCCAACTCCTGCAAGTAGCTGTCCTCCACTCCGGTACAGTAGTTACCGGTGAAAACACCCACCTCGAACTCGGAGATCTCGTCGGTCTTGCAACAGTCAATCAAGTCCTGCAAGTCTTGGTAGATTACCCTGTCTGCTCCGATGACCTCGGCGATCTCCTCCTCGTCTCTGTTGAAACCCACCAACGCCTTGGTGTCGGCCAAGTCGATACCGTAGATGTGGTTGAATCTGATAGGAGGAGCACACGATGCAAAGTACACGTGTTTGGCTCCGGCCTCCTTGGCCATGGCCACAATCTCCTTGGACGTGGTTCCTCTGACAATGGAGTCGTCCACCAACAACACGTTTCTGCCCTTGAACTCGGACTCCATGGCATTAAGCTTTCTTCTGACGGAAGAGCGTCTCTCCTGCTGGTCGGGCATGATGAAGGTTCTGCCGATGTATCTGTTCTTGACGAAACCCTCTCTGTATGGAAGGTTCAATGACACAGCACACTGGATGGCAGAAGTTCTGGAAGTGTCTGGAACGGGAATCACCACGTCGATGTCGAGGTTCTCGATCTTGGAGATCTTGGCGGCCAACTTGTTGCCCATCTCGATTCTGGAGTGATAGACAGAGACTCCGTCCAAGACGGAGTCGGGTCTGGCGAAGTAGACGTATTCGAAGATGTCAGGGGCGAAGACCTTGGGCTTGACCGCCTGCCGGAACTCGGGCTTGACCACACCCGAACAGTCCTTGGGGATGATCACGGCTTCTCCGGGCTTGACATCCTTGAAGTTGTAGAAACCGTGGGCCTTCAACACCACCGACTCCGACGCCAACATGTAGTCACGCGAGTTGTCGGCATTGACTCTCTCGCCGTACAAGAGGGGTCTGATTCCGTTGGGGTCACGGAAACCGATGATACCGTAGCCAGCCAACATGGCCACGCAGGCGTAGGCGCCGCGGATGGTGTTCATGGTGGCGGAAATGGCAGAGAACAAGTCCTGGTTGTTGACTCTGGACTTGTTGAATTTGTCCAACTCCGCGGCAAAGATGTTGGTCAACAACTCGGAGTCGGAGTCGGTGTTGATGTGGCGATGCACCACCTCGTCCAAGTGCTTTCTCAACTCGATTGAGTTGACCAAGTTACCGTTGTGACTCAACGTGATGCCGTAGGGCGAGTTGACGTAAAATGGCTGGGCCTCACTGCCTGCCGACGAGCCTGCCGTGGGGTATCTCAAGTGGGTAATGCCCATGTTTCCCACCAAGTTCAACATTCTCTGCTGGCTGAAGACGTCACGCGCCATTCCGTTGCCTTTGCACTGGTAAAAGCGGCCCTTGGATCCACAGGTGACAATACCCGCCGCGTCCTGGCCACGATGTTGCAAGAACATTGCGCCTTCGAACAACTCAGGGGCCACGTTCTTCTGCTGATCGGCCAATACCACACCGAGGATTCCACACATGATGCTATTAGGGAGATGAAGTGAAGTGAACGGAAAAACGAAGCGTGTAGCTAAAGAAGTGAAGGAAGAAGAAGAAGCAGAAGAAGCAGATATGGAGAAGATAGACAAACAGAAGGAGTCAATTTCTCCAGATATTAGTGCGCAGGAAAATTTTTACTGGTTAAGATTAGGGAGAACTGATCGGAGTCAATTTGCAGGTAATTGCGATGAGGTCAGGCATCGGCGGCTTTGGAGTGCGAACGGAGACGGGGGCCATAAAAGGGGAAGTAGTGGGAATATGGAGCTTTTGAGAAGTGCGTTGGAGAGCTGGAGCTCGCAGCTATCTGGGGATGTAATTTGGGCCGTTTTTGTTCAAAAATGGTTCCAAATGCTGGGAGTTTGTGTTCTAATTATACCAATTTTTCACTTGATCCGGTGATTAATAAAAGACGGGGTAATTCATTAGCAAGGTGCGATTTACGATGGATTGAGGTTGCATTGGCCGGTTAATCGCGGAGTAAGACGGTAATAGTGAAAGAACTGGTGTAGTTCTGATCTGGAATTTTACAATCGAGAAGAACGCCGAGTTAATGGACTAGTGTTGGCCTTAGTAGGGATTGAAACTTGTGGGCTGGCTAAAAATGGCAATGGTCTTTTCGGTATTTTTCAACGGTTTTTGCTTGGCTTTGCTTATGATTTTTTCGCTCGAAAATGTACAAGATATATATGTCATTCTGTGATGAACTGGCCAGGAATAGTGATCTGAAGTACCGAAGTATTGGCTTAGTGTCCAGAATCCCAGTCACTTGCTTCTCGTGGTATACATTGATTTTTCAGGTCGGATTTCATGGATATCGCAATTTGGAAAGTGCCTGAGCATTTTCCTGCCTCCTACACTGGGTCACTGTAGTTCTATTCATGCTATCTCTAGATCTATTCAACCGACAATGCCGGAAACTGCAGTTTTCTAATTCAATTGGACATTGGACACTGTCAATCTGGGCAAGTCGAGCTCACCCAATTGACTGTTTCAAGTGTATCCAACGGTCCCATTCATATCCTTTGGCAACTTCTAAACAAGCCGTGTCACATAAAATAATAATTATTTATATCAAGCAGCTGAATCATCAGTGTCCTCGGATTTTTTTCAATTTCAATCTTCAATTCTCAATAATTCTAACATTCGGACAACAATACAAACTTCTGTCCTTTGGTATTTCATAGGAACTTCTTTCATCCTATGAGATTTCAAAGTAGACGGCCATTTAACAAACTTTGGTCCGCCTAAAAACAAATTTGGGACTTCAACACCGGAAATTTCAAACTCTTCCTATGGTAATGTCTCAAACTTCTTAATTCTTTAAACAAGTTGAGCTTCCATTTGCTCTTCAAATCACTTCTGTGACATTTTCTTTTCATATACAATCATAAATAGCACCTCCTGTGCTGACAAAAAAACAATTTAGAACAAAAAAAACAAGGGAAAATAATATCAGCCTATTTATTGCTGTGGTGGAGGTGGTTGCTGTGGTTGACCATTAAATTGTTGTTGGGGGTAACCATTGAATTGAGGTGGTACTTGTTGGTATGGGTAGCCTTGTGGAATTCCCTGGGGCATACCTTGGGGAATACCTTGTGGCATTCCTTGTGGCATTCCTTGAGGATATCCCTGTGGAATACCTTGTGGCATTCCTTGGGGAATACCTTGTGGCGCCCCTTGGTTAAATTGCACTTGATGAACTGGAGCAGGAACTGGCTCAGGCTGACCCTTGTACTCATAACCAGCCTTCTTGTGGACAGTTTCTCTACCCTTTGGCAATTCCTCAATCTTGAATGGCTTTGGAATAGCCTCTTCGTTTTCAGCAACATACAAGTTTCTGTCGATGGTAGCAGGAATTGGCTTAATCTCGGTTCCCAATTCTTGCTCAATCTTGTACAAGGAGTAACGGTCGTTCCAACTCATCAAGTTGATGGCCAAACCTAAGTGACCAAATCTACCAGAACGACCAATTCTGTGCAAATAAGTTTCAGCGGTCTTGGGGAAGTCAAAATTGATGACCACATTGACAGCCTGGATATCGATACCTCTAGTCAACAAGTCGGAACAGACCAAATTACGAACCTTACCTTGTCTAAATTCGTGGAACACCTTGTTTCTGGCTTGTTGGGGCATCTTGGCGTGGGAGTAGTAACAGGAGTATCCCAATTCGGTGATTTTCTTTGCTAACAACTCAACTCTGTTGGTAGAGTTACAAAATATAATGGACTGGTTGATCTGTAACTTGCTGAACAAAGTGTTCAAGCAGTGTAACTTTTGTTTCTCTTCGACAAAAGCGTAAAATTGGGAAATACCTCTAAGGGTTAATTCATCCATCAAATTGATCTCGTAGGGCTTGTTCAAGTGCTTGTCCATGAAAGACTTAACAGCCAAAGGGAAGGTAGCGGAAAATAACAAGGATTGTCTGGTGGTGGGGAAGAAGGCCAAAATCTGCTCGATGATGCCCTTGAACTCTCTGGACAACATCTTGTCGGCCTCATCCATAACAAAAAGAGGGCACTCGGAGAAATCGGCAAGGTTTCTTGCCGCCAAATCTAAAACTCTTCCTGGAGTACCAACCAAAACATGAACGGGATCGTTCAATCTAACAATATCATCTCTTAATGAAGTACCACCTGTGGTAACCATACATTGAACGCCCAAATGCTTACCCAAAGTTCTGACGACTTGGGAGGTCTGTAAAGCCAACTCTCTTGTTGGGACTAAAATTAACGCTTGGATCTTGGCAACCTTGGGCTTGATCTGCTGTAACGAGGGAATAATGAACGAGGCAGTCTTTCCGGTTCCGTTCTTGGCTCTTGCTAATATGTCTCTGCCGGCCAATGCCATGGGGATGGACTCTTCTTGGATGGGGGAGGGCTTTTCAAAACCAGCCTCGAATATGCCCATCAACAACTCTCTCTTCAAGTTGAAATCTTCAAACGATTTACCCTTGGTGTTAGACACATCCTCGGTCTGAGGTCTGGTATCTTTTTGTGGAATATTCAATTGGTCCTTCCAGTTGTCAGTCATTGTGGTTGTTGTTTGTGGAGATGTATATATATAGTGGATGGAGTAGGTGTAATAGTACAGGGCTTGACGGAGTCAAGCGGGAGCTGGAAAGGGGGAAGAAATTCGAGAATTAGGTAGTGTGGAGTCTAACGGTGAGATCAATCGAGGTATTGGGATTAATCGGGCTATAGGCAGTGGATTGTGTGATTGATTACGGCAAGCGTGTAGAAAGGAATAGGATTGTTGGAAAAATTTGAGAGTATTGAACTGGGGCGCGCACGACTCTTACCCGGCATAGGACGGGATAAACTAGAGGGAGAGGGAGTGGGTGTAAGTGGATGATGGAGGTGGGCTGATGGGATTGGGGGTCGTTTGGGGTCAACTGTGGTCAATTGCGGTGATTTTGCCCTGAAATTTGGACGTCCCTGTGGGTGTATTTTGATTACGTAATATCTTACGTAATAACAGGTGTAGGGGGACGTGGAAGACGTGGCAAGGGCAGGGGGAATGGTGGAGTAGGATTGACGTAGTGAGAGAGTGTGTACTTGGGATATGCTGATAAAATGTTGAAATATTGAAAAATTGGTCTCTTGTAATTTGTGCTACTCTGAGAAGTAATTGTACGTTTACAAAATAATCTAATGAATAAAGATGTAGGAATAGGGACAATGTAGCTGGTCGTTAATAAATCAGCATAATAGTTTCAATTCCTTGCTAACCATTTCAATCCCATGTTTGCTTATGTTAAAATTGTAGCACTAAATTTATTTATGTGCTATTTGTCAGTTTATGCAAAGAAATGGAAATTTTGGTAAACTGCTACTACATCTCAAAAGAGTTTACTAACCAACTTACTCTTAAATTAGTTTAAATATTGTTATTATTTTGATTTTGATTGAATAATTCCTTGAAGCCAACCTTGACGTTCAAATTTACTATATATAGACTCGGCATTAATTCTTACCCTGAAATACGATGCGAAGTGAATCAAAATTGAAATTGAGCAGGTACTCGTAGAATAACACAAGTAGTAGCACCCAATTTGACCGGTAATTAGTGCCCTAGTAGTTTGTATCTAGTAATTTTGATTTTACTTCTAAGGGGTCCCTTCGAATTATGTTTGAATTAATTTGACCGAAATTACTTTTTGAGAATATTCTCCTCGACCTCTCCTATCTGTTCACATCGGGGTCTTCCCTGGCAATGAACTCGGCCATTTTGCGGTCCACTCCAGACTCCTCCATCCGATTTTGCATGTTGGCCATAATTTCGCCAGTTGTTATAGTCCGAAGCAATTGGTTCTTATGTAATTCTGAAACCAGTAAATTGAATGGATAGACACAGGTTTCCAGAGGACAGGAAACGAGGGCCACAGTGGGCTGGACCAAGTGCTGTTTCAACGCTGTACGGCAAATCGGACACTCCATCGTTTTGAAGACTTTGAGAATAATCAAAAATTAAATAAAAACTGGTGAAAATAATAGTGGAAGTCAATAGTTTGAATGAAAATAGTTCAAACAATGAGTAAGTTGATATTAAAAACCAAGCTGGGCGACTCAATGAAGTAAATAAATGGCAGAAAGCTTTGTACCAGTTCTAGGCCAAATCTAATGATTGTCTCTCAGTATAGTCCTTGGGTTTAAACCAATAGTCAAAGAACAAATAAGTTTCCAAGTATGGATGAACGGCTGTGATCTAATCTGATAGTTTATTCACCCTTCAAATGTTTCAACACGTCAAGTGTAGCAACTCTTCAAGCTACTTGACGGTATTGAAGGTCTTTTTTGACTGTTTAGTGAAAAGTTTAAGTAGCTCAACTGATTCTTACACCATTCACTTCTTAGAAACAACGAGGAGTTATATTAGTCCGTGACCTCTATCTCGTGTATAGGAGTTATAGTGGTCTATGACCTCTATCTCTTCTATATCTCTCTCTTATATCTTCTACCTCACCGGTAGTTCTTCTTCTCCAAATCTAATTCTATCTCTTCTCCTGCATCTGCCTCATCGCTCTTGATAATTTCAATCATCACCAAGTTATTCCACCACTTTCCACTAATTCCACCATCCCCATGAAGCTTTCACAGGAAACAGTAGAGCAGCTTCAGTCGGACCCCCACTGCATCCGGAATATCTGCATCTTGGCCCATGTGGACCACGGAAAAACCTCGTTGAGTGACTCTCTTTTGGCCACCAATGGAGTCATCTCACAACGAATGGCAGGCAAAGTGCGCTACTTGGACTCCAGAGAAGACGAACAACTACGTGGTATCACCATGGAGGCCTCGGCCATCTCGCTCTACTTCAAAGTGGTGCGCAAAAAGGCCGACTCCGACCAATTGGACACCATGGAGCACTTGATCAACTTGATCGATTCTCCAGGTCACATCGACTTCTCGTCCGAGGTATCGACTTCATCCCGTTTGTGTGACGGTGCCGTGGTGTTGGTCGACGTCGTCGAAGGCGTGTGTTCTCAAACCGTCAATGTGTTGAGACAGTGCTGGATTGACAAGCTCAAGCCGTTATTGGTGTTAAACAAAATCGACCGTTTGATCACCGAATGGAAGCTCACGCCAGCTGAGGCGTACCAGCACTTATCCAACGTGATTGAGAACGTCAATTCCGTCATCGGGTCGTTTTTTGCCGGCGAAAGAATGGAAGATGACATGCTTTGGAGAGAAAGTGGAGCCACCACCGAATTCGTGGAAAAAGACGACCAGGACATCTACTTTTCGCCCGAAAAGAACAACGTGATCTTTGCCTCGGCCGTGGACGGCTGGGCCTTTTCAATCCACACGTTTTCCAAGATCTACCTGGCCAAGTTGGGCTTTTCTCAGTCGGTCTTGGCCAAGACCCTCTGGGGCGATTTCTACTTGGATATGAAGAACAAGAAGATCATACCCAAGAAGAAGTTGAAGCCTACACAGAACTTGAAGCCGTTATTTGTTGGGTTGATTTTGGAGCAGATCTGGGCCATCTACGAGAACTGTGTCATTGAAAGGGACCAGGACAAATTGGAGAAAATCATCGAGAAATTGGGAGCTAAGGTCAGTCCCAGAGACTTGAGGTCCAAGGACCTCAAGAACGTGTTGAATGTCATCATGTCCCAGTGGATCCCCATCAGTCATGCCTTGTTAGGTGCAGTTATCGACCATTTACCCAGTCCAGCTGCTGCTCAAAAGGACAGAATCGAGAAGATCTTAGACGAAACGCTCTACAGTGCAGTTCCCGATAAGGAAAAGGCCGATCTTTTGGAGCCCTCGTTCGAAAAGGCCATTCTTTCCTGTGATGCTTCGGACCCCGAAGAACACACCATTGCATATGTTTCCAAGTTGATCTCGGTCAAACAGGAAGATTTACCCAAGGACGTGGCCTCGGCGGTGCCTACTGTGGACGAAATAAGAGAAAGAGGAAGAATTGCCCGTGAATTGGCCAAGAAAGCCTCGGAATCCATTTCTGAAAAAAACGACGACGACTTTGCCGTAATTCCCAAAAAGGACCCATTTGAATGGGAATACGAGGAGGACGACTTTGAGGTTGAAGACGAGGAAGAAGAGGAGACCGAGCCAGAAACCCTAGTTGCGTTCACACGTATTTATTCCGGCTCTCTTACCAAGGGCCAAAAAATCACCATTATTGGCCCCAAGTATGATCCTAGTTTGCCCAATGATCATGAAACCAACAAGGACCAGATTTGCTACGATATCGAAATTCAGGACCTTTATCTTATTATGGGTCGTGAGTTTGTCAAGATGGACAAGGTTCCTGCTGGTAATATTGTTGGAGTTGTTGGACTCGAAGGTCCAGTGTTGAAAAATGCCACCTTGTGCTCTCGTATTGAAGGAAGACCCTACATTAACTTCTCTTCTACCTCCACTTTGATCCATAATAAACCCATCATGAAGATCGCTGTTGAGCCCACGAATCCAATGAAATTATCCAAGTTAGAAAGAGGATTGGAATTGTTGGCCAAGGCAGACCCCGTTTTTGAGTGGTATATCGACGACGATTCTGGTGAGTTAATTGTTTGTGTTGCTGGTGAGCTTCATTTGGAAAGATGTTTGAAGGATTTGGAAGACAGATTTGCCAAAGGATGTGAAGTGATGGTCAAAGAACCCGTTATTCCTTTTAGAGAGGGATTATCCGAAGAACCCAAAATAAGTGAAGAAGAAAGTGGAGCTTCCCTTGGAGGAGTGGAGTTGGACTTTGAAGTCACTTCCTTGCCAAAAGAAGTCACTCAGTTTTTGATTGATAGTGAAAGTGAAATTTCCGATATGGTCAACAGCAAAGACTATGAAGGCACTTTCAGAGCCAAATTGACAGAAATTCTCACCCAGAATTCATACAAGGGCCCATTTACTCTGCCAGAACAGTTGATCGATAGCATTATTGCCTTTGGCCCTAAAAGAATAGGTCCCAATATGGTGGTGGAATTGGATGGAAGCCAGTTTAGAAAAGCTTTTGGAGGAGCCTCGGAAACCAAGTTTGAATATGAGTCCAGTGTTTTAAGTGGTTTCCAGCTTGCTACCAACGAAGGTCCTTTGGCATCTGAGCCTATTCAAGGTCTCTTGGTGATATTGAAGAAGAGCAACTACACTATTGTGGACGAAGACTCCAGAGTCATCAACTTGAATGGTCGTGTTATTACTTTCACCAGAGACCTCATTCACAAAGCTTTCTTGAGAGGCTCTCCACGTCTCTTTTTGGCCATGTACACCTGTGATATTCAGGCTTCCTCTGAAGTCTTGGGTAAGGTGTATGCAGTGGTTCAAAAGAGAGGAGGCTCCATTATCTCGGAAGAAATGAAGGAAGGCACTCCGTTTTTTACCATCGAGGCCAGAATTCCTGTCATTGAAGCCTTTGGTTTTTCTGAAGACATCAGAAAGAAGACTTCTGGTGCAGCAAGCCCCCAATTGGTTTTTGATGGCTTTGACATGTTGGACATTGATCCTTTCTGGGTGCCTACCACCGAGGAAGAATTGGAGGAGCTTGGAGAGTTTGCTGAAAGAGAGAATGTAGCCAGAAGATACATGAACAATATTAGAAGAAGAAAGGGATTGTTCGTGGACGAGAAGATTGTGCAGAATGCCGAGAAGCAAAGAACCTTGAAGAAGGATTAGAATTACTATTAAGTCCTAAGATTGTCAAAAAGATTGAACCATTGATAGCAAGAGAATCACCTATTGAACCACTATTGAAGTAGGGAGAAACCCCAGATTAAAAGTAAATACTGAATTATCCTCTACCTACAGTCTTACATCTAACAATACTGAATTTTCAGCTACCTACAGTCTCCATTCGGTCTAAATAGACTGTATTCATTTCCAGTTCTGGTTTGCTGCATCATTAAAAATTCATTTTCAACGGCATTGTGGCCAAAATTGAACCAAAATTACCCTTGATATGTTCTCAACAGCTAGAACTTCCCTTAGATCTAAGTTGACGACCCTTCTCTAATATATATGAAATAAACCAATCACTGTAATACTACGCACCAGTTAAAAACACACAGACGCCCAGTTTTCCACTCAAAAGGGCCGGAAAAACGCCACTTTCCAGCCCCTACCCCACTCTCACCTTCTCAGCAACCCATTCTGTCCTCTTTCCCCTTCCTTTTTCTCCATCTCCCCCATTTTCCCACCTCTCTTCTCCAGACTTTACTCTCACACGAAAAATTTTAAGTTCACTACTATTAATTCACATACTAACCACCTAATGGCAGAAAGGCGAACTACAGACGGAGAATTGGGGCCTACTGCACAGGTGTCGGTGTCTCCAGGCCCTGCACGTCCTGGACAGCTCGACCACAAACGCCTTTTCGACTTGGTGTCCAAGAATTACGAGACGTGGCTGCAAGCCATGAGCAAAAAGATCCAGGCAGAAGAGGAGTATCTGCCGTTTCCCAACGAAGAAGACGCCGAAATGGTCAAGAACGACTCGGCCTTCAACTTCAGCCTTTTGGAAGCGCTCGAAAAGGCCTCCAATGACTTCAGTGACAAGATCAACCATATCGATGAGAACGAAGTGTTCCACCAAATACAGGGCAAGATGGACCGGGAGGAGCAGGCCGAGGCGTCCGGCGGGTTGCTCAAGGAGAGCGAAATGGACTTCCTACGCAATAAGATCTCCCAGATGATCCGTTCCAACGAATTCACCCTCAGTCGAGACGGACCCCGAGAGGGCCGCAAACGAGAGGGTTTCTCCCTCTATGACACCCAGGATGAGGAGGGATTGCATGAGGGCAACGCCGACGGCTACAGCTACGACTTTGACGACCAAGAAGACTACGATATCGAGGAGATCGAGGGCGACGACTACGAATACGACTATTCGCCTACCCACCACATAGAGGTGGAACTAAATGCTGCTTCCGAGTGTGACGAGCATGGTTTCGACGGCTGTGACTGTCCGTCGTACCGCTCGCTAGGAGATCGAGGCGATTACGACGACGACGGGCCCTCGTGTGAGTTTACATTCGAATATGATCGCACTGGCAAACTTGTGCCTATCTACAACAACGTGGAGGAAAAGCTCCGGATGATGACGCTCCAGGGCCGGGAGATACAGGCGGAAGGCGCCGATGACGGCAAGAAGAAGAAAAAGAAGAAAAAGAAGAAGAAAAAGGGCAAGGGAGTGGGACCAGGCGAAGGCTCGGCACATGCAGAAGAACCGTCCCATTTCTGCCTTTTCTGTGAGTACGAGACCATATTCGGCTCCAAACCTCGCCAGATGATCAAGTGGTACGAGCAGAGAAGCCGCCAGGACGCCAAACGCAGAGAAGATATCAAGAAGAAGTTGGCCAGTGCCAAACAAAAGGCTCTTCGAAAACAGAAAGAATTGAGACAACAGCAGATGCATGAGAGTATGGGAGAGGTGGTGGAGAAGGTGGGTGCCGAGGTGGTCGAAAATAGAAGCATTGACGAGGTACCGAAGGCACCAATAGGAGATAATTCTAGTTTGGGCTAGAATTGTGAGCCAGTCGAAGACTGGCGATTGCATGACGACAGGCCTGAGAAGAGGCACTGGCGTTCCAAGGTACATAGAGAATCTAGGCACCAGAGAAAATGTAGAATCAGAATCAGGAGTGAAGTATTGCTAGAGAATAGTGCCAGAAACAGATTCATACAGAGTTAGATAGATCACACCAAAGGTGCTGAAAGAATCCTAGAAGGCAAGAGATCAGAATTAACATAAGTGCCTGAAATATAGATACAATTATATATAGAAAGAATGGGAGTATAATACATATAATATCTTAATAGTGAAATTTTAGTAGTTTACTCTGATACATCGAATATTCATTAATATCTTAATATTCGATACAGAATACTTATACATTATTAACTAAATATTCGTAGGAAATGAGCCGGTTCTACTAATAATAAAGAGTGTTGGAGCTTCCGAGTTCATAGAATTCTATGGGATGTCACCATCTAATAGTGCTGTTACTCACTGCAAATACCATTCTATTTTTCAGCTTTCATTGACTTACTGTCTTTTCTCAATCCACACCAACAATTCCACTTGTCAAGAATCACCCAAAGACTGCCAATACCAAACAAAACAAAATCTCTTTCTTTATCCACTCCATCTCTATTCATTAGCCTCTGTTCTACTACTTCCATTCTTCTCTTTCTCCACATTTTCTGTCACTACTGGCAATAATAATATCCACTTCATCACCAAATCGTTGAACAATGGAAAGGTAACTCCATTCAAACCATCTCTATATATTTACCTTCACATCCGTCTCCCTACTTCGTCCATACCTCCCCAATTCAGCTATATTCCTCCACTCTTCAGCCGCACCTAAACTGATATCGCACTTGTAACTTTCATATCTCTTCTTCTTCACGAATACATACCCACTTCTTCTTCACTAACCCATGTTTTCTGCTAGTGGTACCAATACTCCTGTTCCTAGTGGTCCTCCTCCACATCATGAGCAACTAGGTGAAAACATCACCTGGATTCGAGGCTGGTACAATCCATCAACCAACTACGACACCAATGGTGAAGGCTCTTCTGACACCATGAGACTCAAGGGCTGGTTCAAGACCAGCATCAACCACAAGAACGATCCTGCTGTCAAAATGGACGCCCATGACGTGTTGGACTTGAGTCAGTACAGCTATTTTCCCCAGGTTAAGGTGGAGGTAGCAGAGGTGGAGGTAGCAGAAGTCAAGGTGGACAAGGACTTGGAGTCGGCCATTTCGCTTGGCCAGGACGAGGGTCAGATCTCGGGATTGGGCCAATGAGAGAGAAATGAAGAGAGGAAAGAAACGAGGAGATAGAAAGAAGAAAGCAAGAAAGAAGAGAGATGGATTTGAAGGATTCAAGTCAAGTCTGAGCAAGAGAGAAGAGAATTGAAAGAAGAAAAGAGAGTTGAAGGATTCAAGTCAAGTCTGAACAAGAGAGAAGAGAATTGAGAGTTCAGAAGAGAATTGAAGGATTCAAGTCAAGTCTGAACAAGAGAGAAGAGAATTGAATCAATAGAGATTGAGGATGTGGTCAGTTTTGACTCAATTTTCCCTGAAGTTGTTAAGGTATGTGCTCTATGAATGTGAGCCTATTTACTTGTATTAGTACTACATCAATAAATGTGAAATCGAACTAGTAAGAAGGAAAGAAAGAATTCGAGCATATTAGATATAATGGGGTTGTGCTTACTTGTCATTACAGTTAAAGTTAGTTCCTATTGTACAATAGTTTAGCTTTCTTAAGATCCAGACATGATGTCTTTTGTAAATTTAACCATAATCCATGCCATTTATTACATGCTATTATTTCACAAAAGGAATACACTTTTACTTGCTTCGATATTATTCTACTTCTTGCTATTATTTTACTTTCTTGCAGTTATTCTACTACTTGCTAATATTCTCCTTCTGCTAATATTCTACTTCTTGCTAATATTCTACTTCTTGCTATTATTCTACTTTCTCATTATTCTATTCTTCTTGCTAAATATTTACTGAGTAGCGATACTGACAGCTCCCTGTTTGACTGCCATAAAAGTAACAGATTCTTTAGAAACTATTGTAGCTTCCATTAATTGCTGTTGCTTGGTGGTATCCCAGACCTCTTCTGCAGGAAGCTGGGTGAGATCTTCTTGGTTTCTCTCCTTTCTTTGGAAATTCTTCCTGATCTCCTGCAATCTATACATCTCCTCAGGTCTTCCAACAGTAGAGTTAATAATCATGACGGAGTTCGAGGGCATAGCCTCGTAAATTTGGCTCAAACGGGCATCAGCTGCTTTGTACAAGTCCTTGAGCTGGTCTTCTGTGGGCTCTGGAATGCGTTTTCCATTGTAGAGTTCTGGAACGTTGGCCAAAGTGCGGTTCACTTCCAATTCCTTGAAACTCAACACACTGAGCCGAACATCCAACACTCTGTCCTTGTAACTCTGCACCACCTCGTCGTCATTGTGTGCATATATGCGATCAACCCTGTTTTTTGAGGGCTCGACGTAGGACTCCATTTGCTTGTAGTTGCAGTAATCGACCCACAAAGACTTGAAATCTCTGCCTTCGTGTTTGGCCTTGTCAGCAAGTGCATAGAAAATCGATATTTCGCCCACGTTCATTCCGAAACATTCACCTTCAATGATCTTCAACTTTGTCAAGTCCAAACACGCCCGTGCGTCTTCGACTGAAGAATGGCCATCTCCACTGTCTTCTCCACTCTGGATTTGTCTAGCAAGGTATTGCTGAGCCAACCACTTAAGCGAGGGTCTCAGTGGTGGGCCCTTATTGTGCTCATATATGATAGAGGTGTCCACGACCCTAGTATGCTTTATCTTCATCACATTCAAGTCAGATTCTAATGAATGGCCAATAAGAATGTCGGATTTGGAGATTGTGCCGAGGATTTTCTCCTGGATATCCTTCAATGTCGTAGTGACGCCTCTTAACTTCTCCTCGGTGATTCCAGAGAACCTGGTAACATAATCCACGATTTCTTCTTCCGGCTTGACCAACAGGTCCAACACAACCTCGCCCTGGAAGTTGATCAAGGAGATTCTAGTCAATACTTTTCCCGTAGCCGATTTGCAGAACTCACAATCCAATGCAAATGTATGAGAGCCTTCATGTTCGAATTCCTGGGTTTCGACCCATCCTTCTCTTCCCTCTATGTCCATAGGATAGCCACAGCTTCCCAACTGTTCCTCGCTGAGCAACAAGTCTAGAACGGTGATTTTGTTGGCTTTCAGACTTTCCATCAAGTCTTTCTTCTGTTTCTTGGTGAGTTGTACATTTGTAATGGCCTGTAAAGGAGGATATGTCAGGTCTTTGGAGCCCGGCAATTGCGATTTGATCAACTGTGGGAAGTGCTTGGAGATAAAGGGAAAGTCGCTCTCCAAACTAGCCTGTTCAATTGGAACCAACACTCCGTCTTGTTTTTTTAATTCCAGACTAACAGTATCGGGAAATCCAGGAACCAAGCAGAACACCACGGATTCTATATTGGACACATTCTTCAAAGAGTACCAGGGGGATCTGGTGGGCGTGGAAGAATATGAAAAGGCATCAAGCACAAAGTCACGGAGCTGCTTGAAAGGAACTCGATTGTTCTTGACTGGCAGTTGGATGAGGTCCAAAATAGGCATCAGAACGGCTTTTCTGGCCTTTTTCTTGTGGATCTTCTCGGTCCTGGCTGCCTTTGGTGCCAGGGTCAACTGGCCTGACGATCTTCTTCTCTTGTCTCTTCTGGCGACCTCATCCTTGCTCTCCTCTTCTTCAAGAGAGTTCAACGATACGACCGAATCACGCCTCTCTACCGGTTGCAGTCTGGCCAATTCGGCAATGTGCTTTCTGGGATTGTCGACTTCGACATCTATGGCAGAGATCGACAACCTTTCGGTGCTGATACTCAATGGGTCTTCAGGTACTGGTTCCATGGCTGATATGTGGACGTTTTGGGTGAAAAACACGGGAATTTATAACGGAAAACGGACACCTATGCACCAAGGCCGTCACAGTGCTATGTCAGTGGTATTTTTGGGGCCAAAAAAAGAACAGAAGTGGAGGATTCGGTCATGGCTGCTACTTCGACATGTTGATAATTTTCCAGGCTGTGTGCAGGAAAAGAAGTCTGTCATAGATGACATCACTAACAGGCCATCTAGGGGCATTGGGGCAATGAGGCGGGAACTAAAGGAAGATCTTGGCTGTGAATGTAAAGGAAAAGCGCTTTTGGAAAGGTCTGGGTCTTTGGTGATTTCTGGGGAAATTTTTAGAGGGTTTTCTGTCACTGCTATCGGGGCTCAGAGTCCCAAGATACTCCATAATTATGGGAATTTATATTCACGTGGAAGCTGCCACCAAAATGTCGTTGAACAGCAACAGAACGGGATTTTTGGACTGGCTTGGGGCCTCGGACTCCTGGACCTTTTCTCTCCATTTTTCTAAAGACACTTGAGAATTAGGGTCAAAGAGCGAGTCGTAAATGCAATTGAGGTTCCTAACGGCATCCTCGTCACCCAACACACGCGTGCTGTCCTGAAATATCGCCGACTGGGCCAAGAGGACGATTTTGGCCCACAGGTCCCAGCCTGGAGGCACATGCATCACCACGTCGATGTCGTGGTGCTGGAGCGGCCGTGATGGGTCGTAGATTGGACGAGGAGGCGCGTCAAAGTCACAGAGCACGCCAGGCGACTCTAGAACCTCGTGCAAATTGCCCACGGCAAGCACTCTTCCACCGTGCTTCAATGCCACGAACCGGGCCAATTGCTGGAAAAACACGCCCTTTGCAGCCAAATGATCGTCGATGGCGGCAGCGTCGATGAGTAAGGTGAGGTCCAAGGCCAAAGGAATGTCGTACTGGCCTTCGCTCATGGAAGGTGGCGATGTAGAAGTGTCCAAGTCTTCAGAATGGATGCTCTTCAAGTGGAGACGGCACTGGGACTCGTAGCGTTCACGATATTGGGGAAGTAGGGCCTGGAATTTGGCAAGGAAACGGACAATCTCGACCAATGGCACGAATTGGCTTACCACGGCCACTACTGTGACCAGTGATGCTCTTATGACAAGCGACTCAATGTACGAAAGGAAGCATTGGGGGTTGGAAATACGGTAAAAGCTGCCAGTATCAGAAACGGTATAGTTAACCGACAGTGTGGGGCCCCATTGCAACACGAGAATGATAGGAGGAGGGGGTCTGGAGGGAAGAAGGCCAGAGAACATGGTGTTGTTTAGAAGATAGGCTGGTCTGTGTGCAGGAGCCGATGATATGATGTGGAGAGAGCAGAAGTGCTAATAAAGAAATTGGGGAAAGAAGAGAGGCAAGAGGATATAAGGAACTCAGAGGGTGGGGTGAAAGAGGGGGATACGATGGATACGATGGATACGATGGGTGAGATTGGTAGAAGTGATTGGTGGTGTAGCAAATGGATTTTATTGTGCTGAAAAACGACAGTAATTGGTACAGATGCAGAGAATTAAAGAATATATTGATTTGGAAATTTCGAGATAGACAGGAACTGAGCTACTTCAAGCAACAGATCCATATTAGCAGAGTCGCTGCTTGAAATAGCCCTATTCGTAACAGATTCATACATTGCGACATTAAGCGATCGCGACATCTAAACAGGGCGCGACATTGCAGGCGGAATCCTGACAATAAAACCGAGCAGAATTACGACATTGGCCCCAAACTAAAATCGCGACATTGACATCATCTCCATGACAGCACAACGAGAAGAATCAACGTTAAATTACATCTTTTACTTCTTCTGAATAGTCTCAAGATGGTCAAAGAACTTCATTATTGTATACAGCTTCTATTCATTCCTTGACATGGAGACTTGAAACCGATCACGTCATTGTAATTAATCACATTCTTTTCTTGGTAGTTTTCTCTGGGCTAAAGAGCACGGCATGGCATTTCTTGGTTCAAAGTGGCCTTGGCCAGGCCACCGCCCTGTCCAAATTTTGTCCACATTCTACCGGACTTCGCCGGAACAGACCCACTCCTTTCCTTGAGCCCCCTCTCTGCCAATGCAGAGAATGGTGTCCGAGCCCGGGGCCTCCGAGACTGTAGCAGTACCAAGGCAAGACGAAGCAGAATCACCAAGGACATGCCGATCAAGAGACGCGTCGACAATGCACCCAGCACTTCAGGCGTTTCCGGGGTGATGTGGCACGTAATTCTTCGGAACAGGATAATAGAGCCATGTCGGAGAGACCCTGGAACCAGTCTGGATATTGCACCGAGAAGACCACGGCCAACGTGGGCATCTAAAATACACTGCACCAACAGGTGATTTGGGTCTGGGGCTCGTGGTAGAACGCTATTTGTTGCGGCATGTCAAAGAAGAGCAGCAAAAGCAAGAGCAACTCGAAGCCCAGGGCAGGTAAGGGAATGCCGTGATTGTGTACAGTATAGTCCAGAATGTCACTGGAGTAATGCAGCGCTGGCCAGATCATGGTATGTGGTGTCAAAACCGACATTTTGTGACGGGCTTTAGATAGGAATTGCCCAGCTGCAGCTGTCACTTTCGCTTTATCATTCTGCATTCTATCATCTTTCACCCTGCATTACGTGGGACTATCATTCTGCATTCTGCCACCCTGACCATCCCTGCATTCGTGATCCTACCAGTCGTATCAGTCCTATCAGCGTAGTTCTCGTTTAGTGTTCTATCACTTGCATTCTGCATTCCTACCCCTCCAATCTCCTGCATCACCATGGCCTAGGACAATTCAATAAAGCCTTTCACCTATAATCCCCAATTTTCTATCCTATCCTTTTAATCTTCACAGTTCTTGGTATTCCTTCCCCTGTACACCTGGTGTTTCTGCCGACCCTTCATTCCGATTCTGTCTTACCTGACCTCGCGTCTGGACCACCTTTATCGCCATGTCGATGCATAGAGTCCACTTCTGCCCCTGCCTACCTGTATAATTCTCGGCTGAACTGTCCCTGTTCAGGCCTGGAGCACTTTAGCGAAGTTGCCTCTAACCATGTAATTTGGATTCCCGAAACGGATGCCGCGGCGATGTCATAACCAACGACAATCATAGTCCACTAAAATCCACACCACAATACTCTACTACGTCCAATTCAAAGCCATCTTCAAGTTCATCCTCCTACGAAGTTGTTCCGAGAGTATGGCCCTCCAGCTGTTGCATTGTCCCGTTCCACCTGTGCTCTCGTCAAGACCATGCACGGTCTACTGCCATCGCTAGGGCATGCCTTGGCTGGATGTCGCCCTGTCTCCAGACGCAACTGTTCGCCCCGACACATAATTCCCCAAATATTTCCGTTTGTCACATTTGCGTTCCTTTTCCAGTTGCCTTAGACCTTGCCTCTGGTGCTGAAACGCCCCACCCAGTCCCCAGACCAACCCCACAACGCCGGTCTGGAAGCGACTGCGAAAGGGACTGGAGGAGGGTCACATGGGCACGCTTGTGCCTCGGCTTCTTGAAACAAGCGAAAGGCGACGAAACAGGACACGAGAAGACCAGCGAAGACGACCCTATCGATCCAGGGTGCACAATAGCGGACATGGACCGAGATCTCAATAGCAGTGATGGCACAGAGCGCTTTTGGCGAATTTCATTGATGATGTAACAATAGACCTGGAGGATAATAGCCTCAGGGGACGGACTGGGTGCAGGAACGAGATAGGGTCGCTAGACCCATGTGGACTGGCAATGGAGACAGGGCGGTGCACCTGGCTGCCTTATCAGGACCGACGCAGCACCGGCGTGCAAGAAGTGCCGGCAATTGGCCGGAAAATCCTGGTGGGGTCAACGGCGGCTGCGAGTTACGAGCGCGGGGCCATGACCAACCAATTATTAAGGTGTGAAAGCCACAGTCCGTGCAGGATGCGGCAGGTGTGCAGGCGACGCCTGCAGGCGGCTGCCGTTAGCGTGGCACAACCTACTGTATCGGCCCTGGACAGGCGAGGACATCCAAGGCAAGCCCCACGGCACTGGACTCCTCCACGGCGCTGGAACCTGTTGGAGCCCCCTGCTGTTGCTGCAGGCTGCCGCAGCGTCATGCAGCCCCCCGTATGCACCAGGCATGCACCGTGCATGCGGCCTCCGTATGCACGCCGGTAAGATTGTTTCTTTTATTTTGCGAGGTTTTCTCTTCGGATCTGTACTGCCTGGCGCATATGCACAAAATTCCGCCTATATCATGCACCCATCTCCTCTTGTTTAGCTCTCGTTGGATCTTCCTTGTAAGCACCACTTTTCTTTCCCTCTGGGCTCTTCCTTCTCCTCCTCCTCCTTCTCCCAATGTCGCAGGAAAAGGACATCGAAACCAAGGGCCAAGGCCCCCACTCTGTGGAGACCGACGCCTACTCCTACAGGCACGAGTCGCCCGAGTCCCAGCACGACCAACACAGCGACTACGCCGGCTCCTACGCCGAAAGCGCCTACACCTACGAGACCATCAAGGAGGGCAACGCCTTTTCCCGCTTCATCGACTCGTTCAAGCCCATCGACCTCGAGGGCGAGGGCTTCGACACCACCGGGTTGACGGCGGCGGAAAAGAGTGTCATCGCCTCGGCCAGACACCCCTTGGCTAGACGTTTGAAGTCCCGCCACTTGCAGATGATTGCCATCGGTGGTACCATCGGTACCGGTTTGTTCATCGGTTCAGGCTACGCGTTGTCGGCTGGTGGTCCTGCCGCCGTGCTCATTGGTTACTTGCTCATTGGTTACTCGTTGTTGTGTGTGGTGAATGCTTTGGGTGAGTTGTCCGTGCAATTCCCTGTTTCCGGTTCGTTCAACGCCTTTTTCTCCCGCTTCGTCGACCCCTCGTGGGGTTTCACCCTCGGTATCCTCTATGCTTGCTCGTGGTTGATCTCGTTCCCCTCCGAGTTGGTGGCGTGCGCCTTGACCATCCAGTACTGGAACAATTCCGTGAACCCCGCTGTGTGGGTAGCGGTGTTCTACGTGGTCATCATTTCCATCAACTTCTTCGGTGTCAAAGGTTACGGTGAGGTCGAGTTCTACCTTTCCATCATCAAGGTCCTCGCCGTCATTGGTTTCCTCATCTTGGGTATCTGCATCATTGCCGGTGTGGGAGACCAGGGCTACATCGGAGGCAAGTACTGGCACCATCCTGGTTCCTTCAACAACGGCTTCAAAGGTGTGTGTTCCGTGTTCATTTCTGCCGCCTTCTCCTTCGGAGGTGTCGAGTTGGTGGCCCTTGCTGCGGCCGAGACCCAGAACCCCAGAAAGTCGTTACCCAAGGCCACCAAGCAGGTTTTCTGGAGAATCACGCTTTTCTACGTCTTGACCGCCGTCATCATCGGCTGTCTCGTGCCTTACACCAACGAGCAGTTGCTCAACGGTAGCTCCAGTTCCGACATCACCGCCTCGCCCTTCGTCATTGCCATCCAGTTGGGCGGTATCAAGGTGGTTCCTCACATCATGAACGCCGTCATTCTTATTGCCGTCGTGTCCGTCGGTAACTCGTCGGTCTACGGTTGTTCCAGAACCTTGGCCTCGCTTGCCGTCCAGGGCTTGATTCCCAGAATTTTCGGCTACATCGACAGAGCCGGAAGACCCATGGTGGCCATCATGTTCACCAACATGATCGGTTTGTTGGGTTTCTTGGTCGACAGTGACAAGGAAGGTACCGTGTTCACCTGGTTCTTCTCCGTCTGTTCGTTGTCTTCCTTCTTCACCTGGTGTGCCATTTGCTTCACCCACTTGAGATGGAGATGGGCTCTTTCTTCCCAGGGTAGATCCTTGGACGAGGTCATTTTCCAATCTCCTTTGGGAACTTTTGGAGACTACACCGGTATTATCATCTTACTCTTCGTGGTTGCTTGTGAACTTTACATTTCCGTCTACCCCAACTTCGGAGACAGCGCCGGCCAGGCCGACGTTGAGACCTTCTGGCAAAACTGTCTCTCGTTGCCATTGATGCTCTGTTTGTACGTTGGCCACAAGACGTACTCCAGATCCTGGGGAACGATCATGATCAAGTTGCAGGACGTTGACCTTGACACCGGTAGAAGACAAGTGGACGTGGAACAATTGAAGCAGGAGATTGCCGAGGAGAGGGAGGCTTTGAAACAAAAACCATTCTACTACAAATTCTACCAATTCTGGTGTTAATTGTCATACTTGTATTGACGAGTGTAATGCCTATTCATTTCCTTACTTCTACTATCGCTCGTCACTTCATAGATTCATAATAATATTCATTGAAATCGTAATTGAGATGTAACCAAACCAGTGGGGTAGTAGGATGAAATGCAGGTCTAGCCAAGCCCAAATCGCCCTGCCTCAAACCAGGCCCCAGTTTTACTCAGGACACAAGATTCAGCAAGATACAATCAGGGACTGTGAAAATCGAAGCATGGATTGTAGGCATTTTTTGGAGATGGAGCTTATCAGAATAATACGAAAAAATACTGGTGAAAAAATATGGGGCTATGTCACTATTGACTCATAGGCTGACAGTGGAGATTCCTTCTGCTGTAGGTAGCACCAAGATACTGTTACCAATAAAGAGAGAAAGAGAGAAAGAAAAAGAGAGAAGTAAAGAAGAGACTAGTGAGACTGTATCAGTTCTTTGGCTACACTCCGTGGCTTTGCCAATGCCCGTTGAAAGTTTTCACTGGAACAGGGCGTGAATTGTCCAAGATTTTTATACGACGACGTTCCCAACCTAGGGATCGTATTTTTGTGGTGATGCAAAGACCGAACATAATAACGATTGTCAATCTGTGCCGGAAATTTGCAATTGTCTCCAATTAGTCCAATTTTGGCAAGGAGCCACAGTTGCAGAGTCCATGACTGGTGAATGCCGGGGGTGATGAGATCAGACATTGTAGTAGAGAAGTGCTCCCTTCAGAAGAAGCGAAGGAGGAGTCATGGTCCAAAGTAATAAAATAGTATGTTGAAAGAAAAACTAGGCTTTTTGGAGTTTTAGTTGGTTCATCCTCTGGTCATGTGAAGCAGCTGCTTGGAACCGGCTCCGTTTCGGACTGTTGCAGGCTTTGGACTTGTTTAAGTGCTTTTTCCGTTCAGTCCAAAATGGTCCACTCACATGGAAAAATTGGTGCCTAACTAAGATGGACGTTGGCTCGGTTACCGCTTACGGAGGAATATACTGCAGATGTGGTCGGGGTTCCGCCGATGTGAGCCTTGTCGAGGTGTTGTGGTATTCGTACTTTGTGTGATTGTACTTCCCTACCCTAATGGACCCCAAGTGGTGTTGTTACATGGCGAAAATTAAAGTGAAAAATTTCTCGAGAGTGCAGTTTTTGAAGTCTGAGATCAATTGACACCTTGGAGACACAGGATCCACCCCAGATCAAGCCCCATTTGTGGTCTGGTGCCTCTGTGATTTTTGGCGAGATTCTGCAGTCTCTTTTGACACCGGGGCTCCTTTTTGAACATATCCAATTGTAGTAGTTCTTAACCTGTACTGGAAAGACATAAACTACACACAGAACAATAGGCCTCTTCTGAATAAAGACTGTGCATGAGCATTTTAGAAGTCTAATAGTGTCTACTCAGGGGCCATTAAGGTACACTGGTAGTCGGCATAAACTACCTCAATGTCTTTTGATCTGGCAATGCCGGCCAAGCGAAAGTCTGTTCAGAGTAACCGCAATTTAGTAGTAGGAAAATCCATACTGCGCTAGTCTAGGCGATGGCTGTTATGAACAAGACTAAGCATCAAGAGAAATGCCACAAGAGCTAGTTCCACACAAAATGCCCACAACTTCTGGCACTATGTGCATTGGGTGTTGAATTGAGCGCTGAATGGGAGTTGTATAATCGGCATTGCATCAATTTGAATCGAGCCTTGTGTTAGTGCACATTGACCTATTAGTTTACGTAGTTGTGCTGGGAGACAGACGTTGAAGTTGCAAAGGGTAGTGCTAGAGCCAAGCCGTTGGATTGGCCGAGAGAAGAAGCGAGAAGGGAGCAACTAAAACGTATCAGAGGAGAATTTCAGAAGTATTTGTAGTTAAGAAAAGTAGCAGACCGAGCAGTCAAGAAAGAAATGACCACATGACTTGACTTTGGAAGTGCTGCAGGGGAGAGCTCAGCGTAATGAATCGAAAGACCCAGTAGTTCCGGGCAAGACGTTTGGCCATTGGAATAAACTGATGAATCGGTAAGCCGAAAGCGAGAAATCTACACTTCAATACTACACAATTTTCAGATTTTGCGAGTCAGCCTTTCGAAACCAGATTCCACAAACTCGTTTCCCCGGTTGTTTAGCCAGTATGCGTCTACCAATGACACCACCTGTCGGATTATCTTCTACCCCAAACATAAGACTCCGTAATGGGCACGTCTAGAGAGACTTTTTCCGATGTTTAGAAGCTTCCAAATACACGTTATACGAGTAGAACCCACATTCGATGCACAGAATCTGTTTATTTTTTGCAAACCCCAGCACCACGTATCTGCTACCAGACCGCCTCGATTCCTTCACTAGTTATCCCTAGTCTAGTTTCCACGCACCCCAGTCTTCAGTTTGGAAGAGAGGTCCGTTCTTTCCCACTTCTCTTTTTGCACCTAAACTACATTTAGCAAATGTTTCCTATATTACATTATAAACGAAGAACCGTGCCGGTTCTATGACCTTGGGTTTATGCGTGGTGACCGACCTTGACGGCTTCGTACTGGTTGTCGGCCTTGACAAAGATCTTCTTCAAAGAACTCTGCTTGTAGTAGTAGTTGATCATCCAGAAGGTGCCAATACCGTAGCAAACACCTCCGAGGGCAAGGGCTTTGTTGGGGGACATCATCTTGTTAGTTGTTGTAGAATATATGTGAGAGACTTGCTCCAAAACCTTTCCCATCCCGAGCCTTATATACTGGAGTATCGTATGATTAGTGTCCCAGTTGAGGCCGTTTTGGTGGTGCGACTTGGTGGGATGATTCTCATGACACCACCGATTTGGAGAAATCGCCTCATGGGTCCACCGCCGTGTGTACGCATGACTCCGAGCCTCGAAACCGAGCCTCGAAAGTCCACCAATGGGAGTGCTTTGAGTCCCATTTACCACGCTGGACATTCCTGAAACGGTGTGTTCCAGAAGTGGGGACCGATTGCGATTTTACACCCATGACCTTCACACTCATTACCCCAATTGCCAAATAGTGCTAATTGCTCCGAGAATACCACGAGCCCCAGTAGTCCAACTCGACCCAAATGTGATGGTTGGCACTATACGGTGTTTTGTTTGTCTTTCACGCTGCTGGTGCTAATACTTTCGGACATTTTCGCCTGCGGGCAAAACCGGCAAAAATTGGCCTATAATCAACATGGGCAAGTCGAAAAGGTCTCTCTTGACGGTCCACACGGAGCAAAAGTCAATATAGTCGTTTTCGTGCTGCGAGGGACTCTTCATCAAGCGACATTTGGTGAAGATAGTCAGGTGGAGGTTTCCCACCGCAACCGACTTGAAGAGCTTGTAATAGTTAATGATACTTTCGTCATCATGCATGAGCTCCACAATAAACGTTCTCTTGGCCAAAATGTCGTTGATTTCATAGCCCAAAAGACTGAGCATGTCGTCAGTAACCGACACGATTTCTCCTGTCCGTCTCCAGATAATTGTTGGTGAAGAGTTCAAGTGGCAGAGTCTCTGGTAGTCAATAAGCGACCTCTGGAACGTCATCTCGAGAAACTGGAGGTCCCAGGGTTTGAGGAGCGATTTGTGTGCCGAAATGAACGTGGGTCGGTAACTGGCGATGAGTTTCAAAATTATTAAGAGGCTGTTGCGTTTTGCCTGTTTCTCTTCTGCCGACAAATTATTGCCCAGAAACCGCTTTTTGAGAAAATGGGTAAGCAGGTGGTACGACTGGGGATAGTCGAAGTTCATGATGTTGTTGGTGTAGATGTCGTGGACATTGCGGTACAAGTAATGGGCAATAAGCGGTGAAACATACTCCGTAGGTATGGCCGATGACTGCGAAAGTTTGTGAACGATGGGGTTGGAAGTGCGAGGCGATGTTGATGGAAGAGAGGGTGGGATCGAGGAAATAGGCGGAATTGGTTCTTCCGAGTGCTGTTTGTTGGTGGTTTCTGGCTCCATGTGATGGCTCTCTTTGTCTGGAGTGCTGTTATCTTGAGAATCGTAGCCCAACGAGATAAACGGTCGAGAATCCTTGAGCTTATTGACCGCCTGTAGCGAGTGGTTGACTTTGTTGTTGGCATCGATGCTCATGAAATTGGAGGGAGACATGACTGCGTTGTACTCTGACGTGCTCGTATTAGAGGGAGACGGCGACGAGGGTTTTGACTGGAGAATAATATCTCCAAGCATCAAGTACTCCTGGTTCAAGTAGTTGGAGTTGAATGACGGGTTGTGCACTCGAGAATGCGGCCGTGGTGGTGCATGTACTGTGTTGGGTGCCTCGTTCTTGTCATGAGTGTCGTAGAGAATCTTGTTAATTACATCGTTGGTGGTGTTGAGCATGGTTTTCAGGGGCGGACGGCGGACGCTGTCTAATGACGGCAAAGGTGCCAACTTGACTGGAGCAGCAGCTGGCTCCGTGGTGGAGTAGTTGTTCCTGAAATTTGGAGATGTGGAGCCTGCCCGTGGAGAAAGGACAGGGGAGGTGGTTTCTGAGTTGCTGTTGGTGCTGGTGGCCGAGGATTTGGTATTGGACAAGTATTTGGCGCGTTTTCTGACCACATCGTGGCACTTGTGGCCGATACTGCGCTTGACACAGTTCTTGCACGGTCGCTGGTTATTGCACTGGAGATGTTTCTCGTGACAGAATAAACACGCCCGAGATGCCGGACGTCGGTTCTTCTTTTCGATGAGTGTGAGTTTCTTCGTCATGGTGGGAGCTGGAGCTTAGCAGGCCTCTAGAGGGACGATCACTGGAGACAGTGAATGGTTGGAGAAGGGCAAACACGGAAAGAAAAGTGGTCGATTTGTAGGAAAAGCGGCGGAACCGACAGAGGGCGGTGCAGGATGTGAGTACATGTACTAAAGAGGATAAGCACACGCGAGGAAGGGACAGGAAGATCTATTTCACGTAAAGGTGGGATAGTAAAGGTGGTTCAAGATCTGGGGAAGGGCTGTGTGCAGGACGAGCACGATGACCCGGGGGATTCCGGGTCGGGTGGGCAGCGATGGCGAGGCGTTGCGTCTGATCCTGGCAGTCCCGGGGCGGCGACGTGCTGCCACACGTCAACTCGAGGGGTCGGGTAGTGTTTTTGCTGGGAAAATCCCTCGTTTGGGCGGGGTTGGGGGCAAAGTACGATTCTTTGGGTGGGATAATGTCGTGAACCGGTGAATTCCGTAGGGAAGAACTCGGAGAAGAAGAGGGGAGGGCCACGGAGTCGGAACAGAAACGGACTTGGGGGGTATGGAAAGGGTGGGGCAAAGTATGCGATGGTCGCTTAATTGGTCGTAGATAGGCCGGCGCCGGAGTTATTCGGAGGGTCCTTCTGGAAGGTGGTGAGTATTCCGTACGACATTTGTGGGTGCAACTGTGATGTCGCGCTACAAATTACCACAGACAGTAAGGAGAGAAAGGGTCCTTCTGTCAGGGTCTGGCCCAGGAGGACAGGGTACAGCGGAGGTGGGTACGGATATGGAGATAGAGATGGGTGTAGACGGATGCAAAGAGCTATTTTTCCGGTTTGACATGTTTTAGTTTACCGAGAGCGGTGAAATATGAGCATGGAAATCGGATCGTTTGCCTGAAAGTTTCAAGAGTTGACACGACCGGAATATTTAGGGGCGTCGAAATTATCGAGTTGTGGGGAACCCAGCTAGGTAAAAGTGTCGGCCCTACCTTTAATAGTACTGTTCCGAAGAGGAAGAATTTTCCGTGATCGAGAGCATGGAAAGATCAATTCCGGAGAGTAACATACCAAAGTAACTGCGTTTGAGAACGTATTGTCGTGATTATTGTCGACTATTCCGAGGTGAAAGTCGACAAGAAGAGGCTGAAGATAATAAGGATGGTAGTAGGGTACAGATGGAGAGGGAGACGAAGAAGAAATGGTCACGTGGTACAGATCATGTGACTTCATGATGGAATGTTCACCAATGGGCCAAGGGCCGTCAATACTCGATTTCTCGTAATCCACTACCTTGTGCCCACCCTCTACCACCTCTGTCAAGGTTCTAATTGTAATCTTTCTCCCTGTCATGATTTCTCTAGTTTCCACGTGATCGCAATATACCATCACCAGAGCACAGAAACATGCCATCAGAAGATGCAATTATACTAAAGGAAAAATGGGAACAGACGCGTCAACCTTGAAACATGAATGGTCACAACTCTTACGTAATAGCAGCCTAACGTTCAGATGACGATTTCCATCTACCACTTTCCCCTACTTTGAAATGCGAATTGGTGTTGTTCTGCATAGGTGCAAAGAGTATAGGAAATGTAGTCTTGGCATATTTGTTTGGTGACAAGCTGAACAAAGGGAGGAGAAAGGGGCAAAAGTAGGGAAAGTAGAGAACTGATGACCATGTAATCGAAATGTCACACTATCCAACTCAATGAAGTCTCACTTTCTTGTGATGCTGAAGGCAAAGGCATCAAGACAAGAGGCAAGCACACCGCTTAACTGGGAGCAAAATAGACAGATCCACTTTGACATATGCATTACCTGTCAATGTAATTAAATAATGTACATCCCAATTTGAACAAACACATCCCGATGAAATTATCAAGAATACTTCCTACAGCAATAATACAAATATACTCTACTAATATACTCTACTTCATTCCTCGACTTCATATTCCCAAAGTGACATTATCTCCGCTAAAACCCAGCTAAATATGCGGCAAACCAGCTTACACAATTCAATCCAGTAAATTCCAACAATCAAGTGCACACGAGACTTCGAGCTCTTCTCACTTCTTGCCCTTGGAGCAACAGTGGCTGTCTCAGTCACGGAAGTAGCGCCCTTTTGAAGGACAATGTCCCGAAATGCACCAAAAACAGCAAAACCATACGGAGGTGCCAAGAGGCCCAGTAGAGGCTCAAGGTCTTTTCTCCCGAAATGGGTGACTACCTCAGCTAGGAATGCTCTCTTTGACCTACTCTGCTTTTTATCTGCTTAGTGCGAAAAGTTCTTCCAGTAATCTTCTCTCCAGTATCTCCAGCAGTCGTCTAGAATAGAGACGAGCTTAGAACTAGTTGCCTCGCCTCTTCTCGAGCCCCGCAATCCACGTTATCAACTCCTTTCTGCAACGACGATGATGCACCGTCTCGCCACAAGATCGAGTGGCCTGGGGCTCCTGGCGGCGCCGTTCCATCGAGGCAAACCAGTTGCACTGAACCGCCAGGGCCCCGCTACGGTGTCGCGCGTAGCGATTGTCTGGGGAGCATTGTCTGACCCAGGGCAGTGGCTCCTGAGTTGGGAGTCTTGCACTGTAGGTCTTTCGGGTAGTGCAGTACAGGTGTTCAACTCCATTGGGCTTGGTTCTTGTTTGTTGTGCCTGGTATTCCGCTCATAACCCAGCGGCCTGTGGAATTTCCACCGCGGCCCTCGGCACGCCGTCGCTAGCAAGTCCCGATGAGCACCATAAAAACACCACCAGAGCAAGAGAACAAGGCCGACCACGGAAATTGCCAACGACAAGCAGATGTGCTAGCACTTAAACCACCATTAGTACATGGCTTATCTGCTCTTCTAGAGACAAAGAGCCCCCACTAGACTATCTTTCCGGCACAAGATCTGCCGCGGCTGCGGCGTGCGGCGGGCTCAGTGGCGAGAGATGAGCTCGCACAAAAACCGCTCTAGATGGCCACAGAAGCATGGCACGGCATCGAAAGTGACACCAGAATGCTCGCCTAGGCAGCTGCTCCACGGTGGTGGTATTTTGGTGACGACAGCGCTTCCCAGGGGCAAGGTATCGCGCCCCTGTTTCGTGTCATTCTTCACCCCAGACCGCGCCACGAGAACACCACGAACAATAGGGGCGGAATCGAGCGTAACAGCCTTCTCCAGGGCTCGGGCGACCACAAGCCCCTAGTCCGAAACCACAACAGCGGGGCCAATAGGACCAGAGCAAGTAGCAGGGGCCACCAAAGGCCGCCAAACTTCACCATACACCGCCTGTGCATACACTATGGACAGTATAACTCCGAGTGCAACACGCAAGGTTAGCCGATCGCCGTGGCAGTGGAGCGTTCCGCCATTTTGAGATCCTTCTATTTCCGGGCTCTCGCCGCAGCAGATGTTGCAGCGACAGAGACTCGCGAGATGAAAAGCCACCACCAGGCTACCACCACGACTCACCCCATGGTAATACCACTAAGAATACTCCCTCGCCATAGCCCCCACCATTCCCTCTCTATTTAAGTATCCATATCCTCTTTCTTCCTTCTTTCCTCCCACCTCCTCCTTCTTCTTCGTCTTCCTCTCTCCATTCCTCCATTCCCCATTCTCCCCCTCTTCTCGATAATAGAAAATCTCCGTGCGTAAATAGTGCACGATTTCCATCGCAACATTTTCATCGCCTCTACTCTTCTTCTTCACCCACTTCCACCATCCTCCCCCTCCTCCCCCTCCTCCCCCTCGACCTCCCTGTCACCACCACCTCCCAATGAAGCTCAGAAAGCACACCCGCTTGTTGGTGGCCATGGCGGTGGTCGTGACCTGCGTCCAGTACTACATCATCTCCACCGTGTCCCAGAGCTCCATGGAGTCGGCATCGCTCCACCGCCAACTCACGTCACTGTTCGACCCCCGGATCACCGCGTTTGCCCTCTACCGCCACCTCAACGGCCACGCATCGCCGCTCGTGGGCCCCGACGGCATCCACTTCCACTGGGACGACTGGGTGGACCTAGCCCCTGGCAACAGAGTGCTCAGCCAGGCCCGGGCGTCCTCGCCCGAGGGCGCTTGTGACCGCTCTCTCGAAAAGTTTGCCTCCGTCAACAGCTACTGGATGGAGACGTACGAAAAAAAGGTCCTCCGCTCCATGACCAACATGTACTGCACCATGCCCATTCCCGACCGAGTACTCGTGCCCACCGACGACATGTACGTGGAAATCGCAGTGGCAGACAAAGTGCGGGTCGGTGCAGACCTCTCCACCAAGGCCTCGCGCTCCACCATCATCCAGGAAATGGAGGCGGCCCAGAAGCGTGCCGCCACCGTCCCCCCTCCAGCATTCCAGCTCAACCTGCCGTTCGAGCTCAAGATCCACATCGATGCCGCCGACTTCAACTTCGACCCCGAAAAGGAGATCGAGCTGCTCTCGCATCTCCACCAATGGGACGACCTCCTGGAGCAGGACCAGGAG
Source organism: Suhomyces panamericanus (assembly GCA_030582475.1). Taxonomy (NCBI): domain Eukaryota; kingdom Fungi; phylum Ascomycota; class Pichiomycetes; order Serinales; family Debaryomycetaceae; genus Suhomyces; species Suhomyces panamericanus. The sequence goes on from JAKTXI010000006.1 coordinate 278,376, forward strand.
TACCTCACGTTCCTCCAGCATTCGTCCAAGTTGGCCGACGAGTCCGACAAGCACTTCAAGTATCCCTGGATCGTCACCGACGTGATCCAGGGCCGCCTGCACCACCTCGCATACCCGTTCTTCAAGTCGTTCATCAGTGACCGCGAGCGCCAGAGCATCATCCACCACATGGTACGTGCGTGGTTCCACTTTGCCCAGCTGCACAACTTTGCCCTGTGGATCAACTACGGCTCCTTGCTCGGCTGGGCCTACAACGGCGTCAACATGCCGTGGGATACCGACGTGGACGTCCAAATGCCCATCCGCCACCTCAACCGGCTCGGACGCTACTTCAACAGAACCATCGTCATGGAGAACCCCCGTCTCGGCAACGCCAAGTACTACTTGGAGGTGGCTCCCACCTACGTCAAGCAGGGCAACGGCCGCAACTTCATCGACGCCCGCTTCATCGACATCAACTCGGGCCTCTACATCGACATCTCCGCCCTCTCCAACACCACATTCACCCCGCCCCCTAACATGATGGAGAACCAGGAAAATCTCCACCTCGTGCATTGCAAGAACTGGAACTGGCACTCGTTGGAGGAGTTGTTCCCCATCCGCCACACCTTCTTCGAGGGTGGCTCTGTCTACATTCCCCACAAGGTCAACCAGCTTTTGACTCGCAAGTACGGCGCCAAGAGCTTGAGCGACTTCCACTTCTTGCACCACAACTACCAGTCGGACATCCGCCTCTGGGTGCCCGATTCCGAGTGTCCCAAGGCCCCCGAAAACAGACTCGATCCCGAGGGCCATCTCACAAGAAAGGGAGCGTGTGGAAGCACCTTGATCCAGGACGAGTACGCCATCACCAAGGACGAGACCGCCAGGCACCATAAGATGAACCAGAACCTCGACGAGTCCATTCCCTACAAGATTAAGGACGTGCCGGATCTCCCCATAGCTAGAAAGGATGCGTGGGAATATCTCGACGACATCAACAGGGGCGTCGTCACCAACGGCGACTGGCATATTTAGGTAGAGTGATCCTGAGGCCGGGGCCCGAAAACTCTCATAGCTTGAAACATAGACACAGATAGAGTGATCTAATTCAAATAATACAGCATAGCGATATTAACAGTGTAGAGATAGAGTGAATTCAATTCATATAATACAGCACAGCGATATTAACAGTGTAGAGTGATCTAATTCAAATAATACAGCACAGCGATATTAACAGTGTAGAAGTCTAATGGGTCCTTATTTGATAAGACAGATTAGAACGTCGATATTGCAGTAGAGCATAATATTAGTTTTGACTCGTGCATAATATCGGTTGTACTAAATGACTATAGTGGTAGTAATATGGGCCCATTTCGAAATCCGGGGTAGGAATGCCAGAGAACATGCATGTCTGCTTAAATAGAGAGATGCTCTCATGCAAGTAAATACACTGACTAATAGACTAACAAATAAACAATTAGTTGACGTATTTTAAGACACTGTGTCTAGAATGGCCTTTTTGGGCATTGGTTCCACACTTGATGCAAATTGTCAGTATCGGTTCAAAATATGGATAAATGTGGTCATTAGATCTTTTTGATAAGATCCACAACATGCAAGATAACGGAATAGTAGAAAAAGGAAGCAAGTAATAATATAATGTCACATCCAGGCATTTCCCTAGATTCATTTTCCACCAGTTCATTCATTCCGTTATCAGTTCCTCAATATTCACCTTCATAGTCTTTATCTCTCCTATTCTAAGTGTTCCCATCATTCATGGACATGAAGAGTCTACCTCATAATTTCTCAAAATTTATACCCGTTTAAATGCTCCTTTTCCGTCCATTCGCTCCCATCATACTACTTCCCTGTGTATTTATCATTTTTAACACCTTATCGCCTCACTTCACTTGATCTACTCTAATTATCGCCTAATTTGGTAACGCGCGAAGGACTCCTAACTTTAATCAGATCGACATGGATATTTCAAATAAATAGCCTTAAGCTTCACCTTCTTTTCTTCAAGTACTCACCACTCTTCTTCTGGTCAAATTGGGAATGGCAATCTTCGTCACAGGCGCTTCGGGCTTCATAGCCCAACACATCGTCAAGTTACTTGTACAGAAAAATTATACCGTTATCGGAACTGTTCGGACTGATGAAAAAGGTCAGGCTCTTTGTGCCAATTTGGGTCCCAATTTCTCGTACGAAGTGATTCCCAACATCACCACCAAAGGAGCATTCGTCCAGGCTCTTCAAAAACATGCTTCTTCCGTCAATTGTGTCCTCCACACCGCTTCTCCTTTCTTCTACGACACCACTGACCCTGAGAAGGACTTAATTGTTCCAGCTGTGGAAGGCACCCGGAATATTCTTGAGGCAGTCAAAGAACATGCTCCCAAAGTATCCAAGGTGGTTTTGACATCGTCAGATGCCGCTATCTATTCTTCGGTGGACGAACAGAACCCAGAACTCTCGTTCGATGAAACTAGCTGGAACAATATCTCCTATGAAGAAGCTTGCAAGGACCCCATTGCCGCCTATTATGGGGCTAAAAGCTTTGCAGAGAAGTTAGCATGGGAATTTGTTGAAAAAGAAGCTCCCAACTTCAAATTGGTGGCCATAAACCCAGTATATGTCTTTGGACCTCAGGCGTTTGAATCTGAAGTGAAAAAGACCTTGAACACATCTAATGAAATGATCAATTCACTTCTCAAGGGCGGGCCCAACGCTCATTTTGACAATGATAGGGGAAGCTACGTGGATGTCAGGGACGTGGCTCTTGCCCATGTTTCTGCAGTGGAAAATGATTCACTTATTGGAAAACGGTTATTCTTAAAGAGTGGCCAGTTCAGCATGCAAATGGTAGTTGATATCATCAACAAGAAATATTCCCAGCTCAATGGCAAAATTCCAAAGGGTACACCGGGATCTGGACCTGAAGACATCAAGAAATTGGCCAGCAGTTCCAACACTTCGACGAGAGCCCTTTTAGGTTTTGAATTTCGGGAATTGGAAACGAGTGTAGTCAGCGTGGTTGATCAGATTCTCGCTGCTAAATTATAGAATATATATATATCAGATAATATGTACAAGATCGCATGCATTTGGAGCATATCTATTCAGAGGTGTACATGATCGCATGCTCTAATTAGCAACATGTCCATTCAGAGGAGTACGCGATCGCATGCTCTAATGGGCAGCATGTCTATTGAAACTCAAGAAGGTGTACAACATGCCCAAGTCATACGACGACTTCAATGCACTGGCAATCACAAATGTCACCCATTGCTTGCCACCTCCAGTCAATAATCCCACGAAAACTGGGCCAATGACTTGGCCCAAGGTTTTCACCACATTGACCCAGCCAAATACCGCCGTTCTTTCGCTATCTGGAATCAAAGCTGCCAAAAACACATGTTTGGGGGCAACGTCCATGGATTGGGTGGAGGCTCTTACCACCAAGATGGAAAGAGTGACTTTGAGAGAGTCGGAAACTGGAACGAATCCAAGAGCGAGGGAAGCGGGAAGATGGGTACCTACCATTGTGATCACTGCACCAAGACGCTTAGTAAGGGAGGTGCTGAGAAGGGAGGCGAACCCTGCAATAACACTGGTGGTGAAGAAAATGGAGCCAAGAGTAGCAGGAGTAACGTGGAACTTCTCTCTCATGTAGTAAGATTGCCACGACATGGGCACGAGAGACGAAGCAAACGAGTCGAGTCCAAAGAGAAGCGAAAGCTTGAGTACAAGGAGATAAGTGCTGGGATGGAGGGTTGGCAAAAATTGGGCAATGAAGCTCTTTTTGGGAAGTTCTGCTGGTTCTGCTGGTTCTGCAGCTGCCAATAATTGGGATGATTCCGTAACGGTGCCTCCACTATCGGTGGCTTCAGGCGAAGCAGACTTGGATGACGAGGTGTCAAGTTTTGGCTCGATATTGGAGCTGATATTTAAAGTCAAAACCACGCAGACAAAGCTGATTCCAGCATACACCAAGAAAGCGTACTGGTAGCTCTCGAGCATGGACAAGCCCACGATCTCACTGAGGTACGAGATCAAGTAGCCATACAAGGCTGAACCCACGGCTGCACAGAACTGCCCCAAAAAGGTGTACCAGGCATAGATATCAGACCGGTGCTCCTTTCTGGCAAGAGAAGCCAACGAGCTCTGCTCAATGGTGCGGAATGCCCCGACTTCGCCACCACTGGGGGTGAGAATGCCCAAAATGGCCACCACGGTAAGGAGCTGTTCGTTTTTCCAGAGTCCGAAGGCAAGGCCGGTCAAAGTCATGGCTATGGAGCTGAAAAGTAGCACTCTTTTGCGGCCAATCTGGTCAGCAGTGACGGAAAGCACAAACGACGACACTAGATCTCCAAGAAACGTGAGGGTCATGAAAAGCCCGATGTACTCTTCGCGGAATTGAAGTTCCCGGAGGTACAACACAAGAATAAGGGAGGTTCCTCCAAACCCCACTAGTCGTATCATACGGAGAAGGATGATGATGTAGACGTCGGAAGACGCCGCTAGAAGCGTATCTAGACCGATTTCTGAAAGAACAGACATTGTAGAATGAATGAATGGAAGCGTACGCAAGTTCGATGTGAAATTGGGTGCTTTTAGGGAGGATACAGGAGTGTTCTTATACCTCTAAGCCTATACCCCAAAAATGTCTCGTCACGTGACCGGGGCTTCTGAACGGACCGAGATGGCCCTAGTTAACGAGCCGTTGCGGACCGATCTTATCTGAAAGATCGGAGAAGAGGTAGTGGCAGCGTAGAAAAGGGCAGTAGAAAGCGAGAGCAGGTGTAGAGGGTCTACTCTGAGTGTGGTATAGAGGAGGGGAGGAGAGTAGGTGCTCAAATGGGAAAGAAAAAGAGACTCATGAAGAAAAGGTAAGAACAAACGGGGAAGAGGCAAACGTGGAAAAAGGAAGAAACGTGATAAATAGGAAGGATTGGAGTGTTGGAGTATTGGAGTATTGTGTAAGTAAGTTTTCTCCCATTGGCCCAATACAAAGGCATAACCACATTTGTCTCAAGTCGCACCCTTCCATTTTTCATTGGTTTTTCAATTTTCAAAATTATTCTAAATGAGCATTTAGAGTCATTTTGGTGTGTAGTTTTGTTGCCTGAAAAGTGGGATACAGAATATACTGGGGCACGTATCGCAGAATACACTGGGGCACGTGGCGATACTAACCACATCCACATACAAGAAATCAGTGCTATAATTGAAGGGGGTTACTGCATCAGAGAATCCACTTAAATGCTAACTATGCGGAATTATTGTGACTGCGACAACGTAAGAACAATAGTGGATGAGACGTTTAGGTAGTATCCACTTTTGTGGATATGATCTAGAACAGTCGTTAAAATATGTTGACTATCGTACTTTCATACTGATACTTGGTCTATTACATCATTCTTGAACAACTAATCTGATCAATACTGTACCTGATTTAACTGAAGTATTAAATACACCCTAATAATAAACGGCCGTTATTGTGAAATGAGAACCTGGTGTCGGCTCGGTATTGTCTTGTGTTGTTATTATCTAATTCCTGTACTCATAGATCCATACTGCTTTGTGACACCAATTGTCAACAAGTATATTCCACCCAGTGCCAAACCACTAGTCTTCTTTATGATTAGACTGTTTGTCCACAGTAGTTCAACCTAATAGTGGTGCACACCTGTAAAATTCATTTCACCAATACATTCAAGGCTTATGCAGTTTTGTACCCGAATGCTAGAAATGCCCGGACTACAGTCCTTACTGTCGTCAAGTGTCCAAGTCCTCCATCATTGCAACACCCTGAAAATTCTCCCTATGTTTCAAAATATCTCTCTGACGGTTCACCACGCCGACTCTCGCCCTAACTCCTCGTAACTCCCCCACACTTTTCTCGCTAGCTCAGTGGTGGTAGAGTCACGTGTCAGAAAGTAGATACCACCATTTCCCCCATTCCAGCCCGTTTTCTGTCGTTGTTTCACCATAACCTACATCTCCCTTCCCTTCTATTCCTATATATCCACTAAAATCGCCCTCATCGTAGCTACAGCCCCAAATTCCATCCCCTTGTCTCATTACGCCCACGCTCATTTCTCTCCCTATTGCACCCCCAAATTACTGACGCAGTCCCCTCCCCATGCTTACCAATCGCCCCAGAATTCAATTCCATTTTTCAACTCCACCACCATCCCCAAACCCTTGTTCTTCTCCTGCACCAGGCGCTCTACAGACTCCAAACCAACCCTACTGAAACCACCGTCTCTTCCTTCACATGCCCAGCAAACCTCGCTCTCGTTTTGGCTGTGTCGCCTGTCGGGCCAAGCGCATGAAGTGCGATGAAGTCAAACCTCGTTGCAGTCGATGTACCAAGCTCAAAATCCCCTGCAACTACAAGATAACCCTCCAGTTCAGAGAGGACCTCGAAGAAAAGGGCCTCAAGTTTGGCCGTGAGGGCGTTTGGTCCAAAAAGAACTCCTCAGGCCGTGCCGGAACCTCGTCCCTCATTACTAAGAGTAGATCAGCCTATTACCAGGACTCCAAACGGGAAGCCCTCCGCTTTGTCAACGTTTTCTACCAGGATTTTGCCAACTCCCGCATCCCCATGTCGCTTCTGGGCCTGATCATCCCCCACGACATCGTCAACTCCATCGAAGGCGACTTTCTGTCCCTCAGCTTTGCCCTCAACTACTACGTGTCGTTCATCTCGCCCATCCTCGACCCCATGGGCCATCTCTCGTCCTACTTCAACCAGTTGGACAACAACAAGTACATTGTCATCGAAAAGGGGCTCGATTTGTCGCTGTTGATCCAGTATTCCCAGAGAGAACAGCACCTCTTCTACCTCATTTTGGCCTTGGGCTCCATCTACTTGTCCAAAATGGTGAGTGGCGACTCCAAGAACGAATGGCGTGAAAGTGCCTTCAAGTTCCAACGTCTAGCATTTCAATCTGTCAGCAGGGCTCTGGCAGGAAGACAGCTGGCGACAGTGGAATTGCTTCCGGACGATGCCGAGACGTCTGGACCGGGTGCCAACCGGGTCAATGATGTCGAATTCACCTCCAGAGTCAGCACATACTCGAGCGGATCGCTGCCAAACCCACCTACCCTCCTTTCCTACGTGCTTTTGATTCTTTTTGAATTGGCAAATGACTGCAACAAGCAATGGTCCGTCTATCTCAAGGTGTGTAAGGCCTTGGTTCACAGTGACTCGTTCCTTATTCCACGGGACTCGCTCGAATATTCTCTTCTTTACTTCGGATTACAGTTCCTCGACTACCAGGAAGCCATCGGAAGAACCGCATGCAAAGACACCAACAGCTTCTTCTTGACATATGACGACGAACTGCTGACTGCGGAGTCAAATGACCCTCCTCCTATAAAGCTTGTGTCGTGGATGGGCTGTGACCGTAACCTTCTCAGTGTGCTCCAGGACATCACCGATCTCTCGTACGAAAGAGAGAACAAGAACATGACTGAGGCGTATTATCTAGAATTGTGCAAGGGCATACGACATCGTGTGGAGCTTCAAAACATGAACCTTTTGGACCCACTCATCGAGGCAGCAGGCATTCCTGAATCGGCCGAATTCAAGTCTTTTATGGATGCAAAAATCGACGTCATGGTGTCAGATCACGAGAATTCCGAAGAGTTCTGGTTCATCTTGTCCTGTGAATTAAAACGTCTTGCCACGATTATTTACATGGACTGTTGTCTCCTTAACAAGACGCCCGAGGACCCTCAGATTTCCAAGCTAGTCAAGGTCATTTTCAAGGTTTTGGAGCTTATTGTGCTCAAGAACGACTTCAAGTGGTACAACACGCTTGTGTGGACAGTGTACATTGCCAGTTGTGAAATATCCCACTTGAACGACGATTGCGAGGAGTTAAGATACTTGAGTTTGGACATTTTACAGAAAATCGAGACCATGTCGCTTGGAAACGTCAACCAGACCCGAGAAGCCCTCTTGCGTATATGGAAGAGAAGAGACTTGGAAGATGGAGACGAGACCAGTTTTGGGGTCTTGAAAAAGGTCAAGCCGCAAAAGCGTTTATTGGGATATGCTAATGATTGGGATACGTATGTTGTTGACAAGGAGTGTCATCTTTCTATGGGTTGAACTCACATATTTAGTTCGTTAGAGTGTTGGTTATATAGACAGGACGATGGAAATTGCAAATACCAAGTTTTCCAAGTCCCTCATAAAGAGATATTATATTATAGACCGAACCGGATGTATCTGGTTAATCTGGACAAATTTTGACATAAAAGGCTCGTAACTGCTGTAACCAGTATAAACCTCTTGATCTAGTTCATCTGGTGCGCTTATGTAATAGGAGAAAGAAATCAAACCCCTACTTCTGCAACTAGGAATAGACGGCCCAATTGCATTGATCGCTGGGTCAAATTGCTATACAATACCATTTCCAGGTACCTGAGGTACTCTGGTATCAATTCTGGTTCAAATATCCTCAAAAAAATCGTCATTTTCAACATATTTATCAGTTAAATCAACATCCCATGCTCCTTGCTAGAACCGGCATTTGCGCCACTAGCACGCTATTTAGAATCAGCATTCGATTCAACACCATAGACCATTGCTCCAAGGGCCTCCATCCATGGCCCTCTTCCAAAAATCCAACTCCCTATGAAATATTCGACATTAAAGACAAAGGACTCTCCAGTGTGGAGATGAGCAAACTCCTCCGCTCCACCTACTTGAAATACGTCAAATTGTACCATCCTGACATGACGCACGAGGTTGCCGATAAATCGGGCAAAATTCTCAGCAATTCTGTCAAAAGGAACCGTTTTGATCAAGTACAACTAGCCTATGATATTCTCAGGGACCCCAGAAGACGAGTTGCCTACAAAACCTACGCCACCACCCAATGGGACGATCAGCAATACGATCCAAACGTGAGGGAGCACTACAGCAAAGCCAATTTCGAGGCATTCAGAAGGGCCCAGAGTCACAGAAAAGCATACAGTTTCCAGCAGAATGAGCAGTTTTGGCAAGCAGGCACTTGGGAAGACTACTATCGCATGCGGTACAAGCGGGAGCCTCCCACTAAGGAAGAAGTGGACAAAAACAAGATCAAGATCTTGGTAGGAGTGGTGTTGGTGGGGTTCATGGCATTCGGCTTGCAATTCATGCTCGCCTTGGAACGTGTGCAAGAATACCAATATCAGACCAAGCTCAGAAACATGAAGATAATGAAGGAATTGGAAGAGACCGGAGCAAATAAATTGGAGCGAATGGAGAGCTTTTTGAACACCAGACGCTCCACCATGGCAATCAAGGAGGGGCAGGATTTTGCAGACGGCCAGGGCGAGGATAAGTTGCTCTTGCGGCAATACGCCAAGAAGCAGGTGCAAAAGTGGGACGACTCCGACCCGGAGGTATTATCAGGAGAGGCTACCAACTAGGGTAAGCGCCATTTCTCCAGGTGCTGGCTTTACTCGGAAGACCTAAAGAGGACCCTGCGTACTTGCAGGTCAACCTTAAAGTCTCTATGCAAAGGTTAAAATAAAAATCTGGCTATCTGGACACTAAAGGTTAGTGGGCCAGAAAGCTTAACTAACAAGGTGTATTATTTTCTGGAAAACCTTAAAGCTATAGCAGTACATTATGCAGACCAGGTTGAAGATCTGGAGCCAAGGAGGGCTTGGCCGTAGGCGAATTTGATGCCCAATTACGTTGAATTTAGACATCCAATTGGAATGATTTTAGACGTCCAATTACGTTTATGCCAATTTTGCGGCTGCGGCTTGACAAGATTAATTCTGTTTATAATCCGGCGTGAAGGAATGCGCCTACATGCATATTCTGTAATTGCAGTATGAAAACGCATAATTCTGTAATTGAAGCACACAGAATCACCACGGAATGCCACACCAGCAGATGCTGATAAACCAAAGCCCCTTCGGCTCCACTTCCCACACGGTCTGGTGATGCATATGGTGCGATACAGACTGAATACAAGACAAAGTACCTAGTGGCAGCCCTTCTGGCAGCTAGTTGTATTTTGTGCTCCGAATGCTGCGACTTTGACACATTTTCACCATCCTGTTTCATTTGGCCCATCCAGCCTATTTTGACAGGGCCATTGTTGGCAATGGTGCGGGCGCCTCGCCCATGGGCCCTATTTGAAAGTGGAAACAAGCTATTTAGCCTGTGACGTTCTCAAGGCCTAAGTTGCCTTGCCTGCGTGTTTGACGTGGCCGGTACCGGCGTGAGGGCTCGCACCTCCTGCTACAACAGGACCCCGCCAAAAGTCGGCAGACGGACCCAAAGGGGGCCAGCAAGCGCCAGCACTACAGCTGACGGCCCTGTGAGTCGAGTGGGGGCGTCTTTTTGGCAGAGGCGATTATTTAAACACGCCAATTTCACCCCACTGTTCTAGCACTTGCACAGCACCGGTTCCGCTCTGCTTACGTAATCACAGATGCTCAGTGACATTTTGACTAATACAACTGCAGTCCTAGGTGCAGCTGCCTGCTTTACTTCCATCATGGACTTCATGAAACCCGAGACCGTGCTCAATCTCGACAATATCCGTCAAGCCTTGGTGCGTATGGAAGACACTATTGTGTTTGACTTCATCGAACGCTCGCAGTTCTACCTGTCGCCCGCAGTTTACGAGACCAACAAGTTCAACATCCCCGACTTCAACGGCTCCTTCTTGGACTGGGCGCTTTTGCAGCTGGAAAGAACCCACCTGCAAATCCGGCGCTACGAGGCGCCGGATGAGACGCCATTCTTCCCTAACGAGTTGTTGCCTTCCATTCTTCCTCCACTCAATTACCCCAAGATTCTCGCCAATTATTCAGACCAGATCAACGTCAATGACCAGATCAAGGAATACTACATCAACCAAATCGCACCACAGGTGGCGTGTGCGCCCGGCGACCAGCAGGAGAACTTCGGATCCGTCACCACCTGCGATATCGAGACATTACAAGCCATTTCCAGAAGAATCCATTTTGGCAAGTTTGTGGCCGAGGCAAAGTACCAGGGCGACAAGGAGTTGTACCGCAAGCTCATTTTGGCCCAGGACGCTGCAGGCATCGAAGCGTCCATCACCAATGCCGCCGTCGAAGAGAAGATTTTGCAACGTTTGATCGAGAAGGGCCGGGCCTACGGCACCGATCCTTCAATGAAGTTCAGCCAGAATCCCCAAAGTAAGATCAACCCCGAGTTGATCGCCGAATTGTACAAGAACTGGGTCATTCCGTTGACCAAGAAGGTGGAGGTGGAGTACTTGTTGCGGCGGTTGGAGGACGAGTCCTAGGATATATAGCAGGAATATATTATTAAGAGTCACATATTTTGAAAATCACATATTGGTTCAGTACTATGGACACTGACTTCAAGATTGAAGCATGTGAATTCACTTCAATTCTGGGGTATTGAATATCACTGCGATATTGTAGATTCAGTATTTTGGGAATGGAAATTTTATAATATTGAAGAATCAGTAAGCTAGGAATTGAAGCTTCACTATATTGATTTCAGTAATCTTGGCATTGACTTCAATCTTGAAGCATGTTCAATCACGTCAATTCCAGAGTGTTGAAGTATCATTCGCGTCAATGCTGTGTGTTTGACAGGAGTACATTTATAACGATGCGGCTGAAGCAGAGGCGTATGAAGCAAGGAAGAAACGTGGGGGTTATGAGGTGATAGGAAGAGATGTCCAAAAGAGTGAAATAGAAGGAAAACAGGACGAATTGAGGAGAGTAGTCATAGAATTTGTAGTGTGAGAAAATAGAGAGTGGACAGATAGGGAGGAAAATAGAAGAATATATTAGACAGAAGAAAAACAGAGGTCGGACTAATAGAGAGAAGTTGAGGTTAACTAATTGGGATTTAAGTTTACCGTTGACATGTTGATGTTAAATACCGGTGGATCTTGTGCCGTTTCTCAAATGTCGTTAAGTGTAGGATCATTAGAACCTTCAAGTACTAGCAAAATTCACATTGATTAGACCATTAATTGTGGACGGAGTCCATTGGGATGTTACATCCTTATTCATAATATCTCTAGCACTCTCTTTCTCTAGTGTAGTATCCACGGTGGATCCTTCTGGGACAATTCCTATTGTCAAGTATCAACAACAATTCACTGAGTGATTTACAGGACTTCTAACCGGCAGACCACAACCAACTCAACAATAACAAAACAACAAATCGTCCATTTTCAAGCAACAATCACCCCAATTGACCAATCAAGGTCTCCAACCCCACGCACTAATCCACCACCACTACCACCACTACCACTACCACTACCACCACTCCTACCGTCACTACCCGATACCCTCCAATGTTGACCCGCTCTATAATCATCTTGCCAACCTCGTCTCTTCCCCCCGTGCCCTCGTTTCCATTTCCGGTCCCAACCCCAAGCCCTTGTCTCCCCAGGCCACGACCCCACTAAACACCCTACCCCGTGGCGCTGCAGCCGCGTATTCCACCCCTGTTGGGAAAGAACGTGTCTTATCGTGCACATCGGACTCCACGTTGGTCCCAACTCGGAGTTTCCTTGCACGTTTTCTCGTTTGTCGAGGCAATTTTGGGTGCAAAAACGTGGTTCAGTCGTGCGGAAGACCCTGGCAAAATCACAGTCAATTCCACCACCTAGGGGCTGGACGGCCATCGTCATGGCCTATATATATACAGCTGGTGCTGGCCCGGTGTTTGGGTCTCCCATTCTGCTCCTGATCGCCTTCCTTGTCCAGAACTCTGAGACTGTCCCTTCCTGACCCGAGTCGCAATCGCAATTAATAATTCAACTTATCCTATGTCTCTGTTCCTAGAACCCCTCCAGGTCCTGTGGCCGCTTGCCTTGGTTGTGGGCGGCGTGGCCACACTTGCAGTGCTCTTTGCCGTCGACAACACCGTGCATTCGGTGTTGTTGTTTGCGTGGGCGTGCTTCTTCAAGCCGTTGATCCACAAGAAGACGGCTGCCAGTGCTGCCACCACCAAGAACCAGCAGCAATCGCTCGAACAGTTCTACAAGAGCCAGGCCCATATCTACGACACCACGCGTGAATTCTTGTTGAAGGGCCGCGAGGAGTGTCTCCGGTTGGCTGTGGCCCACTTGCAGAAGAAGAAGGACTTGGTGTGGATCGACATTGGTGGAGGCACCGGCTCCAACATCGAGAATATGGACAAGATCCTCTCGATTGCCGACCACTTTGCCGCGATCTACCTCGTGGACTTGTCTCCCTCGCTCTGCGAGGTCGCCAAACAGCGTTGTGCCAGCCATGGCTGGAAGAACGTCCATGTCCTTTTGGCGGATGCCTGCGACTTCTCCATTGACCACAAGGCTGCTGACTTGATCACCTTCCTGTACTCGCTCTCCATGATCCCCACGTTCAACGCTGCCGTCGACAACGCCGTCACTAAGTTGGACAAGAGCGGCATCATCGCCTCGGTGGACTTTGGCATCCAGAACTCCGACACCACCGTGGGCAGAGTGAACACGGTCGGAGGCTCCATCAACCGCGACCTTCCGTGGATTCTGCGCAACTTCTGGCGCATTTGGTTCGAAGCCGACAAGGTGTACCTCGACTCGGCCCGCCGCAACTACCTCGAGTACAAGTTTGGCACTGTCAAATCGGTCAACTCGTTCAACCGCAAGTTGGGCCGCATTCCTTACTATATCTGGATTGGCTGCGACAAGAGCAAGTCCCATGCGCTTTTGCACCGTATGAACTGCTTGGCCACCGAATCGCCCTACCTTGCGCCTTCTGAGGTGTCCGAACTCCCCACAGGCCCTGTTTCCAAGGGCCACGAGGCCGCATTGCTCAATCTCCAGAAGAACTTACCCTTCCCTTCTCTCTACTACCAGCGCGAGTACTGGAGAGTGTACTACGACGAGCTCAACGCCTACTTCGAGCAGTTCAAGAACCAGTACATCTACGCCTTCACGTGGGAAGACCCCCGTGAAGACCAGAACATCCTCAATCTTTCTTCCGAGGACACGGTCTTGGCCATCACCTCTGCCGGTGACAACATTCTTTCCTACGCTTCTCTTCCCAGTCCTCCCAAGCGCATCCATGCCGTGGACTTGAACCCATGCCAGGGCCACTTGTTGGAGCTCAAATTGGCGTGTTTCAAGAGCTTGACCCACCAGCAGATGTGGAACATGTTTGGTGAAGGCAAGATCGACAACTTCGAGGACCTCTTGATCGACCACTTGAGTCCTCATATGTCGTCCAACGCTTTCCAGTACTGGATGGAACGCGGCCCTGCAACCTTCTCCGGAAGAGGCCTCTATGACACCGGGTCCACCCGGTGGGCGTTGCGCTTGGCCAGATGGACCTTTGGGGCCTTTGGCGTGTCGAAAGACGTGCGCCAGTTGTGTGAAAGCGACACCATGGAACAGCAGAAGAAGATCTGGAACGAGAAGCTCAAACCAACCCTCTTTAATCCCGTGGTGGCCACGCTCATGGTGGGCAACCCCCTCTTCTTGTGGAAGGCGTTGGGCGTGCCTGCCAACCAAGCGTCCATGATGGGCAACTCGGTGTGGAAGTACGTGGTGGACACCTTGGACCCACTTATCTCGCGGTCTTTGATCTCCAAGGACAACTACTTCTACTACTTGTGCTTGATGGGAAAATACGCTTACAACAACTGTCCCGACTACTTGACCTTGAAAGGATACAAGCGCTTGACCTCTGCTAGCGGAAACGCCACCACGCCGGTGGACAACATCCGCTTGCACACAGACACCTTGAACGACGTGTTCGAGAGATTGAACAACAACTCCATCACCGTGGCGGTGATCATGGACCACATGGACTGGTTTGACCCCAAGGGCCAGGACGCCGCTGAAGAGATCTCGGCGTTGAAGAAGTGCTTGTGTCTCAACGGCAGAGTCATGTTGCGTTCGGCCTCGACTCACCCTTGGTATATCAACACCTTCGAGGAGTTGGGCTTCAAGTGTGAGCCTGCGGCTGTCCGGGTCAGTGGCCACTCCATTGACAGAATCAACATGTACGCGTCCACCTGGGTGTGCACCAAGATGACTGATGACGACGATGCTGGCCGTCGCAGAATCAGCAGCTTGAAGATTTAGACAGTATAGACACCTGCTACTAGAGACCTCTGGTTTCGATTATTTAGAACTTGAATAAAATGGAATTGACATTTTGCACCCAGTGAAAAATTACTATAAACTGAGGAAATGGGGATTTGACGTGGTTTAGTGTGATCTTCTGTGTTTAAAGTGTTGCCGTGTTTCTATTATTCACAGCCATATCCCGAATTCTAGTTCCTGTTGGAACAGTTGTAGGTATGGATATATTTTCACCAGTAGATTCTGAAAAATTGTGAAATTGACCATTTTTCCTCCATTTTCTTCCAAATGGAACAATTCACTCCACCCAACGCTCTATTATTGTACTCCTCTCTAGTTCCATCCACAGCTGTCCCTTACTCCCATTCCTACCAGCACATGAAGATCACCATATCTCCGCTTACGTAATAGGCTGACTTATGACCCCAGTTTCTCGAATATCTTTATTGCCACTTCTTTGCCTTACAATGTTTGAAATAGTATTTGCTGTGCCATTAGAGTGTCAAGCCTGTGTGGATTCGGTTTCCCAAGCGCTTGAGCCCTTGGGTATCAAATATAACGTTGATTTGGCTCTGGGTTTGGTGTCTACTACTGGATCAATTCCACCAAGTGAAATCGTCAGAGCCATTCAAGACACCGGAAAAGACGCCATTATCCGGGGTGCTGGAACTCCCAACAGTGCTGCGGTGTGTATCTTGGAATCATTTGACACTAATGTGCAGCCAGTAAAGGGTTTGGCCCGCATTGTGGCAGTGTCTGACTCGGACCTCTATGTGGACTTGACCGTCAACGGATTGCCCAAAGGCACATATTATCCTTCAATTCGGGCTCTGGGAAACTTATCTGAAGGTGCATTGTCCACAGGACCACTTTTCTATCAGTTGGAGCCAGTGGAAGTGCAACAGTCCTCTTCGTTGGATACCACCATCAGCTCTGTTGGGGCTCCCATTGTGGAAAACCAGCACCAATTGGGTTCGGGCCAGTCGTTCTTACATGCTAGTTTGAGCATCAACGACTTGATTGGCAGAAGTGTGGTGTTGTCACGCCTCAAGGACCAGGTCGGTACTGATTCCATTTGTGGTGTGATTGCTCGTTCTGCTGGTGCTTGGGAGAACGACAAGCAGGTGTGCAGTTGTTCAGGCAAAACCGTGTGGCAGGAGCGGACTGATGCCCTTGAGCGTGGAGCAGTTCTTTAAGGATAAATGGTCAAGAGTGAATGGTGACGAGAAGTAGAAATCGATATATTTAATGATCCGCTTGATAAGGCATCAATTGATCTCAGGATCAATAGACATGGTCGCTTGAGAAAAGCAATTAGCCAAAGAAAATACATAATAGAGTATCAAGTAGAATCAGTAGATTGGTCCAAATTGTCAACTAATATGAAGCTCAACTTTCGACTAGATTTGGCAATTGCGACAATATCTATCAATATTCACCAGAGGCAATTGGCAACAGTAAATTATCAATTCTCGACTAATTAGTAAATATTTAATTGGGCAGTGGTCGTTTGTCGATAATCAAAAAGGAATTGCTCTATTGACATTAAGAAATTAATCAATAGTTAGAACATTCTTCTACGGAGTTATTGAAAGCGTGTTTCGATTTGATTTTATTCATCGTATCACATTAATTAATATTTCTTTTAGCCACTGCAAATCCTACTTCTACAAGATCGCTTTGGCAAGGGCATGACACAATATGCTCACCACCCACATTAAAAAACGATTATATACCGTATTTGACCCCACTAACCGTTTTAAAAGTGTAAATCTTCCATCTAATTACACAAACAATCTACTTTTCACTTTCTTGACTCTCGGTAGAACTCTCCTCCTCACACTAATACACACACCCAACTATTCACTATCAGCGTCACCCGCCTTATCTATTCCATCAATCACACTCATCGCCCAAAATTCACTCTAATTGCCCCTCATACTTACATATTCTCTAGTACTTCACATTTTTCACACTAACAGTATAATTACGAGTAATCACGCTAATCACAACCTCGCTTAACCACCCACATAACCGGTAGCTCTATTCTTCAGTTGCATTTCACTCTCACTTACTCACTTACACACTCACTCGCTACATTTCTGTCGAATTACACTAGCACAATAATCACAATCAACACCATTCGATTCAACCTCACCCTACTCCGTTTCCACCATTTAGCATTCTACCCTTCTTCCCTACCATTCCACCCTCTCTTCTTTCCATCACTACTTTTCCTTATTCTCTCCTTTACTACTCCTCCCTATCATTCCACCCTCTCTTCTCTCCACCACCGTTCTTCCTTCTCTTCTCTCCTATACTACTTCCCTATTCTCTCTATAATCACACACTCTGTGGTCGCTCTCTCCATAATTACACATTGTACTCACTCTCTCCACACTTTTTCACCCCGTGTAAATACACCTCGCTAGTCACACTCTCGCCACCCTGTTCTACCTGTGAAATTCTATCCCCTGATTCAACGGTCCGTTTCCTCCGCTTCCGTCTCCGTCAAATGTCACATTCATTACCGATCTCCGCTATTCAACAGCCCCACCTGTTTGTCCGGCCCATTTCCACTATCACAGTCCCCGGATTCCAGATTTTCCGCAACGCTCGGTCCATCAAGGCGCCAGGGTCGGGTGACAGGAGGTGAATAAAGGGCAAAGCAGAGGAATTATAGGGTCAATGGCAAGCGGAAACGAGAGTGAAGCAGCTAGAGTTCACTTTGGGATCATACATGGTCTCTTTTGACCCAATTCCTCCCCTTCTGGACCAGCTCTGACCTTCGGACCCTTTTCACGTGACCCTCTTTTCACATGGTCTTCCATGCGGGGACCACTATCATAGGCAATGCTTGCTATAAAAGCACAGTGTCCCCCTCCTCTTCGACTCCAATGAGTCCTCCTACCCTGACCCCTGCCAAGGGCAACTCTGCCAAGGCCAAGAACAGCACCGCCTCCTCCACTCAGACCTCCACCATCTCCAAGTCGTCTGCCTCTTCGCTCTCCAGCGCCTCCACCTCCATCAAGACTGACCAAGCGCCCTCTGCTCCCTCCGCTCCTAGTGCGCCCTCTGGTGATGGCCCTCTTATCTACACGCCAGTCCAGGACATTGGCCCCAAGGTGGCCCACCTCCGCCACAGCTTCCACACCTTGAAGAAGACCCACCTGCTCCAGTTCCGCTTGAACCAGTTGCGGAACGTGTACTTTGCCCTCAAGGACAACGAGCAGGCCATGTGTGACGCGTTGTGGAAGGACTTCCTGCGGGTTCCCTCGGAGACTCGCAACTACGAGTACCAGGTCTCCATCAACTCGTTGGTGCACACCATGGCCAACCTCCACCGGTGGGCCAAGCCGGAGGCCGTGACCGACAAGGGCATTGGGCTCCTCCGCAACAAGGTGTACATCGAGAAGATCCCCCTCGGTGTGGTGTTGGTGGTGTCGCCCTTCAACTACCCGCTTTTCCTCGCTCTAGGCTCGGTGGTGGGTGCGCTCGCCGCCGGAAACGTCGTGGTGTTGAAGCAGTCCGAGGCCACCCCCCACTTCTCCCAGCTCTTCTCCGACCTCTTGACCAAGGCCCTCGACCCCGACATCTTTGCCGTGGTCAACGGCGCCATTCCCGAGACCACCGCGTTGTTGAACGAGAAGTTCGACAAGATCATCTACACCGGTAACGGCACCGTTGGCCGCATCATCGCCAAGAAGGCGGCCGAGACATTGACCCCAGTCATTCTCGAGTTGGGCGGCAAGTCGCCCGCCTTCGTGTTGGGCGACATTTCCGACCGTGACCTCCCTGTGGTTGCGCGCCGTCTCGTGTGGGGCAAATTCATGAATTCGGGCCAGACCTGCGTGGCCATCGACTATGCCCTTGTCCACGAAAGGGTCCACGACCGCTTGGTCAAGGAAATGGCGCGCGTCATCACCGAGGACTTCTACCCCAATGTGTCCAAGGACAACGCGCAGTTCACCCACCTCATCCACGACCGCGCGTTTGCCGGGGTGTCCAAGCTCGTCAACGCCACCAAGGGCAATGTGCTCACTGGCGGCAAGGGAGACGCGGCCTCGCGCTTCTTCCCTCCAACCCTCATCGACAACGTCGGCTGGGACGACTCGGTGATGTCGCAGGAGATCTTCGGCCCTGTGTTCCCTGTCATCAAGTACAGCGACCTCAGCGACGCCGTGCGCACCGTCCAAGAGCGCTTCGACACGCCCTTGGCCCAGTACGTGTTCACCAGTAAGTCCGAGAGCAGAGCCAAGAACCCCGAGATCGACCTCATTTTGACTTCGATCAGATCGGGAGGCTCTGTCATCAACGACAGTGTGATGCACGTTGGTTTGCCCAACGCGCCATTTGGTGGTATCGGTGAGTCCGGCCACGGCTCGTACCACGGCGAGTTCTCCTTCAGAAACTTCAGTCACGAGAGAACCACCATCGAGCAGATCTTGACCAACGACAAGACCATGAAGTCCAGATATCCTCCTTTCGACTCCAAGAAGGACAAGATGCTCGCGGTGGCCCAAATTCCATACAACAACAAGGTGTGGTTTGGTAGAACCGGCGATGTGGGTATCAGTGGCCCCAGCAAGGCGTTCTCCGTCTGGACCACCGTGGCCTCGGTGTCGGCCTTGGTGTACTTCTTGGCCGTGGGCGTCTAGATATGAAAATATATATGATATGAATGTTGGATGATGTAGAGAAGAGAAGAAGGATATGGAGAAGAGAAGAAGGAATATGGAGAAAAAGAGAAGTTAATGAATTAGAAGGATAAGAATTAGAAGGAGGAAGTCCATAAAGAAGGAGAAGTGAATGTGAAGAAAAGGAAAGGAAGGAAGTATTGTCACTTTGATTTAGAAGGAAATGAAGCTGTCAATATGAATGAGAAGAGAGTGAAGCTGTCAATATGAATGAGAAGGGAGTGAAGTACTGTCAATTACAAGGAAGGAAAGTCCGTCAGTAAGATTGAGAAGGATTTTCAATTTGAATTAGAAGGAAGGAATGCATTATAAATTAGTGAGAGGGCACAAGAATCGAACGGAGAAAGTTAATCTAGATCATGATTGACTATTGAGAACTGTGTATTTCAGAGATAGTGATAACTAACTATTTGCAGCTTTGTTATATATTCTGTTATCAATTCGTAATGGCTGTATATCTTCTCACCTTCTATTACTTTGAGGCTCTACTCTGTCTCATTTAGATCTATTCTGATTCTCTGGATCTAATGCGTGCTCGACATTTTAGCAACCCTCGGATTGTTCTTGGCAATTCTTCCGAAAGGAATCTCCAAAGTTAATTTCTCCTATTTCCATAATTATCAGGGTGCTGCGCATTGCCAGTTATAATTCAGAATTAGATCGTTTAGTTGGGGCTGAAATCAGGCTTATGGTGGAAACCCTTGTTTAATACATTGAACCCCTCTGTTTTTGTATCTAATAGTATGGAAATACCAGCATTTAGACTAAATGTATAGGGTTTTATATATTTTAGATAATAATGGGCAATCACTGACAGACATTCTGTAATAGTCCTCTTCAGCAACTCTTTTCAGCAACTCTTTGATTCTTCATTTTCCACGTAAACCTTCAATAGCGCGGTTTCCATTGCTGTCTCCAGGCTCTGAAATACTGTTGCTGTATTATTGTTAAAGTTTAGAGGTTCGTATGCTCCCTATTCAATGGACACTTCGAGGTCCATACAGAGGAAATTGGAGAACAACTGTTCCAGCAGGCTATTAGAATAATTATTCAAGATTCCTGCCTTTTGCTGTGCACATTTTCTGGCTCAATTCCTCCTCGTTCCTCGTTCTATTCCTTATCGTGACTTTACTTGTATTTGACCATCTGATCTTTTGACTACATCTTCCTAGCGACACTGTATTAACGATAGAGAACATGACGACATATTAAACATTAAGCTACGAACCGGGGAAACAAATGCAAGATTAATAAAGCAGGTAGAACAAGGTGCTGGCACTCAGCAGGACTCGTCAGATTCTCGAAGATTATTCGGAAATAAAGGTGACTTCGTTGAAGCCCAACCCCTTTTCTTTTTTGGACTCGTCGTGCAACTGGATCTCAAGCTCATTGCAGTACTGGTAGATGAACGGCTTGGTGCCGGCCACTCCGCTGACAATGTTCTTGACGAACTGGGGAATCTCGGCCATCACATCGACTCTCTCAATCAAGGTCGACAACTGGCCGGAAACGTTGGCCACGACAACGTCGTCGTCGCTGGCAACCTCGTCCTTCTTGTCCTTGGTGAACTGGAAGTCGATGGCCTTGGGCACGGGCCAGCCGATCTCGTCGACCTCGGAGTCCCGGTGGACCACCACGTTGTTGACGGAAGCAAGCAAGATCTTGTCGTTGGAGGTGACAATGCCTATGTTGACCTTGGTGGTGGCGTATGACTTGGGGGTGGTGAACTCCATCTGCACGGCCGAGTAGTTTTCCGACTGGAAGTTGAGGAAGTTCCACGACTTGGCCGCGTGGTGGGGCTTCATGCCCTGCAACGCCATGACAAACATGGTGTAGCCGTCGATCTCGATGGTCTTGGACTTGGTCTTAACTGAGCCGGCCACCTTGCATCTGGGCCAGAACAAGTGTCTCATGGAGCCCCAGGGCTCTGCCACGTCGTCTCCGTAGTAGGTGGTACCGTCCTCGCCGAAGATGACGCCGGGAACCAACTTGTCCACCGTCAACTCGACCACTGACTCGTCGGTAACGGCCGAACGCAACACGAACTGGTTGTTTTCGGCGTTGACCTCGAACGACAAGTTGTCGGCGTAGAAGTTGGAGCCCTCGGCACGGAAGTTGTCCAACTTGGTGGAGGTCCAGAGGTTGTCCTCATGGTCAGGGCTGTCGGCATGGAACAATCTGAAGGTGAATTGGGCCGTGGTGTGGACACCCATCACGTTGGAGTGGATGACCTGGGCAAAACCAACACGGCCAGACTTGAGATCCGTGAAGTAGAACGTCTGGGTCTCCACGTTGGTGTAGGCGGGTTGTTGCCAGTTGAAGTCCTTGACGGTGGTTTCTCTGTAGACAGGAGCGCCGTTCTTGATGGCATCGGTGATTGGATGGATGGCTTCTCTTCCGTATTCGGGTTCTGCGGTACCTGCGACCGCAGAAAGACCAGATTGGACCCACTTGAGCATGATGGAGTGGGAAGAAAGGTTGAAGGATTTGATTGACGGGAGTTGCTGGAGCGTGGGTGCACGTGATGGTGCTCACGTGATACATGTCACGTGACTACGTTGCTGGGGCTGCTGTGGGTAGCATGTGTCCGTCCTTCCCAACGACCACTTCCTAACGGCCGGAATGGGCCCGGAATGGGCCTATCATGCTGGCCGTGTCGAGCAGTAAATGCGCACTGTGCTAACTGAGTCATATTGTGCGACTCAGTGTAGAGACGAGGACTAATGCTGTAGCAGTACTAATGTCTACAATAGATAGCAAGGCTGATGGAAAAGGCGAAGATACGGTACATAGTGAATGTTTGTGAAAAATTGCTGGTTTTGTATTTGTTGCGTGTGCTGTGTTTGTTGTGTTTGTTGTGCTTGTTGTGCTTGTTGTGCTTGTTGTATTTGAAGTATTGATGAATTTATGTTTGCTAGTTTTACGCATACTGAAAAGGTGATGGCAGGAACAGGTGCGTTTGGAGGCAGGTGGTGTTTGGGAATCAGGTTTATGAAACAGGTGGTGTTTGGGAAAGCAGGCGCTGTGCCTATGTATTGTACGCAGGTCATGAAGTTCTTGGAGTCTCCTGTGTAGGACAAACTCGATGTATTTCATGTGATAGCATGAACTGAGGAGTAGTATTGTAGTGCCAATCATCCATAATAACCGTCGCACTAAAATTTCAACGTGAATCTTACATCATAGTTTCATACTTACTCATCACTACTATCATACACATCACTACTATCATACACATTACTACTATCATACACATCACTACTTTCATTTAATATCTCTACTATCTTACTTCCTTCAAATTCTTATTGTCCTACCCATTCACCATAGTCCATTACTTTTCTATTGTAGCCGCACTTATCGGATCTTCCGTGACCTCGGAGCTTCTGACTCGTGGTGGGTCCACCAGCCCACAGGGCCCAGATTGCCTGTAGTTTCTCCGACTCGGGTGCCTGTTTCAGATCTGTCGTGTTCCTAGTCTCTGACTCGCACTAATCGGCCCTATAGGAAATAAATTCTCACAAGGAACCTCCACAGTTAGAGGGTCCATCAGGCCCAGAACTACACTAACCATTCTAGACTTTGCACAAACTATTCCATCTGTAGCATCTTTTCCAGACCGGACTATATTCCAGATCCTGCCATCGCCCTTGCCTACCGATGCCGATGGCCCCATATGGGCCACCAAACGCCGCGGCCAAATCGCCAGATCTGTGACACCATAATCCCAGTGGAACTCACTGGAACGAGAACTGCTGGAAGAACACTCCTTTACGGAACGCTCCATTGCCGAACACTCCATTACGGAACACCCCATTGCGGAGCGCTCTTTTACGGAACACCGTAATGCTATTGTGCTGAAACTCCACCCTGATTCAACATACCGTGTCTGACGTGCCATTTCACTCTTCCTGACTCACTGAATCGGGCAAGCCTCACGCCGGTGATGAGGCCGGCCTGCACCACGGAAATGCATGCACGCACTCACCAGCAACAATAGTGCGATTATGACTCGAAATTCACTTGCCTGACGAGCACACAAGAGAGGCAGAGAAACAGAAGAAGGCGGAGTAGAAGAAGAAGAAGAGTATCCAATGGTATTGAAGTGTGGATAAGGACATCGGCACTGGAGCTGCTTTGTAGTCTCGTTACGTGGGTACTTGCGGCGTTCGCACCTAATCCAAAAATCTAGGCATTGCAAATTACGCCGGCTACAACAAGGAGGGTGTAATTACGCACCGAATAGTGGAATGGAACCGAAATAATGAGACTGACTGAGGAAGAGCGGAGAGTCAGAAGAATTGGTAGATGGTGAGCAAGTGCATACAATGGTGTGTATCTTCTGTATCAACTCACTATCCTCTCTATCCTCTCTATCCATATCTTCCTTCCTTCCTTCCTTCTCTTCTATCTACTCTTCACCATCTCCTCTCCTCTCCCTCCAACTTCATTCTTTTATGCCGTTTATTTTTTCCCTACTCCTTCCTCTTTCTCCTGCCTGTTTCTCTCTCCTTGTCCCCTCCCCAGATCCACTCGCGCGCTAGTCACCACACTTCTCTTTTTACCTCCACATCCTCCTCTTCTTCTTCTTCTTCTTCTTCTCCTTCATTACTTCTCCTTTACTTCTCTCTCTATCCTCACCGTCTACTACGACTCACTTCCTTTGTGGTCTCATGTCTACGGTGGTGATATCCAATTTGGTGCCTCCGCTGGCCGGGGCCAGTGCCCTGGGCCCCCGGCCCTTGGCGGTTAGCATCAAAATGACCCAGGACCTCATGGGGCACTTGAGGGCCTGTTTGGAGCTGGGCTACAAGCCGCGGTTGCTCATCAAGGACGGCAACTATGTATGTATAAGACTATTGGTGGAACCTGTGAAATGAAAGAGTGGAATGAGTGAACTGGTTCCACTGGAGTGAGACTCGACTGATTGGACTGGACAAGAGTGACTCCACTGATTGGAATCCCGGGTTCTCGTCTGTTGGTACTGGTATCAGATTTTCGGGTCTTGGTCTACTGGTGATCTGGTCGGAGCGTGCTGATAGTGGTATAATGGGCGGGTGCGGATATCGGCACGATAGAGTGAAAGAGCTGATACTGGTACTGGACCGGGCCCCGACTCTTTCCTGTGTGTTTCAGGCCTGTTTTTCCTGTTCTGGCCAGTTTCGCCTGTTTTGCCAGTTCTGACAAGTTCTGACAGGTTCTGACGTGTCTGGCTCCCCTCGACCACCACTATTGCTACTGGATCCGCCAACGCCATTTGCTCAGATTTCTCAGATCGGGACTCTCTAGCTTAACTTGCATGTTCTCCACTCTCTAGATCTTGTTCTAGATCAATCCTTTCTGGGCACCTCTCCCGTTTTCTCCTCACAATCTCAATACTAACTCCAGTCCCTCCGGGTCTCTGACACCCTCGTCTTCCCGTGCCAAAACCTCCCAGAGCACCTCAACGTCGACATCTACTCGTTTAAAGACTCCCAGTACAACGGCCGCGTGTTGAACAAGCTCAACGTCATCACCGACTCCAAGAAGATCAAGGAGTACAACCGCGCATTAGAGTTCCGTGAATCCGATGAGCCCGTGGCCAAATCGCCGCTCAAGTCGCCCTCGCGGTCGCCCGTCAAGTCCGCCCGAGAATCCCCCGTCAAGTCCTCGGCCTCCGCCTCCTCCAGGACCCTCGCATACCGAACCAGACCCTCCGACACCCCTTCCCAGGTCCTCACAAAATTTTTGCATTTACTAGCATTGGGTCCCATGACCAAGGACGAAATTGTCCTGGTCATGAGTCTAGACAAGTCCCAGCTTGCCTTGATCTCTGACTGCTGTCAAGAATACGATCCTAAAAACACCTTCATCCAGGACGACAAGTTCCCTATTTTGGAGCGCAAGAAGCGAAGGTTGATCAAGAGACGCTTGGGCTCCGACTCCTCCGATGATGATGATGACACTTCCATCGACGCCATGTTGGTCGACAGTGACGAGGAGTTGGACGACGCAGACAAACAAGTATACGCGTCCTCGCACTACATTCTCAAGGACAAAAGCTACAAGGAGCTCAAGCCCTGGGGCTGGAAGTACTACACCAACTTTGAAAGAAAACTAGTCATCCAGATCATCCACCGTGCCTTGACCCGCTTGGGCTACTCGGAAACACACCCATTGAGAAAAAAGATCTGCAACGAGCCAGAGGGCATATCCAGCGACGAAGAGAAGAAGTTGACCTTAGGAGGCGGCTTCTTGTCTAGCGGCGTCAAAAAGTCATCGTCCTCCTCTACAAATGTCCCCTTCAAAAAGTCCCACACCGACTCTCCGAAAATTGCTTCCAAGATGGAAATGGGCAGAAAGGGCACCAGCACGGCCTCCAACTCTCCGGCCATTGATAACATTCCGTTGTCAGGAACCAGTTCGAGAAATTTGTTCCCTGTTAAAAAGACCTCGGGAATTGGAGCAAAGAGGATGATCTCATCCTCATCATCATCGTACTCCTCGGACGAAGAAAAGTCCATCAAAAAATTGAAGGTCGATGCATCTACGTCACCTCCTTCGTCGGAAGAGATTGAAGATGAATTAATGCAACGAAGCATAAGATCTGGTAATCTTGCTTCAAGAAGCGCCGCAGGCGCGTCCTCGTCCGTTGCCCCTCCAGAAATCAAGTCTGCTTCCAAACGGTTGGAGTACTACAACAATTTGGCCATCAAGTTCAAGTTGAAGTATAAGGAGTACGAGGCCTTATACAAGAAGTTAAAGGTTCCCAACACTTCAGGCACTAATAAGAGTGAAAGCAAAAAGACACTTTTGAAATTGTTTGAACTTCACAATACCTTGTCCCAGTGGAAAAGAAGCTTATGGGACTACGACAATGAAATCAAGCTGAAATCCAAAATCATGAATCTTTCTAAGCACAAGAAGACCAATTCCATAGGCACGCCCAAGGAGCTGAGTCCTGTTCCTGAAGCCTCGAAAATCAAGTCACAAAGTCTGAGCCCTGCCATTCCTCAGTTGACGAGACCTGCCATCGGAAGACCGGTGATGGTCACAGCAAGAAAGCCTAGAACTTTGGACTACTGATCAAGTTTACTAGGACCCTGAGCCATTCCAAAGTACCGAAACCCCATTAATTAATTGTTACATCCTATCATTTATTGCCTTGAGCACTGCATTTAGTAATTAAATATACTCTTATAGTACAAACATCTGGACTGCAACCAGTCCCAGTCTTTCTGTGTAATCCACATTTCGTTAACCACCTTCAATCTACCATAAATGCTTCCTCCTTTCCAGGTCAACATTTCGGGATCGAATTCTCTTGGTGGTGGTAACACATTAACGGATAATACTTGACCTTGTTCACACAAAGATTCCACATGATCGAGGTCCAAATTGACCTGGTTATTGGCCTCGATGTCCTTCATTTCCTCCTCTGTCAACACGATTTCGTCCAAAGACTTTTCTGGAGTATCCTTTTTGGAGGTCTTCAATTCCAATATCATCTGCTTTTTTGCTTCTTCCACTTTCTTGATTTCGGCCAACACGTAGCTGACTACTTGGTCAAGGGCACTATTGGACAACAACTTGGGTCTCCAGATATTGATTCTGTCAGAAAGAATCAAGTCATAACCTGGAATTTTAGCAAATCCTCCTCCCACAATCAACAAGTTATCATAGAACTTCTTGACCTTACTCAAATCTGAAGACAATCCAGCATTTGTGATGGACTCAACAATGGCCTTTTCGAGTGGAAGATTGTGAATATCCTTTCTTAATTCTTCATTTTCGGCCTGGGTGGGTGGGGCCTTGTAGAGCTTGTTTTCGGCAATTTTAATCAACAAGTCTTCTTCCGTCTGATCGGCATAGGATAATTTGGTCTTTAAATCATCCTGTGACTTAGAAGATGGATTATTGGGTTTTCCTGTGTACTGGTCAGTCGAAGGGCTGAAGAGCCTTCTGATATGAGTATTTGCTGGAGACTTCGAGGACGCCAACGATGGAATGGACGTATCACTCTTGCCAATTTGAAACACGTCGGGGTAGAACAAACCAAGAGGGGCTAACATGACCTCATCGAAAACCTTGAATTCATACTTTTCTGTGGTCTCAAACGGTTTTCTCTTGTAGAAGTTGTATAATTGCACAGCAATATCGGCATCTTGGAAAGTGGCGAAGTTGTGCTTCAACGATTGGGCAAGTTCCCAGTCGTCCACTCGACTTCCGAGGTCGATATTCTTGTATGGAAACGAGCTCTCTAACAACATTTTCATGAAGGTCTCGGTAATTTGGTCACCGCCGTAGTTTAAGTGGACTCTGGAGTCTGGAATAATCATTCCTTCGTCCACACATGAAATCGAGGTGGTGTGTGCTCCAACATCGACAACACATGCACAGGTAGCACCAGCACCAAAAGAAGCCGCCACTGCTTCCTGTATTATGCCGACTCTTCCAAAGCCAACAAATTTGAACAAGGTGTCGACCCATGTTTCCACGTAAACCTTATCATACATGTCGGGAATAATCAACATGGCCTTCAACTGGCTCAAGTTCTTGATATCGAGCTTTTCCAACGAGTCCAGGACAATGTTGGCGAGATCTCCGAGGATTTCTTGAGGAGAACTGTAATCTTCCGAGTGTTCGTTGAAAAATCCATTAATGATTGGATAACGAAGGATCCAGTCGTTGTACTTTTTGGGGTTCAAAGGCAACTTGAGGGCATCTTCGCCCACAAGGAACTTGGCACCCTTGAATTCTGGATCGTTCACGTCAATCCACTCCTTCTTATTAGGATCGTTGTGATCGGCGATTTTCTCGGGCTCCTGCTTTTTGTTGTAGTTCGATGCAGATTCTCTGGAATTGGGCAAGATTCTACGCTTGTAGAATCTCATTCTGGCCTTGAAGTCCTTGGTGACAATGGCCTTATTTTCGTCAAAACCAGCACCGAATGAGATTTCTCCGGTCTCTGTGACAGTTCTTACGGGAGCTGGCTCGCGGCTCTTGGCTTCCTTAATTCTTGGAACGGCAATAACCGTAGGAATGGTCATTGGCACAGCATCGGTAGCTCTTCCAATTCTGAAGTACGAAGAGCCAGGATGGATAATGATGGTATCGTGGCCGATTTTGGCCTTTTCTTCGCTGACTTCCTCGGTTTCTTCGTCATCATCATCTTCGTCATCGTCATCATCTGCCACGGGGGCTGGAGCGGCCTTTTTCTTGTTCATTTCGGCCTCGATGTCGTTCAAGTTGAAATCATCAAAACTCTTGACTCCGCCGTCCTTGTTGGCACCATCTGCCGATTCGGGGTTCTTGCCCTGGATCTGGAGGAACTTCTCCATTCTCCAGTTCCGGATGAAGGAGATCTGCTCGTCTTTTCTCAAGTACTCGGTAAAGTAGTTCTTCTGGTTGATGAGCGGAATGGGCTTAACGCTGGTCAAGCCAAAGCCATTTTGTTCCTCGAATCTGCCGATACCCGTTTTCTTCAAGTTCTGGGCAATTGTGGCTGCTGCCTTGAGTCTTCCTTCCTTACGCCGTTGTAACACTTCGGCACTGGCCTTCTTGGCAGGAGGCGCTTTCTTGAGCTTCTTGGGCTCGGGCGTGTCAACCTTGACATCAGAGGCCTCTTTGTCGACAATAGCAGGCTCTGTATCGGGGGTTGCCTGCAGCAATTCCTGCGATGGCTGAGGAGAAGACATGATGGAGGAAAGGTAGGTAGTGGTGTTTTTTCAACGCGATAATTTCATGGTGGTGAAAAACAGAGAATAGAATAGAGAGATAGTCAGAACAGAGAAAGGGGAGAGAATAGGAAGAATGGAGAAAATAGTGAGAGAATTGGAGTAGAAAAGAAGTTATTGTTGAAGTAATAGTGGATATGTCATGACTAGGAGGGATTATGGGTTTCTGGTAGGGAGTGGTAAGAGAGAAGGTACACTATGGTTCACTGCCCAGGATTGGCGGATCGCACTAGAATTAGCGATGGCGCAGAACGCTGTAGCGAGAGTCTCGCTGGAAGTGAATATGAACCATGAAGTAGAAGCATGGAAGAATACCAGACAGTAGGAGAAATTCTATGACTTTTTTGCGGGGATAATTAGTCACAATTTAAGTGGTTAATCAGAGTATAGGCTTCTTCGGGTTGTAGTTTGCACCCAATGGCAAAATCCAAGAGGATAGAATATTGAAATGAAAAGAATAGAGAGAGATGTGCGATTCTTCGTCAGAGATAATTGATTTATGGAGTTTTGTTAGAGTTGGTTGATGTATGATTCTTTGATAGAGATAGTTGATGTATGGAGTTTTGTTAAAGTCAATCTCTACTCTTCCTGTTGGAACCTCGTATATCTGCTCGAACACTGGTCATAATTGGAATATTGTCGCATAGGTTTGAGGTCGCTTCCAAGTCAGAAAAATCATTTTAACGCATTCTTGTTTTAGGAATAGTTAGACGGCGTGATCCTGCTGGTTGGAGACCGAAGTGAGCCCAATTCCTATTATTGCATCCTCTCTGTCTCTCATTATCGCACCCATTATCATTTTTCTGAAATTTCTACAGAATGAACAGAAAATAGCCTTCAAGAACAATAGGAACAACTATTGTAGTGAAAACAGTACAGTTTTTGGGTCTCGTAACACTGAATACTCTCTCTACATTTCCCCTGTCCGTCTGCCTTCAGATTCCTACCAAGACTAATCTTGAATCCTTCTACAAGCTTGCCCACGTTGGGTGCACAAAGTCTGGGAAATGCAGGGTAGCTGCTGCGAAGAGACCTCGGTATTCCTCACTCTCATATCTACCACTGTATCGATCTAACGATAGTCCCATGTGCATCTCCATCCACCAACTCCATCCCCATTCTACGGTCTCCTTCTCTCCATTCTGTTACTTCCTTCCACTCTCCAGCCTGTGCCCTCTTCTTTAAATTCTTCCCTCTGTTAAGTCCAGTTGGAATTGACACTTTTTTCACCTGTCAATGCGCCGTTGCCTCCCAACAATTGCTGTGAAAGGGCATGATGTGATGTGTTGATCCCAAGCACTTGTTCCGTCTACACTTACCCTCATCTCCATAATCATAAATTCTTCTTCTTCTTCTTCTTCCTTCCTTCATTCTCCTTTTCCTTTCCTCTTATTTTAGAACTCTTCTTCAAATGTGTACAATTTTGTTTTGGGTTCACCTGCAGCTTCTTCCCCTCCTTCATTTGCAAATTTCCACTCGTCAGTTTCTCACCTGCAGACAAACCGGCTGGGACTGCTCCAGCCGTGATTGCCCGGGATGCTACCGGCAGAGTCCGGTCGTGGTGCAAATGGATGCTCCTGATTGGCCAGCTCCTCAAGTCTGAAACGCCAGGCCCCTTCGGCATGGCCCAACCAGTCTGGCTGCAACTCCGAGTCGCATCCGCACTGGCCGACACCTCCCCTCACGTGGCCCAACACCTCGGGCTGGATCGGAAGGGGTCACGTGACCACATCTTCGGGCAGGCATTACGGGCGCTAGCGGTGCTGGAAAGACGCCAAAAACAGGCCCACCATACTCTCCGCGGCTCTCTCTCCCCCTCAACCCTTTTCCCGGCGCTTTTCCCTACACTCTACCCCCTTTTACACCGTCCTCCACTTCCCTGTTCACGCACGACCACATCCCGCACCAAGCCCCTGCCACGACATTACCGTCCATTTGTTGATAGCATTTTTTTACAACCTCCTTCTCCTTACTCTTCCATCAATCACCATGTTGAACAGACAATTTGTCCGCAGCTTTTCGGCCGCCTCCCCTGCCAGAAACTACGCCTCAACCATCAAGAACTTGAAGGTCAACGCCGACACCAAGGTCATCTACCAAGGCTTCACCGGTAAGCAGGGAACGTTCCACGCCGAGCAAGCCATTGCCTACGGCACCAAGGTGGTGGGTGGTACCAACCCCAAGAAGGCGGGCCAGACCCACTTGGACAGACCCGTGTTTGCCACCGTCAGAGACGCCATCAAGGAGACCGGCGCCAATGCCACCGGTATCTTCGTCCCTCCCTCCATTGCCGCTGCCGCCATTGAGGAGGCCATTGAGGCGGAGATCGAGCTCGCCGTGGCCATCACCGAGGGTATTCCCCAGCATGACATGGTCAGAATCGCTCAGATGTTGAAGACCCAGGACAAGACCAGATTGGTGGGTCCTAACTGCCCCGGCTTGATTGCCCCCGAGCAGTGCAAGATCGGTATCATGCCCTCGCACATCCACAAGAGAGGCCGTGTCGGTGTCATTTCCAAGTCCGGTACCTTGACCTACGAGGCCGTGGCCCAGACCACCGCCGTTGGCCTCGGCCAGTCCTTGGTCATTGGTATGGGTGGTGACCCCTTCCCCGGTACCAACTTCATCGACGCCCTCACCTTGTTCTTGAACGACGCCGAGACCGAGGGTATCATCTTGATCGGAGAGATCGGTGGTACCGCCGAAGAGGAGGCCTCCGAGTTCCTCAAGCAGTACAACTTGACCAGACCCGAGGGCCCCAAGCCCGTGGTGTCCTTCATCGCCGGTGTCTCCGCTCCTCCAGGTAGAAGAATGGGCCACGCCGGTGCCATCATTGCTGGTGGTAAGGGTGACGCCAAGTCCAAGATCGCCGCCTTGCAGTCCGCTGGTGTGGTTGTCGAGCCATCCCCTGCTAGATTGGGTAACTCCTTGTTGAACGAGTTCAAGAACAAGGGTTTGTTGTAATCTAGACCCCGTATATAGTATTCACAACGCTTGGTGACTAGTACAATTGCCGTTTCGGCCCATCGTCCTGGTGTAGTAACATTATGGCTAGCCTGGTCCAGGAAATTGCGCCGCGCACGACCATGAAAAATTTGGTCCTTTTTGGGCACTGCATTTTCCATCACTAAACCCCCCACCAAATGAACGCTTTGAAGGCCGTTGTCACCAGAGGCGCCGTGCCCCGCTCCGTGCTCAGCACAGGTCCCAGAATCTCTCCTCTTTTGGCCCAGTCCATTCGCATAAATAGACCCTTTTCCTCGTCGCCCGTGACATGCAAGACCAACACCTCCACCAGAACCAAAGAGAACGTCCATGACTTGAAGACCTTCCTCACATTGATTGGCAGAAACACCGTCGAGCACGTGGACACCTTTGAGAACGACTTGGCCAAGTTCCTCGGCACCTCGTCCAAGGAGATGAAGAACTTGGGCATAGACGTGTCCACCAGAAGGTACATGTTGAGGTGGATCCACAAGTTCGAGAACAACTTGGAGCCATTGAGAGAGCACAAGCAGGGCAAGAAGAAGAACGGCGGAGAGAGAAACGCCAAGACGGTGTTGGCCAAGCGTAAGGCCTTGAAGAAGTTGGAGGAGAAGGAGAAGTTCAAGCAGGAGGAGTTGGATGCGGAAAACAGAGGAGAAAGAGAGTTCTAGAATGCTTGTGACAGTCTAGACTTCCACATAATGCGGTTCATTTCCCAGCTCTACCCTGAGTTCAGGCCGTTTTGGCCGTTTTAGCCCTTTTGGCCCTGCTTCTTTTTATTGTTGGACATGATCCAATTGGAGAATCGCATCGGCGGTTCGACAGGGCTGCCATTTCTGCAGTTTGCGCTGCGCCTCTAGGACAGACACACGTCCTGACATGTACATACGTAATCGACGCCATATAGAGCTATTGTAGCAGGAGAAGGCCCAGCATGCCATCGCGTCACGTGCGTGACATCACGTGACGGGTCCACAACACCGCACTTCTGTGTTTGTTTACTCACCCCAGTTCCACGTCTCTGCCCATGAGCTCCACGGACGATGTGCTAGCGGCGTTCATCGCGTCCAGAACATCCAACCCGTTGACCTCCTCCAAAAATTCCAACTTGTTCCGTCAAAATCCCAAAGAAATTGACCAAATTGCCTTCACTCTCATCAAAAATAGCGTGTCTGCCACCTCAAACCACAACAGAGACACCATCTCCAAGAGCTTCCGTTGTCTCTATTTGATCCCCAGGTCGCTCGAACTGTCCATCGACGTC
Source organism: Suhomyces panamericanus (assembly GCA_030582475.1). Taxonomy (NCBI): domain Eukaryota; kingdom Fungi; phylum Ascomycota; class Pichiomycetes; order Serinales; family Debaryomycetaceae; genus Suhomyces; species Suhomyces panamericanus. The sequence goes on from JAKTXI010000006.1 coordinate 312,115, forward strand.
TTCAAAAAGCACCATGTTCACATCATCCTGTTGTTGCAGGCCAAGGCATTGGCCTGTGCCTTACATGAGTTGTCTAGCTTATTCCAGGGCTTGAACAGAGCCATCCACGAAAAAAGCATTGGCCTCCAAGTTCCCATACCGACAGAACTCCTAGAGGGCATAGAATTCCAGAATACCGACAACCATGCCCTTGTCAACTTGGTGGTGGCATTTCACTACTTGCTTCTCCAGGGCCTTCTCCAGTACCTTTCGCATAACATGGCCCGAATAGCCTCAGGCCAGGACTCCGCCGTGAACCTCGAGGTGTTCCGTTTTGTTCCTTCGCTCTTCTTGTCCAACCACCACTTCCCCAAGTGGATCCAGCTCTCATACTCCAACAAGGACAACCAGGTGCGGTACCAGAACAATTCCATCAAAATGCTCAAGGGCTACGTCAAAGTATTGGAATCGCTTCTTCAGAACCCTGCACACGCCCGCTTCAAGGTCTACAAATCGGCCATGCTCTTGAAGTTGATACAGCTCACAGGAGACCTCACGCTAATGGAGAACTTCGGTTCTTCGCCAGAACTCGATCCATATTTACAGGATTTGAGATCGTTAAATAACCCCAAATTTGATTCTGTGCTTGAGGTTTTGCATTCCGCTACCCTCAAGGCAGGAGATTTGGCTTCTGTCATCCAGAATTTGATTCGCGAGCCAAGTCTCGGCTTGATTAACCAATTGAATCTCCATTTGGTCAACTCGGACGCTAAATTGATGCACGACGATACACTCTCAGGACTAATCAAATCGTTCCCATTGTCAAACAATCCAGAAACCTTCATGTATATGAAGGTCGTGATTTCACACATAAAAACATCCAGCTTAACATTGAAAAGAATATCCAAATCGCATCTACTCATACTAGATCCCTTCACATTATTTATTAAAGAATTATTGAACGATATTTCAACACACGAATCCATAAGCTCCATATTGAGCCAATTGTTTGACTTATTAAAAGATTTTAACCAAATCAAACGAATTCGAAATTTGGCAAACTTGTATTATAACCTTGGTTCAAAATCAAATGACCAGCAAGCATGCAAGCTTTCAATCGATTATGAGAATTTCATCTATTCAAAGGAGCCTTCGACGGAAAATTTTGAACATCTTCGTTTGAAAGTGCAGAAGTTATGCAATGTCTTGTGCAGCAGTCCTCAGTCCAATACCTTCTCGTCCATCATGATGCATCACTTACATTTACGCCAAAGCAACCAGGTCGAAGTAGATCTGCAAATCATACATATTATCGCGAAGAATATCATGAAGTCTCATGAATTTATTTCCACATTTTTGACCACAACTTCACTCTCGGAGAAGTTCAAATTTGAAATTGTTATTCATTTGTTCAAATACTTTGAAAAGCATGGTGATTGTGAACAAAAGACCACTTCTGTGAACACTATAATGAGTTTGCTGAAATTTGAAAGCACAGAACTAATGCGTTTGTTAAATTATCACTATTTCAATATAAATGGAATTAGTGATTTCATTACTGGCAGTGAATTATATGTTAACTATCAATTTCCTATAATCTCTGCTGGCTTATTGATCCAAAACATATTGCATTTTGGTTGGTGCGAAGAAAAATTGGGCACTGCAATTGACCTTACCCTAATGTGGATCGGTTCTATCCAAGAAGATTCACCACCAGAATCTGAACTAGAAGTTTTCAGATTTGTTATTGCATTTATCAAGTATAACGGGTTAACTGGTGAAGTGATTCAGTTAATTTCAAGATTCCATCAAAAGATTCCACAATCTAGCCTTACATTATTTCTTCACGCTGAATTTTGTCAGGCATTAATCAAACTCGATCTCAAAGATGACTTAGCAAAGCATATTGTGGCATGGAATGCTCTATTGAAGTCAGAAGGTATAACTTCAATTCACGAGGTTATTTCATTCAACTTAATTCAATTGGACCACAATATCTTAACAGGAAACTATGATATGGCCAAGGAGAGATTCAGCAAGGTCTTAAAAGTCTTGAAATCGAGGCAGGAATTCGATTTGAATGGGAATTGCAAATTAAGCATGCTTCAAAGGTTGAAGAATTTGTTACTTCTTGCCAAGTTCCAATCATATGCTTATTTATTTAACGCTCGAATTGAGAAGTTTACCGAAGCATACTCAAATATAAAGGTTTGTATCAAACTTCTTTATTCAATCGTTAAGACAACCTCATTCACGATTCCCAAGCTTGTCTATCTCGAGGTTAAGTGGGAGATTACTACATTGCTATTTACTGCTTATAAGCATATTTTGGATTTATTGAAGAGAATGGGTTTATCTAGAGACTTTAACTATTATTTGGCCGAATTCAAAAAGATTAATGAATCAAGCACCGTTCCCATTTTGAATTGCATCAACTATTTCCAGCTTTCTTTTTACAACATCCTATTGCAGGACGAGGAAGAGATAAAGGACGTTTTTGATAAGGCCATTGCACTTACAAATTCAAATATAGTGAAGCAAAACTTCTCGGTAGTAGCAATCGGTGGAAAGATAATTGAAATCCTTGAACTGAAATCTTTTAAGGAGCAACTACCTCTAATCACTACTGTGAATGAAATTCCAACAGAAGTTTTGACTCGCCTCTATAAGAGTGATCACACGCATGATATTGATTATTATCTAGATCAAAATTTGAGAAGTCGCAATGCAAGTGGGGACTTTTCAACAGAATTGTTCAGTCCAAAATACGAGATAGAGAAGGTATACAAAAGCTTGGTAAATCTTCCAAACTATCAACAGTTAGACCAGTCTGCGAAAACAATTCCCACTGTTGTTGTCGATGGTATATGTGATCTTAAATCGATCTCATTTGATATCGTTAATAAGTTGGTTCAGTACAAAGAACTTATGACTTCGAAACTTCCTTTCCTTTCCCAGCTTTCAGCATATGACCTCAAAGAATTCGTCTGCACCTTCAACCAGTGCCTTTCTTTGTTGTCTTCGATGTCTATTTTCAATCTCGACACAACTCTATTGATCGATCTCTACTATCTCCAAGAATTTGCTAGGCATTTACCGTTTGAGAATGAGTTACTAGTCAATCATGCCAATTATGGACCCCGTGATTTGTTACCTCAAGAAATAGACATTTCTGGCAAAAAGGAACTTTGTTTCGCCAAGTCTTCAATTAGTTTCAATGTTGATTTGAACCTCTATCTCCCAAAAAACTGGAGCATTGTTACAATTGATATTTGTGAAGAAAATGGTGATTTTTTAATTTCAAAGTTTTTCAAGGGCAAGCAACCATTCTTTGTTAGACTTCCTATGATAAAAAACAAGACAAACAATGCAATTAAATCCTTTTCTGATTTGAGGAAAGCATTTCAAGAAATCATCAAGCAAAGTAACCTTTCTACAAAATCTGCAACTACTTCAAAAATATCTACCAAGGAAGAAAGAAAAAGCTGGTGGAAGTTGAGGTTTAGTTTGGACTTAGAAATGAAGGACATTTTGGAGTATGTTGAGACGTACTGGTTGGGAGGATTCCAATCTATCTTCTTTAATAACAAGGAGGATATGGTGTTCGAAAAGTTCAAGAATGATTTGACGAAAATATTCAACTCACACTTGCCCAGCAGAAAGAATAAACAAGGAGCCACCTTTTTGAAGTTCGATGACAACATTCTCAGCTTATTTTATAATTTGATGCTGTATGACAAGTTTCAAATTGATAATTTGCTTTACTATTTAATTGATACGTTGAAATTTCACGGAGAGGCGAATAGTTATGAAGAAATCAACTTTGAAAAAATCCACAAAAGCATTGGTGTTTTGTTTGACAAGTACTTCAACTTAAGAACACCACTTACTGGAGAGCATGTTGTACTTGTTCCAGGAAAGGGGTGTGCATTTTTCCCTTGGGAATCTTTGCACGTCTTGAAAGGAAAGTCGATCTCGAGAATGCCTTCAGTGAAGCTCTTGCTTGATCAGCTCAAGCAGAGATCTAACTTCACGATTGACCGCAATTCAAGGCTCTTCTACATGATCAATCCTAGTGGAGACTTGGTGAGAACGCAAGAAAGACTTGGGCCCAAGTTTCAGCAAAATCCAAGCTGGTTTGGAATGGTGGGAAAACACCCAAAGGAGGATCAGCTTCTCTCCGACTTGCTGTCCTCGGATTTGTTTGTGTACCTGGGGCATGGAGGGTGTGACCAATACTTCCGTACTTCCTCTTTGTTGAAGGAGTGTATTGCAAAAGGGCTGAAGCTTCCTCCCAGTTTGCTCATAGGATGTTCTTCGGGAGTTCTCAAGTTGAATGGATTGTTGGAGCCCAGTGGAAATGTTTACAATTGGATATTGTGTGGAGCTCCTATGGTATTGGTAAACTTATGGGATGTTACAGACAAGGATATTGACCAGTTCAGTTTGTCGATGTTCGAGCATTGGGGACTTTTTGGCAACAACAGCAAGATGAACATGAGTGAGGCCATATATAAGAGTAGAGAAAGCTGCAATTTGGTTTATTTGAACGGAGCAGCACCAATATTGTATGGCTTGCCATTCGTATTGAAATGAGTCCTGATACACAGGTTATAGAATATCGGACAAATAAAATTACATAGAAGAGCAATTTCTAGTAGGAAGAGAGATGTCTTGGTTCTGTAGTAATAAATAGGTCAAAGCATTCTATCGAATAGAATTCTCTTTCATGACTTACTTCCTTTGAATGAATTACTTTATTTTCACTCACTACATTATCTAGTTACATGTTAACATTACGTGTCATTTTCAATGCGAAAAGTTGTAGTTAGAGATTATTGTAAATTTCAGCGAATAATTCACTCTCGTTGACATGAATTGAGCGTCCAAAGCCTTGTAACGGTGGTAAATGCATTGACTCTTAACTCTCTTCTCGTATCTGCTATACATGTATTATCTTTAATTTTGTCCTGTAAATAGGCAACTTGTCCGAGCGGTTAAGGAGAAAGACTTGAAATCTTTTGGGCTATGCCCGCGCAGGTTCGAGTCCTGCAGTTGTCGTTTTTTTTATTTGAAAAAATAACAGAACCACTTTAGTTGATGGCATATCACTACGTTTTTGCGCTCGTACTTGACATTATCAATTCTACTGGGTCTTTAATTGCTTGATCGTCCTAATCGATTTCACCCAAAGCTTCTACTTTTAACTTATGGCATATTTGTGTCTAATTTATATCTAATTCTACTGTACTGAGTATGGACTTTGATTATGGTTCGTTACTATAATTTCAAACTTTTTTGACGTGGCGTTTGAACTGGCTTGGTTTCTCAATTCATCAATTCAATCAAATCATCCAAGGCAGCAACGGTCTCCTTGGGACTGGCGATCCACACAGTACACGCACTCAATCTGGCCTTGAAGTCATTTGCACCCAAGGATGCAAATTGGTCTCCAATGTGCAAACTCTCGCTCTTTTGAATGGGGCAAATGTGGTTGAAGGACTCGTCCTTACACAAGTACTTCTGCAATGACTCCACACCCAAACTCTTGTCTCCGATGTCAACCCACACATCGGAACCTCCGTTGAAAGCACAAACCTTAATGTCCTCGGCCTCGTCAGAAAACGCCTGGGGGTCCGCCTTGTCCATGAACTCTTTCGTGACCAAGTCGTCTGACTTGTGGGTGAGCAATTCCGAGAGCTTGAGCGAGCAGGAAAGCACCATTTCTTCCAATTGCTCTCTCAATATCTTCACACCGGGGTTGGGAATGATACCTGTGGATCTCTCCTTCAAGATGATGGTGGTGGATTCGGTCAAACCAAACTTGCGCTGTAAGTGAAGGAAATGCTTGTGGATGGTGGACATGATGTATTCCACCTTTTTTTTGTTCCACTGCTTGGTGATGGGCAAGAACCACTCATCGCCCTCGATGAAGGTCAACCTGCCCAACTTGCTGTTGAATCTGAATAAGTAGTTGGATTCTCCGCCCATGACCAACAAGTTCTCCTTTTGCTTGTCGGTCAAGTTCTTGTCGCTGTTGATGGCGTCGATGAGGCCCTTCAATCTCTCGTAGTACTTCTCGGCGCCCAGGTCGCCGGGGTATCCGGCGGCGGTGACCACGCCCACGAAAAGGTCCATCGACAACAACTTGACGAGGCGCTTGACGATTGCGTCGTCCTGGCGCAAGGACTTGCCGTCGTCGTAGAGTGTGACGTCTCCGTCAAACGTGATCAACTTCAACTTGGAGCCCAAATGCGTGTGCTGCTTGTACAACTTGGTCAAGGCCAAGATCTGCGCGGTGTTCAAGATCATTCTGACGTCGTTGAACGAGGGACTGACAAGTCTGCGCTTGGAGATGCCTCTTCTGACGTCCTCGATGAGGAAGGCCTCGGTCAACGGAAGCTGCGTGAAGAACTTGCCCACAGTGGGCACCAAGCGCCGCAATCTGCTCTGACCCAATTGCTTCAGATTGGCCTCGGTGGAGTCCAATAAGATGGTGTGCTCAATGAGGCGCTCGACGTCCTCGAAGATCTCCTTGTAGCGCTTCTGGCACTCGGCGGCAATGACCGAGTCCTGGTTGTTCAAGTACTCCTCGTACTCCTCCAATGTTGAGTAGTGGTGGATGAGTGCCAGCGAGTAGTTCTGGACGTCGGCGTGTAACACGAAAGGAACGGCAAGAAGCGACTTGATCCATTCGATGAACTCGTCTCTGCGGTGGCTCTTCAAGGCGTACTCCACTCTGTATCTGGAGGTCATTTTGTGGAAGTGAAGAAGTGAAAATGAAGTGGAATTGAAGGGAAAAGTGTGGGCTTTATGGGAAGAAAGTGAAGTATATTTGAGTCATGGTTGTGGAAAGTGATACTTTTAGTGCGATAAGCGGGGGTGGGGAAAACGGAGTTTTGCAATGCGAGGTCACTGCGAAAGGGTAGGAGGTAAGGAAGGGTGCGATATTGAGAGAAATAGTGGGCTTGGAGAAGATCTGAGCACTATTACATGTACAGCAGGAACGGGAGATGCGAATTGACCTTTTTCTGGAGTTCCTAGCCCATTTTGAGCGAAATTGGCCCCTCGGTATAGTGAATGGACTGTCGAGAACAGCATCAAAACATGGAATGTACAGCCGGAACCCGGTTCCGGCTACACAGGGGCAAAGTAACCGCTAGCGGATCACGGGCAAACGGTCCAAACCCCCAATTGGCCCGAGTTCTGGACGTCTATTGCGCGCCCTCGTGGTGCAGTGAAGGATGGTTAGATTGGTAGTTATACCACGTGGAGATGGCCACTGAATTGGATTGGATTGGATTGGATTGACTGGACAGAAGGTGAACAGGGGCATTATGTGCCCTTCCAGAAAATCATATCGGAAATCCGAGGAAAGGTGCGGTTTTGGGTCTGGGTTTGTGGGGTTGCTTGATAAAGGCGATATTCGGATATTCTGAAAAATCTACAATTTTACCAACAAATACACGAGGAATTAGGTGGTATATTGTGGGTACAATGTGGGGATGAAGGAGAGAGTGATTGTACAAGTGGGAGGATTTAAGCCAACTTTATGGTCCTTTGGCCTGCCTGGTGCCTCTGTGCAAAGTGTCAATTGATAGACTCGCTTAATACCAATTATATTTGGTTGGATCTAAATATGGAAATCACAACCACATGGAAGCGGACCATACTTTATGTGCTAGTTATATTTGGATAGTGCATGTAATTGAGTTTGACTGAGAATAATTATTAGACTTGATAATCTTGCCTTTTCGCTGTTTTTCGCAACTTTAACTATCATCCTTCTGGTCTACTGGTTGAAGATACAATTACTTCTCTTTATCCGTTCATTAATTCTATTATACATTTACAATCCCTGTTGAGCTCTTCTTCTGTCTCTCTCCTCAGAGATGGACAACTTGATACCCTTACCCTTTGGCAAGGAGACGTGGGGCTTACCAGCCTCGGTACCAATGACGAAGACGTTGGACAATCTGGTGACAAAGGTGTTCTCCAAGGAGTCCTTAATGTGGACCAAGTCGAAACCTCCCTCGTGCTTTTCTCTGTGGACAATCACACCAACTCTACCCATGTTTCTACCACCGGTGACCATGACCAATCTTCCAGTGTCGAACTTGATGAAATCGGTGATCTTGCCGGTAGCCAAGTCGATCTTGACAGTGTCGTTGGCCTTGATCAAAGGGTCGGGGTATCTGATGGTTCTACCGTCGTGGGTGACGGCGTAAGGAACACCTCTCTTACCCAATTGGACCTTCTTGACCTTGCCCAACTTGTAGGAGGCCTCCTCAGCAGTGATTCTGTGGACAGCAAATCTACCCTTGATGTCGTAGACCAATCTGAAGTTCTCGTTGGTGGCATCCAAGGTGATGACGTCCATGAAACCGGCAGGGTAGGTGGAGTCGGTTCTGACCTTACCGTCAACCTTGACGTGCTCTTGCATCAAGATGGCCTTGACCTCTCTGCCGTTCAAGGCGTACTTGAGTCTGTTTCTCAAGAAGACCACCAAAGGCAAAGACTCTCTCAACTTGTGAGGACCAGCAGAAGGTCTAGGGGCGTAGGTGCCGGACAATTTGTCCAACATCCAGTGGGATGGAGCTGCTAATCTCTTCAAATGCTTCTTTCTGCAATGTTAGTTACGGTCTACGAGTTAGGGCTAGAAACACTGCTTGTGTGACAATGGCCAAACTGGGGAGGGAAGAGTGGGAAAAGTGAGAAAAGTGGAAGTTCCGTAGGGATCTCCAACCGTAGTCACCTCCCACCTTCAAAAAAGTTCCCAAAAACGACCGTCCGCCAAAACCGCAGAATGCAAGCATTCCGCAATTTTGGGGATATATCGTCTCTCCAGTTTGATCCATATTATCACGACAAGGCTCCCATCCAAGCCAACAGGCTGGTGTACCAAGAACAAGTTCTTGGGTTTGGGTCGTTTCCACTGCCCACGCAGAATGTGCGTGGTCTGTACTCCGAAGTGTTCGTCTAGCTCAGAAACTCTGAGTGACATACGGGCCTCTTGCCATTTTGGATAATACGATAGGGTGGTGAGAGAGAGGGGGGACGGTTGCTTATATAGCGAAAAGTTTTGGGTCGTGCATTAACCAGAAAATATCCACTCCATCGAAAAAACACCGCTTCCACTTTGTATCACGTGACATTTCGTATTGTAGGGCTTTTGCCCTAAATTCCACTCTCCCTTCACTCCCCTCTTCCTATCTACCATATTGCCCTATTCAGCATGTCATGGTAGCAACCCTCGTAATTATGTAATGTGCTGCCACAATAAGCGGGGAGGTAGGAGGGGAGGCGAATTATTAATTGCATGTAGTGGAAGCTCACTACGCAAGTTCTGGCCAGGCACATTGTGTCTACCATGCATTGACCTATAGATCATATATCTTCCATAACCTGTATGTAAGAGCGGTGGGGGGACGGGAACTGTGGGGAAAGGAGGTCGCTGAGGCCCACTTTGGTATCGAGGGGATACTGGAGAGTGGGCCGTGACAGCGGCGTGGCCAACTGTGGGGAACCAACCAGGTCAGGTGAGACTCGCTTCCCCATGAGGAATAACGTCGAGTGGCAAGGGATATTTCACCAGAATTGAAATATGGGGCGCAAATCAGGAACAATCGCCGCAGGGGCTATGGGTGGTTGAATACGCAGCATTGAAGTGAGCAGATCATTGGATAGCCCTAGGGAGAGATCGTTGGATAGCCCTAGAGAGAGATCGTTGGATAGCCCTAGAGAGAGATCATTGAATCGCTCCATGGGCAGATCGTAGAATGTCTCCTTGGAGCAGATCCCTGGAACCAGCTGCTGGAACCAGCTCCTGGATCACAGTCCTTAAAACTCGTAGCTCCATAGAATCCTTAGAATTCACAGCTCCATATCCTGAAAATGCTCCTTGAGTCTTTGCTCCATGCTCTTCAATTCCTTAGAACACAGTGTTCTTGGGGTCGTCGGTGTGCACGGTGGGCATGGCAGCCGAGGCAAAGGGGCTGGTCTCGGTCGAGGCCTCGATGCCGCCGGTGGACGAGTCCTTGGGAGGGCTGCTGATGGACAACTGCTCGGCGCGGGCCTGGCGAGCCTCACGCTCCACCTCTGTTCCGGTCATGACCTTGATCCAGTCGACCTTGAGCGAGAAGGGCCCGTACTGCTTGTCCAACAAGCCAATGCCAATGGTCTTGATCTCGCCCTTGTTGAGCTCGCTGCCGTCCTGGATCACGCCCCAGTTGGTCATGACAAAGTCGTTGAGGGGGATGACCACGGTCTCCCACTCGCCGGGGTGGTTGAGGAAGAGTCTGTGCTGGAACAAGTCGGTAACCAAGGGCGTGTTGGCCTGGATGTTGACCAAGTACTTCCGGCGGTCGCCCTGGACGCGCAACACCACGGCGCTCAAGTGGGACCAGTCCCAGTAGGAGTTGCCGGACAACCAGGATTCCTTCTGGTCCTTGGTGCGGAACATGGCGTAGCCGGAGCGGGTGACGGCGGGGTTGTCCTTGGGGAGGTCCAAGTTGAGGTAGCCGTGGAAGTGGCCGGCGCCGGACTCGGGGTCGAGGTCGAAGGACGCGGTGGAGAAGCCGCCCAACTCACGGTCGGTGCGGGTGAGGATGGAGTCGAGCGACTCCTGGCCGTGGTTCTTGAAGTCGATGACGGTCTGCACGGTTTTGCCGAGCGTTTCGCCCTTGGTGAAGAGGCCACGGAACGTGGAGTTCAAGCCCAAGGTTCTCAAAGACATGTGAGGCGGAAGGTGGCGGAGGAGGAGAATGGTGGCGGTGTGGGAGGAGTGGACGCAGGAAGAGAAGACCAGCAGGAAGAGAAGACCAGCAGGAAGAAAAGACAGCAATTGACTGAGTCGACTCAACTGAAAATGCCCCCTAAAGTTGGCTCATCACCTGCTTATATATGATCCCGACGGCGTGTATGCACGCCGTCGTGCGCGGCCCAGTCGGACTTGCTCTCCTCTTCTCGCACCCCTCCTTTTGTTAGGAGGCTCGGAGTCCAGGGACGGATAGGGGACAAAGCGGAGACCTCCACAACAATTGGCATTTGTGCTACTTGGGATTGTGGATCGGCAGTGCTGGCCAATGGGAGGCCGAGGCGATATCGGCCTGACAACGAGAGAGAAGGGAAGACGGATGGAATGGGAAGATGGATGGAATAGGAAGATGGATTGAAATGGTGGAAACGAGAAGCATAGTATGGATTGTGTGGATTGTATGGATTGTATGGATTGAGTAGTCAGTATGGTCAGTATGGTCAGTATGAGAGTAATGTATGGTGCGTGTATAGGATCTCTGAATTGATGCCATTGATAATTTCTTCATGTTGTATTGCCTCTACTTGTTCTCACCGTGTGGTCTCATCTGTCATATGAATCAGTCAATTACATCATTGCACAGACTGAGTCTAGACCCAAAAAACTACTATAATTGACTACACCGTTCGACTATCACCTATAGTGCTGGCTCTAGTTGTTCCAGTCTAGCTGTGCTGCTAGACTTGTGCTACCACTATGCTATTAGTGCAGTTCTTGTTGTTGTCTTCTTCTTGGAGTGTGCCCCACACTGTATGCGATTTCAGAGGTGCTGATAAGAGACCCCGCAGCTCGGGGTGCGGAGTGAGATCAGCTGGAACAGTGGCGTGAAGAGGAGGCAAACTCAAGGCGGTTTAGGGGGTGGCGAAGAAGACACGGTAGACAGAACGGAGCTAACTAGCTCCGATACCAGAGTCGAACCCGGGTCGGTCTGCTCGGTGAGGCAAACCGAACGAGCCGTACTAGCCGTTACACTATATAATGCAAAGAGAGGAGAAGCTGACGAGTGAAGAAAAAAGAGCACAAGAGCAGAAGAGCAGAAGAGAAACAACAAGAGAATGATAGAATTAGAGCAGATATAAGTGGATCATCGAGGCAGAGAGAAGAAGAAGAACAAAAAAAGAAGAAGAGCAGGAAAAGAAGAAGAGCAGGAAAAGAAGAAGAAGAAGGCAAAATAAATCTGAAGAGTGTCACACTATATATCTGTATTTATTGGCACACTTTATATCTGTATTTGTTGTCACACTATATATCTGTATTTATTGGCACACTTTATATCTGTATTTATTGTCACACTTATATCTGTATTTATTCTAGATTATCTTCACCACTTGCTGCTACCAGGGTTGGTGTCTTATCGTCAGACTCGCTGTTCTTGTGGCATTCTCGGCAGCATGTGGAATTCCACAAACTCGCCTCATGTCAAGGTACCGGGGCTGGAAGTGCCAAAGGCGAAGCAGCCTCGCCTCATATGCACGCTTATCAGCCCCACTACTGCGGCTTCGACAGGATCTAACTAATGAGTGTAGTCGGCTGAAAGAGTTAAAGCTCAATTATATGAACAGTTGGAGTTGATTGGTTGGAGTTGATTGGTTGGAGTTGATTATTTAATTATTTGAAGTGATTAATTGACATGTCAGTCAGTTGTTTGTTGCTCTCTCCTCCAGTCTCTTCCCCCCCTACTCTCTCCTCTCCTAGAATCCATCGGTCTTCTGCCCCTGTGGTCCCCTTTAGGCAGTTGTTCCAAACAGGAATCCACACTCCGCTATTTGCGCACCTCCGTCTTATCTACAATGCCGGAATAGGGGAATGGCAGGAGAAGTGGAGTCAGTGAAACAGCGGAGTCAGGTCAATAGGCATGAATAATGGAACATTGACCGAAAAGTGCCTTCTATGGAAGCATGGAGCCGTGGAATATCCACATTAATTGCATTCTGTAATTACATTACATGTAAAAAACGATAAACCCATACTTTTCAATTACTTGCATTGAAGTATGCAAGACCGACTACTTCCACCAGTTTCTCCGAATCTCTCTCCATTGCAACCAGACTACTTGCTTGGAGAATGACGCACTTGGCCACATTCCCAGTCCATCACACTCACTTCGTCAAATCATGTCTTGATCTTCCCCTCCCTCACCCTCTCCATCTATCTACTTGCGCTTCTATTCCTCGGCTCGTGTACTTCCGTCTTGCCACCATCACAGTGCCCCTCCTTCTCCTCTCCAAGTCCCTGTTGACCAAGTGCCACCGCCTTGGATCCGTCCCTCCTTATTGGTGCCTTGGCACCAAGCCTGGATCCATAGCCTCATTTTCGGAGTACCGTGCATTTTTCAGCCCATTGCAGAAACACCTTCCAACTGGGCTTCTTAGCTTTTAGACATGCACTAATTTCTCTAAAAGGTGTAGTTGCACAGGAATACAGCAATATTGCTCGGGTTATTTTCTTCGACGTGGTTTTGGGTCATTTCGGGCGCATCCTGTGATGAGAACTCCATTCCATCAACCACGGAAATACCAGAGTCAAACAATCCCTGGAGTGGGCATTTCTGGTGGAAGAATCAGCCCACACTCGGAAAACGAACCCTCACTCGCATACCATCCAATCCTATATCCGTAGTGCCATTTTCCCAGGCAATTCCGCACATTATATCCCTCTATTATTCATTCGCCGGGGCCTTTTTCTCGGTAACTAACTTTCTTATCCACACTTCACATGGCGCATTGAATTACTGCCGGTGAAAAGTCGACCTAAAAAGTTTTTAAACACGCAAAGCCCCAGTTTCCACCATCAACAATGGCTCCAACCATCTACAACCCCGACGCTACGCCCTACCTCGACCCCAAGCTAGACAGACAAGTGGTCTACATTTTGGGGGCCAACTGTGGAATCGGATGGTACACCGCGTTGCACCTCTATCTCCATGGTTATGTGGTGTACATTGGCGGACGTTCCGAAGAGAGAGTGCTTACGGCCATTGAGGAGATCAAGACCGAGGCTGCCGCCAGAGCCAACGAGAAGCACGCCTTGGGCGAGTTGCACTTCGAGTACATCGACTTGAACGACTTGTCCACTGTGCCCAAAGCGGCCGAGAGCTTCTTGGCCAAAGAGCCCAAGTTCAACCAGCTCATTCTCAATGCGGGAATCATGGGCGTGCCTTACGAGGAGACCAAGGACGGCTTCGACGTGCAGTTCCAGGTGGATTTTGCCAGCCACTACTTGTTGGTGATGCACTTGCTTCCTGGTCTTGAAGCCACCGTCAAGGACGGCAAGGTGCCACGTATCATCAGTGTGTCGTCGCTAGGCCACTGGGGCTGTCCAGTTTATGTGCAGCCCTCCAACAAATTGAACTTCCTGCCCAATGCGGCATCCACCTGGATGCGGTACGGAAGGGCCAAGTTGTCCCAGATCCACATGACCAAGGTGTTGGCCGAGCAGTACCCGGACATTCTCTGCTTAGTGGTGCACCCGGGCGTTATTGTCGACACCAAGTTGTACCTGTACTGGAAGGGCTTGAAGTTCATGAGCCCTGTGGTCAACGTGCTGTTGAAGGCCATCAACAAGATGTCGGGAATCGGAGTGGAGGACGGAGCCATGTCTTCAGTTAGGTGCAGTTTGGACCCAGAACTCACTTTGAAGGACAGCGGAAAATACTTTTCCGAGGCCAAGGAGTCCACCAACCTTAGTAAGGCAGCCACCAACATGGAGAAGGCGCACATTACGTGTGAGTGGACACGTGAGGAGCTCAGTAAGCGGGGACTTATCTAAGGTGAAGACTGAACCATTGGCAGGTCCGAATTGAAGTGAAGTGAATTGAAGGGAGTGAATGAATTGAAGGGATTGGAGTGATGTCAATTGAAGTGAATTGAACGGAGTTCTGAAGAGACCTCCTCATCAATGACAATTATAATATCTTTGGATCTCAATTGTCTGATCTTGGCTATTGCAAAAGTGTACCATGATGTGTTTGAACCTTTGGTATTCTTGGCCTTGGACTACAGTTGCTTCATCCTTTTTTGGCTCAATTGCTCCCTTAGTGGCAATAGTGGCAATTCCCTTGGTTCAGCCCTTGGTTCAGTTCTAGATCACTTCTTTTGATCACATGGAATGGACACATTGTTCGGGCCAGTCCGAATGTAACATGTCATTCATGAGGCAAGAGTCATGCCCAGAGCGGAGAAGAAGAACAGACAACCCAACAAACGAGACGTTGCCATAGATGCAGTATGGAATGCACAATAGATGGATCGAGCCTCTTGGGATCGACACTAGAATAGAACTAGAGGAGAAGGATTGAAGGAAGAGGAGAGACGGAGAAATGGAGATTGTAATATCTCACGCTCTCGTAGTTCATAGTTAATGTATCAATATATTCATATGATAACGCGTAAATGATAGACACAAAATATACTCAGTAGACTTCTTATCTCTGAGAATCTACACTCATCCACATTCATCTATATTATCCACATTCGTCTGTATTATCCACAATCATTGGCTTAATCTACATTCATCTATGACCATCTATATCCATGTATCTCTCTCTTTCTCTCTCTTTCTCTCTGTCCTACTATTTCTATTCTTCTGCGACATCCACTGCTGCGACATGCGACATAACCCCCTACCGTTTGCTTGTCATGGCAAAACCAGCCCAAATGGACCCCCACATCAAAGCCTCCTCTATCCGTAGCCCATCACCTTGTTCCGCCTCTTTCCGAGAAGTCAGCTCCTTCGGGTGCCTCCTCCACCATCACCTACACCGGAGTTGACATGACTCCGCACGTGACCGTATCTCCACGTGACCACCCCCTAGTCATCTTATTCCCTTTCCCCAATTCTACCTACACCTCCATTGACCTTTTTGCCACAGCACCTCAGCTTTCAGTACACTTCCACGTTGTTTCCTGTGCCTGTTTCCTGAATTCCCCCCAAATTTCCCCAGATCCCCCTTTTGCGGCTCCTTTTGCTCACTTTCTTCCCATTTGTGGCCACCTGTGATCCCTACTCCTCATCAACACCCCTGCTAACATGGTGGTTATCGCGTTACTAAAGTATGTATTACCATGGCTTTCGAATTCCCAGCATTTCTAACCCCTAGCAACTTTGTTTCAACCGTTTTGCCGGTAATTGCCTCCTACAAGGCCCTTGAAGACTACAGCAAGGTGGCAAACGAGTTGGCTGCCAACCAGTTCAAGTTTGGCGGCGTCACTGTGCCCCTTAACTTGGTGTTCAAGCAGGCGGCCAACGAGCCCGGCGTCGACGACCGTGCGCTCCACTCCCATTTGATTACCATCCAGAAGTGGTTCATCTACTGGGTCGTTTTAGCCACGGTCCAGACAGCCGAATCGCTCCTCTTCTTGCGCCACTTGATCCCCGTCTACTCGCTTGTCCGGTTGGCGTTCTCGGTGTGGTTGCTTTCGCCCATGTTGGGCTTCGGAGGCTCCGATACCTCCGACAACTCCGGGGCCTCCATCGACAACACAGGCGACTGGACCCGGTTCAGCCAGAGTGGCTGTGGATTGGTGTACTTCTCCTACATCAAGCCATGCATAGAGAACCGGATTTCCAGCGTGGATTTCAAGCCCACGGCGGTCCTTCTCGAGGCCACCCGACTCAACAGTTTGGGCAAGACCAGCCCCAGCGAGGCCTCCAGCAAGAGCTCTGGCCCCTCTGAGGTCGGCACTGCCTCAAAAGAGGCCTCTTCAGAATCTACAGCATTGGACGGCGGGCTTTTGGACAGCTCGTACGTGATTGTCAAGGACATAACCAGCAAGCTTGGCTACGGCAGCGACAAACCGAGCGAAGAGGGCGATGTGGACGGGCTCAAGCACCGGACCGAGGCCAAGAAAGGCTGGCTCTGGTAGCTGCCTTCCATATTCAATGCTCATTCCAGTTGGTTAGATTTCTGATTAAACGTTTCTAGTTATTACTATATGCAATACAGGGATTATGTACACGATAAACGGACCCCCTTCCGCTTACAAGCCCAAGAAGTTGCCCACCAACTCACGGTCGGCCTTCTGTTCCACCTTGTCGTTGTAGGCAGACACCACCGACTCGCCCTGCTTTCTCTTGTTGCGGCTGACGAAAGCGTCAGGCAACACGGGCTTGGCGTACATGCCGTCAAAACCCTCAATGGGCTTCAACAAGTCGGAGCCTCTGCTGTTCTTCAGCTCGATAACCTTGACCTCATTTCTGTAGTCCTTTTCAGATTGTTCCACCAAGTCGTGGGGCATGTCTGGCCACACGAATGGTTCGGCCATGTCGACCGTCATCTTCTTGTACTGCGGCTGTCTGTAACGGGCGTAGGCAAAGGCGTCTCTTTGGAACTTTCCGTGGAGTAACTGGACAGTCACATTCAATGCTCTAAGTCCATACACGTTCCACAAGTAGTCTCTCAAGTCCATTTTGTTCATGCTCTTGGGGACCAAGAACTTGGCCTGGTAGGGCGTATGCTTGGCATTGGGTCTGAGCAAGCAGATTCTGCCACTGGGAAAGTAGATCTGCTTTCCTCCTACTCTGAAGTGAGGCTGGCCTGTAGCCACCTCGTCCTGGTACTTTTCGTAGTTTCTTCTGGCGATGGCGTCGCTGTTGGCCCGGTACTTGATGGGAACCTGCTTTCCTGCCTCGACATAGCGCTTCTTGATCTCGGTGTTGGGGAACAAGGTGTCGGTGACACTCTGGGAAAGGAGCGGATCTCTGTCTTTTCTGAAGCCCACTCTGGTTTTTTCGAGCTGGACGTCGGCGATGTTGACTTTTGGGTACGTCTTGGGCGTGCTCTTGTAGTGGAGCGCCCGGCGGGACACGTTCCACAAGGAGTTGAACAAGGTCATTGGGGTTTTGGAAGATGGAAAATTTTTGAAAAAGACAGTGCGATCACGTGACCACGGAGTTGGGGAGTTGGAAGCTACGTCGAACAGAGCCAGAATGGATGGAATGGGGAGAAAGAGAGGGCCAAAGTGATAAGAGCATGCTGGAGGGGGTGCTGGCCGATTATGGACATTTTTTGACTTCTTTTGACACGCTTTTGGGCAACTAGCTCCAAAACAGTGAGAATGAGAATAATGAGTGAAAAGTCAGTCAAAATGGACCGTAAAAACGCAGAAGTGGACAAAACACAATGAATGATTCAGGAGAAAGACGTCGGCCGTTGGAATGACTGCCAACGGGGACCTGGGGACCACTTAGTGCCCCACATACCCAAAGTCGTGCGCACACCAATATCACATGACCTCGTGTGTCCACCACAAAACTTTTCTTCAATTTATCAACACCCCAACTGGTGGCAATAACAGCTAGGTTCACGTCCAATACATCCCCATATCTTCCCGTGTCACGTGCAGACCCCCAGCCATGTCCCAGGAACAAGCCAACGACCCTTACTACTATGAGGAGGAGTCCAACGCCATCACGCCCGAAGACTGTTGGACGGTGATTTCCTCGTTCTTCCAAGAAAAGGGGTTGGTTTCCCAGCAGTTGGACTCGTTTGACGAGTTTATCGAAACCACCATCCAGGAATTGGTGTGGGAAGACTCGCATTTGATCTTGGACCAGCCGGCACAGCACACTTCGGAGCATGACCACGAAAACCGCCGGTTCGAAATCACCTTTGGCAAGATCTACATCTCCAAGCCCACGCAGACGGAAGGCGACGGTACCACGCACCCCATGTTCCCCCAGGAGGCGCGTTTGCGGAACTTGACCTACTCGTCGCCGTTGTACGTCGACATGACCAAGAAGGTGTTCAAGTCCGACGACAACTTGAAGAAGGACAACGAGTTAGACTGGATCGAGGAGAAGGTCCACGACGAGGAGCCCGTCACCAAGGTCTACTTGGGTAAGGTGCCCATCATGTTGCGGTCCAAGTTCTGCATGTTGCGGGACTTGAGCGAGCACGAGTTCTACGAGCTCAAGGAGTGTCCCTACGATATGGGTGGTTACTTCGTCATCAACGGTTCGGAAAAAGTGTTGATTGCCCAGGAAAGAAGTGCCGCCAACATTGTCCAGGTCTTCAAGAAAGCTGCCCCTTCGCCCATCTCCCATGTGGCCGAAATCAGATCCGCCTTGGAAAAGGGCTCCAGATTGATCTCCTCCATGCAAATCAAGTTATACGGTAGAGACGACAAGGGAACCTCCGGCAGAACCATCAAGGCCACCTTGCCATACATCAAGGAGGACATTCCAATTGTGATTGTCTTCAGAGCCTTGGGTATCGTGCCCGATGGTGATATCTTGGAGCACATCTGTTACGACGCCAACGACTGGCAGATGTTGGAAATGTTGAAGCCCTGTGTGGAAGAAGGTTTCGTCATCCAAGAGCGTGAAATCGCGCTTGACTTCATCGGAAGAAGAGGTGTTTTGGGTATCAGAAGAGAAAAGCGTATCCAGTACGCCAAAGACATTTTACAAAAGGAATTGTTGCCAAATATCACCCAGGAAGAGGGTTTCGAGACCAGAAAGGCGTACTTCTTGGGTTACATGGTCAACAGATTATTATTATGTGCATTAGAAAGAAAAGAGCCGGATGACAGAGATCATTTCGGTAAAAAGAGATTGGACTTGGCCGGTCCCTTGTTGGCCAACTTGTTCCGTATCTTATTCAGAAAATTAACAAAAGATATTTACAACTACATGCAGAGATGTGTGGAAAATGACAAGGAGTTTAATTTGACTTTGGCTGTCAAATCGCAGACTATCACCGACGGTTTGCGTTACTCTCTCGCCACAGGTAACTGGGGTGAACAAAAGAAGGCCATGAGTTCTCGTGCAGGTGTGTCGCAAGTGTTGAACCGTTATACCTACTCTTCTACCTTGTCTCACTTGAGAAGAACTAATACTCCTATTGGAAGAGATGGTAAGATTGCCAAGCCCAGACAGTTGCATAACACCCATTGGGGTTTGGTTTGTCCTGCCGAGACTCCCGAAGGTCAAGCCTGTGGTTTGGTCAAGAACTTATCGTTGATGACCTGTATTTCCGTTGGTACTCCATCCGAGCCAATCTTGTACTTCTTGGAAGAATGGGGTATGGAGCCCTTGGAGGACTATGTGCCATCGAACTCTCCAGACTCCACCAGAGTGTTCGTTAACGGTGTCTGGGTGGGTACCCACAGAGAACCAGTTCAGTTGGTTGACACCATGAGAAACTTGAGAAGAAGAGGTGACATTTCTCCAGAAGTCTCTATTATTAGAGACATCAGAGAGAAGGAATTCAAGATTTTCACCGACGCTGGTAGAGTCTACCGTCCATTGTTCATTGTGGACGACGATGCTGAGTCGCCAACTCACGGTGAATTAAAATTGCAAAAGGAGCACGTCAACAAGTTGTTGAATTCTGAATACGATGAAGAATACGATGAGGATGGCCAAGCCTCCTATGGATGGTCTGCCTTGGTCAGCGACGGTGTTGTTGAATACGTGGATGCCGAAGAAGAAGAAACTATCATGATCGCAATGACTCCAGAAGATCTTGAAGCTTCCAAGACTGATTTGTCTGAAACCCAGCAAAAAGACTTACAATTGGAAGAGCAAGAACTTGACCCTGCAAAGAGAATCAAGCCTACCTTCACTGGTTCTACTCACACTTTCACTCATTGTGAAATTCATCCTTCCATGATTTTGGGTGTGGCAGCTTCCATTATTCCTTTCCCTGATCACAATCAATCTCCTCGTAATACTTATCAATCTGCTATGGGTAAGCAAGCTATGGGTGTGTTCTTGACAAACTACGCCGTTAGAATGGATACCATGGCCAACATCTTGTACTATCCGCAAAAGCCATTGGCTACCACCAGATCCATGGAACACTTGAAATTCAGAGAGCTTCCAGCTGGACAGAACGCTGTCGTGGCCATTGCCTGTTACTCGGGTTACAACCAAGAAGATTCCATGATTATGAATCAATCGTCCATTGATAGAGGTTTGTTCAGATCGTTGTTCTTCAGATCGTACATGGACTTAGAGAAGAGACAAGGTATGAAGGCCTTGGAGACGTTTGAGAAGCCAACCAGAACCGACACATTGAGACTCAAGCATGGTACGTACGAGAAGTTGGACGACGATGGTTTGATTGCTCCTGGTGTTAGAGTCAGTGGTGAAGACATCATTATTGGTAAGACTACTCCAATTCCTCCAGACACCGAAGAGTTGGGTCAAAGAACCCAATACCACACCAAGAGAGACGCATCAACTCCTTTGAGAAGTACCGAGTCCGGTATTGTTGACCAGGTGTTGTTAACCACCAACGGTGATGGAGCCAAGTTCGTCAAGGTCAGAATGAGAACGACCAAGATTCCTCAAATCGGTGATAAGTTCGCTTCCAGACACGGTCAAAAGGGTACTATCGGTGTCACCTACAGACACGAGGACATGCCTTTCTCATCGCAAGGTATTGTTCCCGATTTGATCATTAACCCACACGCCATTCCATCTCGTATGACAGTCGCCCACTTGATTGAGTGTTTGTTGTCCAAGGTGTCGTCATTGTCTGGTTTGGAAGGTGATGCATCGCCCTTCACTGACGTTACTGCCGAAGCTGTTTCCAAATTATTGAGAGAGCACGGCTACCAATCCAGAGGTTTTGAAGTCATGTACAACGGTCACACAGGTAAGAAGTTGATGGCCCAGGTCTTCTTCGGTCCTACGTACTACCAAAGATTGAGACACATGGTGGACGACAAGATCCACGCCAGAGCCAGAGGCCCGGTTCAAGTGTTGACCAGACAACCTGTGGAAGGTAGATCCAGAGATGGTGGATTGCGTTTCGGAGAAATGGAGAGAGATTGTATGATTGCGCACGGTGCAGCCGGATTTTTGAAGGAGAGATTGATGGAAGCTTCCGATGCCTTCAGAGTGCACGTGTGTGGCATGTGTGGTTTGATGAGTGTGATTGCCAACTTGAAGAAGAACCAATTCGAGTGTCGCTCGTGTAAGAACAAAACCAACATCTATCAAATCCACATTCCATATGCCGCCAAGTTGTTATTCCAAGAGTTGATGGCCATGAACATCACGCCCAGATTGTATACTGAAAGATCGGGTATATCTGTGAGAGTGTGAACTTGTAAAATATGCCCTGGGGGTAGATGTATTAATAAATGACAAAATGAGAAAAGTAGTATAATAAAAGAAGTGTTAGAATGGTGCAGTTGGAAGAAATTATAGGCATGTGTGAAGTGTTTGGATTTATAAAATTATGAAAAGAGACAGTGAAAGTGGATCGAAAGCCAAAAAAATGATGCCAAAAATGATGCCATAGAGATTTAACTATGAATTCGAGCTCAAATCTCCTTTTCATGCTTAAATAAGATTATTATTGATTATGTAGAGAAATCTCCTCTTGTGTATAGTGGTCTTCCTTTGTTCTGTACTCCTCTTGTTCAGTATTCTCTCTTCTTATTCTGCTCTCTACATTCTTTAACGTATCGTATATGTACACTATTTACAGTTAATGCTTCAAGTACTTCTCACGAAGCTCGGCCAACAGCGCCTCTCTCGCCTCGAACTCCTGGGCCTTCTTTTTCATCTCCTCCACCTCGTCAGCAAATGCAATCAAATTCTGCTTGTAGGGGTGCTCGTCGCCGTCAAACACCTTCAACCTGTCCATACGGTCCAAGCGCAACTTATTCTTGGGGATCATGCCCTTGACGGCCTTTTTCAACACTTCTCCGTAGCCCTTGTTGGCAATCATGGTTTCCATAGGAATGAGCTTCAACGAACCAGGACGCGTGTTGTGGGTCCAGTAGTGCTTTTCTTTCAACTTGTTGCCCGAGACCTTCATGTGCAGCGCGTTTGTCACCACCACATAGTCTCCATGGTCGTTGTTTGGTGAGAAGGTGGGCTTGTGCTTGCCTTGCAAAGTTATGGCGATACTGGCAGCCACACGGCCCAAAGTTCTGGGGTCTGCGGCCAAGTCGATGTGGTGCCACACTCTGGTCAAAGCGGCGGCAGAATTACCTATTCTTTGCGACATAGTGGCGTGTAAACGGGAGGTAGGGCTTGGTTTAGTGGTTTGGTAAAGATCCAAAATTTTTCAGTTGAGTGTCGTGTGCGGGCATGTCGCAGAATGGGGATGGAGAGAGGTGGGCATTGGGAGACGAGGGGAAGGAACTGGGTCAAGTTAAGGAGACTTACTGGTAGCTGGAGTGCAGGAGAGGGTAGATAGTCGAAAAAAACCAGAGAAAACGACCAGGTTCCACCCATTTGACTGGACTTCTAGACCCAAACCGCGACATTGTCGTGCGACTTCATCAACAAAACTGAACTCAACCAACTCACTACCAACCACCTCCATTCACGCTCCCTCCACTGTAAATAGACAGAACCCGCCGGGATACATCACACACGCCCCCAGGCCCCAGAAAGCTCCCGTTTCTGTCCTCCGAAAACACGCTTTTTGCGCTCCGTTTGCTCCAGAAACGCCCCAGATACCATCTTTCCATTTTCCATTCACCAACACAACCTGCTCCCCCAAGGCCCATCTCCGCCTATCACATCTCCCTAGAAGCCCCATCCGGTCGCCATGTTCTTCCTCAAAGACTTATCGCTCAATCTCACTCTCCATCCGTCGTATTTCGGTCCCCAGATGGACCAGTACCTCAGAGACAAGCTTCTCAGTGACGTGGAGGGCACCTGTACTGGCCAATTCGGATATATCGTGTGTGTTCTCGACTGTATGAACATCGACGTGGGCAAAGGACGCGTCATACCCAGTCTGGGAGTGGCCGAGTTCGAGGTCAAGTACCGTGCAGTGGTGTGGAAGCCATTCAAGGGCGAGGTGGTGGATGCGGTGGTCACCACCGTCAACAAAATGGGCTTCTTTGCCGATGTGGGCCCCTTGTCGGTGTTTGTCAGCACACACTTGATCCCTTCGGACATGAAATTCAACCCTTCGGCCAATCCTCCGGCCTATGTGAGTCCAGATGAGAACATAGAAAAGGGCTCCCGGGTTCGTTTGAAGATCGTGGGTACCAGAACCGATGTCAACGAGATCTACGCCATCGGAAGTATCAAGGAGGACTACCTCGGCCCAAGTCCTATGTGAGGAGTGTATTATACTTTGGAAAAGACAGTATGGTCTGGAGAGAATGGACAATAAAAGGAAGAGATGATCGAGAGTCTGAAAACTAAGATGCACGAAGGATCCGACGAGTCTGCATCTAAGCAAGAGTCTGACATGCAAAGATGTATGGAGATTGTCTATTTTCAGACTTCTGCACTTCTCAAAAAGTGGACTATTGAAAGATTAGCAAATTGGTACAATTTCACTCCATCCCAAACTGCCCATTTACTTCCTGCCTACTGTATTGTAAAACATGGAATGCCACCATATATAATTCTTTTATCATCGAGTGGGTGAATCTTTTAAAATTATCTATAAAATACAGCAATTCGCCCTGTACGAGGCCAGCCACCAGGAATAGTTGATTCAGATGGCACTGTAATGTAATACTGGTAGACCTTTTCTGTGGCTATTCTTGAAGACCAAGCCCAATATTCTATAATTTTAATAAGTCTCAAAATAGGTCTTGATTGAGACTCTGACTGTATTCATTCTCCATTTTCGTGATCCAGTTCGATAGCATCGATTACACTAGAACCATTTGGGGTCTCGAGTCTCATGTTCACGATTTTGCCATTCAAAGGAGAAATGGCTCCTCCTGAACCAATGGACTCTTCGTCCAATTCTATGCCCAAAATTCCCGTCACCTTTTGCTTTTTCAGTGCTGGAGGAGACTGCTTGGACATTTCTAGTCTCAGGAGATCAAATGCAGATCTGGAGAACCGAAGAGGCTGAGACGGCGTTGCTTCCACCAACTCCGTCGCTCTTGATACGCTGTGAGGTTCTTGGAGTCTATATGTAGAAGAGTTAGGATTGGATCCTGAAACTGCTTGAACTTTTGGAAAATTTGATGAGGTAGAGGTCTGAACTTGGTCATTGCTTGCTTCTTTATTGGATACTGAAGCTCTTAGAACATTGGGTGTAGATGAAAACTGTCCACCATCTTTGCTTGGTTCTCTATAGGTACTTGGACCTCTTGGAACATTGGATGGAGAGAAAGACTGAACAGCGGCAGTTCTTGCGTCTTTATTGGATTCCAGAGGCTGGGTTGTGCTGTTCAACTCGTTCTGCGCCTGCTGGGCATGTTGTGCCAATTGTCTATTGCGCATTCTGAGTGAATTCTGTAATTCCTCGTATCTTTCCTTCTTCTCCTGCTGTGCTTTTCTGTATTTCTCCTGTGCTTCTAACGTATCTCTAAATCCATTTGGATACGAGTTTCTTGCATTAGCATTCCATTTTTCATTTTGGTCTTGGGGAATAGATGTCTGTTGAGGAGTTTCCTGTGTACTCTCTGAATTCGAAGCAGAACCAGTGGTTGGAGAATTGGAACTTCCACCACTTGTAATATTGGATGGCCTTGCAATGGTACTTGGGCTTGATGTTGTGTGACTTGACAGTGGTAGTGGTGGAAGATTCTCTGTGGATATTGGCTCTGAATCTGTAGCTTTTGTAGAAGCAGAATGGCTGGGTTGCACGGGCCTTTGGAAAGTTGCACGATCTGCAGAGGGTACTTTGTTAAGATCAGGAGAACTGGATGCTGAGACACTATTTGGTCTATGTCCTTGTTCTGAACGAGGACTTTCGGGAGTGGCTCCAGCAATGGATTGTCTGGAATTACGAGGATTGTATATGCCTCTGTTCTTATCCTTTCGTGATCTAATGAATATACTGGACGCAGGAACGCCCTTGGGTCTGGGTTTTGGTAGTGGAAATGCTGTTGAGTGTGGTTCTTGGGGCAGAGCTGTATTCACGGTGGGTTCTTGAGGCACAGACGATTTAGCAGGTGGTTCTATGTCCATGGAATCGCTTGTGTTGGCTTCATTTTCGGGGATATTGTTGTCTGAATTAGAAAGCTGACGTTTGTTCAGGTTAGGAAGAATATCTCTTGAGACTCCTTCTCTATTTGTTCCTGGTTCGGTGATTTGGGTACTTGCCAGAATGGACAGCGAAACTGGTGAAGTTGCTGAGATCATACTGGTATCTTCTGTCGAACTGGAAGGCTCTATATTCACTTCACGCTCCATATTATTTTCACGGCCGACCCGGCTGGAATTTGAGCCCATTGCCGAATTTTGCATTAAAGAACTAGAAGATGAATTTGTTTCCTGTGCAACAGTAGCCGTATTTTCGTTGGCTGTATTTTGAGCTGGTCGTAACAATTCGATTTCTTCCTCTGAGTCGTCCAACACTATTGGAGAGGCGACAGAATTAACGGCCACAACATCTGTAGGGGTGGAAGGAACAGTACGGCGTTGGTAAGTACTATCTGCTAAGTTCTGATTTTGCAGTGCATGATTATGAGAAGTCATCGAGTTGGACCGATAAACTGGAGGCAATCCTGGTCTTCGAGAGTCCATGATTCTAGGAATACCAAACGAGGAATTATGCGATCTGGAAATGGGGGTCAATTCCACCACATTATTGTACATTTCTGGAACTTGTGGGCCTGAAAATGACTTGGACCGGCCATCATAATGTCCCACAGTGGTGGCATTATTATTGTTCATGCTGGTACGAACTTGGTTGGCCACGGTCGCAAGGTTGGACAAGTCAGTATTGCCAGTGCTGTATGAGTTGTTGCGACTGCCCGGGGCTTGAACATTTTGCTGGTAAAGCGGAGAGGTATTTCCAAAAGGAAACAGGTTCTGGGTGGGCGAAGGTGCTGGGATTTGTCTTCTTTCGGGAAATCCGTCGGTTCTGGCATACGAATTAGATCTGAGAATGCCGTTGTTTCCAAGAGTCCCGAACTGTGGTGCTGCCTTATTGAGGTTGACCTGCAACTGCGTCGGAGAAAGACTGGGCGAAATGATGGGCGATTGGCTGGAATGCGATACTTTTCGTTGTTGGTTTCCGAGGATATGAGGAACGGAAGTGAACGCCTTGGGGTCGGCCATGGAGAACATGGGCCGGATTTGGCCCAAGGGTATATTTTCCTGGCTTGCCGAACGGTGGGCGATTTGGGCTAAGGGGATATCTTCGGCGCTTTGAGACAGTCTGGCCGACAGAGCGGTGTCGTGGGTCCTCAGGATGTTCTGGTTTGGTGGAAATACCTGCGATTGTGGTGTGATCGTCCTGATTTGAGAGGTGCCTAGGGGAATGGGAATTGGCTGCATTTGGAGTGGACTGGGGTGGTTGGAGGGCATTGCAGAACTGGACGAAGTGGCCTGTGATAGAATAGAATTAGAGCGAGGGAATGAGGAAGCAGATGTTCTCATTTCGAGCGGGGGTCGTTGGTTCTGCACAAGATTCTCCTGGGACGTATTTCGAGACGATGGTTGTACGTTGGTGCTGATATGTTCTGAGTTGATCAGACCTCCGTCAGTGAGACTGGGACTTATGGGAACGTCCCGGTGAAGCGATTGAAGGGACTGTGACGGAAGTGAATGCGGAAGTGACTGGAATGCCTGGGATTGCGACAGAATTGGAGGTAACTGAGGTTGAACTGGAGTCGATTGAACTGGAGCAACTGGAGCCACTTGAACTGGAGCCACTTGAACTGGAGCCTGTGATTGAATCGCTTGGACCAGTGGCTGCGAATTTGCAGTATTCAGTTGTGGCTGTCGCACTATTTCCTGACTATTTTGCAGAACCAGACTCCCCAGAATAATTCCACTATTTTCTCCAACTTGCATGTTCTCTCTATTCCCACTCTCTCTTTCCTCTGAATTAATTCCTCTAATATCTTCATTTTCATTATCATCATCTTCTTCTTCACTTTCACTGTCAAGTGACACTATCTCAATTGCCTCTTCTGTCGGGCTCTTTTCCTTCTCCTTCTCCTTCTCCTTCCTTTCCTGTCCTGCCTCGAGCTGCCACGACCCGTCCTCGTTAATTTGCACACTGTCCACGTCGTCGGCCACTGCCGCCAAGATCTCCATAAAGTACTCCAGCAACGCCAAGTCCTGGATCTTGATGTGATTGCCGCAAATCGGGCAACTCCATGTCGGAAGTTGCATCTGCGACTCCAAAAACACCAATCCGTCGAAGCACTGTGCGTGGTTGCAGAAAATCAGCTGGACAGGGTACCGCATTTTGGTGTAGGACAACGGGTCACGGAGGGTCACGGACGAGGTGGAGATGACGATGTCGTCATCATCGTCGTCGTCATCGTCGTCTCCATTGTTTTGCTGCACGATCTTGAAGATGGTGGTGGCCTTGTGGAGCGTGGGCTTATTCTGGATTCCTGCCACGAGCGCCTCGCACGACACCACCAGCACCACATATAGGTACACGAGATATGTCTGGGTGGTCTGTGTGTATACCACCAGGACCTTGTTGTGGGCGGGTCTGGGCCGCACGAGATGGGTAATGTCGGCCGGTTTGGCGGTTCCTGGCTTGCCCTTGATGCCCCTGAAGTTCTTTGTCACCTGTGTTCCGTTAGCGTGCACCTCCACCGGAAGTGGGTACTGGAGTGCTACCAGTGCGGACGACGGCAGTGGCCCGTCGTCTTGCAACCCACACATGAGATACACGCGGATGGAGGGGTCGCCCAGGTAGATGAGGTCGGCCTCGTCCGGCGTCAACACAAACAGAAAGGAGCACACACCCTTGCCTGCCAGCGGCAAGCACGGCTGGGGACTGCCGTGGATCTGGCGGCGCAAGGTGTAGAACGGGCTCTCGGTGAAGTAGAGCGAGTGGCCGCGGTAGGGTGTGGAGTCCTGGGCGTGGAGGGGGGCGGAAAGCGGGTCGCTGTAGACGTGGGAGTTGCGGCTCTGCGTGTGGTGGCGGCTTTGGTGGTGACTGGTGTGACTGGTGTGACTGGTGTGATTATTGTGACTGGTTTGACTGTGGTGAGAGTTCTTGGACGGTTGCACGGAAAACTTGCCCAAAAGAATGGCGTTGTAGAGGTCGGTGAACGACGGAAGCTCGTCTCCTGCCGTCCGCTTCATCACAAGCGCCCGGATCGTCAACAGGCGCACCAGGTCGTCGGCCAGGCTGGCTAAGGATGCCTGGACCCGCTGCACCAACTCGGTCTTCTTGCCAGTAAGGCGCAAGCCAAGAGCACGGCACAAGTCCTTGAGCTCGGCCACCTTGAAGCGCGTGATGCGCTGCAGGGTGTCGGCGTACTCGTCTTTGGAGAGGCCTTTAATGGGCTCGTTCATGGTGATGCGATGGAGGAAGATGTTGAAATTGTGAAGCGCGCGTAGGGAGGACTGGCGTAGAGAGAACGAGCGTAGAGAGAACGAGCGTAGAGAGAAAGAGCGAAGAGAGAAAGAAGTAAGTGAGGATATGCGCAGCAAGACAGCGATGCCCCTAAGGAATTATAAGGAGAAGGTAGGGAGAATAACGTGGAGCTAGGGAGGAGGAGAGTATACAAATTTGAGAGGAACTAGTGGTATATGTATGTTTTGAAGTAATGGATCTGAGATCAATGCTAGCGAGAGAATAGTAAGGTGTGAGAACTAGCGATGAGATAATAAGATAGAAGTGGGTGATTAAATAATGCAACAGAAGAGTAGATGAAAGAAGGGAGGGTGATGTACTGAGAGTATTCAGTGTCGAGGTATTCAGTGTCGAGGTATTTAGTGTCGAGAGTAAGTTCCTATATCTAATACAACAGAGGGAGTGTTCTTGGTGGAGGGCATGGATAGGAGTCGCGGTATGGAGTTATGGCGCGGTATGGATTATGGAGTCGCGGTATGGAGCTAAAAAGTCGCGGTATGGATTGTGGAGTCGCGGTAGTAGTGGAGTGATAGACTCGCGATATATATCATAGTCATAGACAGGAAGCTTGTGGAAGATAGGAAAGGTGAAGAGAGAGAATGGATGGAATGCATTAGCTGTAGTTTTTTTATATTAGTGATTGAATGTCCTTGGCTGAGGGTGGAAAGATGAAGGCAGCATGGTCTTGTAGCCAAAGAACAGCGAGACATGCTTTCGTAGTAGAGTAGAGTAGAGCGAGGATAAGTCCGGAGAATTGTATGGAATATTAATAAATGATGGATACCGAATTAATGGAGTTTAGAGTATATGAATGCTGTATGCTAACTGGAAAAGCACGATCTGTTAGAATCAAAAGTATTCTAGTCGTTGAAACAGCAGTTTTTGCAGAATTAATACTGGATTTGCATCACTAGATCAGTAATTGGAGCCCGAATCGCAGTTTGAATGCTAAGTGAGAGAGGCAATAATAATCGGAATGATACCAAAGATGGCAAGAATAGTGAAAGTAATGCAGAATTGGGAAAGTTGTACAGAACTGAGAGTAGTGCTGGAGTGGTCTATAGTAGACATGGTGAACTGCTGTACTAAAGTAGTGATGTAGAGAATTGCAGGAAGAAGGAACCACAGATTAGGAGAGATTAGGAATGATCGGAAACAACTATGGCATTTTCCGGTGTCCACCAGAACAGTCAATAAAAATCTCGTTTGCTTAATAATTAGATATTCGGATTTCTCCAAGTTCACCGGATCCCTGTCTCTTTTGGTACATTTTTTTGAACTCAAGAAATCTAATTCCTCCAGTTTGATACAAGAGGATCAGTTCGATTTGAAATCTCCCAAATCTGTAAAGCTAGCTCTCACATACTCAAAGGTCCCCTGATTATCGTAGTTCGACAACAATATTCCACTGCAATTATCAAGTAAATCTTCTGGAAGATTTCAGTATCTGAAAAGGCTAATATGTAACGTTGCAGTGACTGAGAATTTTCATCTGTTTCCTCAAAATCGTCCTTATAATGCTTGAGGAATTTTTAGAGCCATCTTGTCGTAGTATGAGATCTGGGGAATTATCTTGAAGTTTCAACTCACGGAGGACTTTGATTTCTTCACTCTATCACTCAATCTGTGCCAGTAAACCATTTTCTTATTCCGTGGAAATAAAATGGCCATGTTCATGCTTTATTGCTATGTCCAAAGTTTAATTTGGAAAAAGCTTCCTGTTAAGTGAAATTCAAAAAATCAACTCTTCGCAATTGTGGGAGGTTCGAGGCTCTGTAATGTTGGTTTAAAAATGATATGTAGTCGAGTTGTCGTTCTTATTGGCTCGTTATTCATCAGGGTGTGTGGTTTTGATGGTACTTTCGAAAATTCAATCATGGGGATAACAACGGGAATAAGATACTATTGAATAATCTTAGACCTTGAACAACAATATCATTGAATAATTAGCAACCTAGACTACTGAGTTCTTGATATCTCTATGAGCTGTGGCCATGGCTTAAAATTAAAATGGTGAATTTTCACACGCTCGAAAAACTAGAGTATCATTTCTTAACTTTCAAATCATAGTAAATTCATGGAATATGACCTAGATTCATTCAATACTGCGTTAATTATTGGGGTAGAACTTACTCTATCCTTTCCTCTCCTTTCTATTTTCAAGTTTCTTTCCATGGTTAATTTACAAATTTTTTCTGGTGAATAACAATTTTGTCTACAAAATTCTCCGGCTAGTATTTTTGTTCGACACAGGTATTCGGCTTTGTCCACTCAGATGTCCTCCTGTTTGTCTTAGCTATCGGAGTTATCTTGCAATTAGAATAAAAATAAAATACCAACCCATCTAACTTGGCCTACCGTATTTTCTCGGTTATCTGATAAAGTATATTTTGATCAACGTGTTGACATAATTCTTGGTATGTTTCTTTTGGCGTATTTGAGTTTTCTTGACTCCCCCTCTCAGAGCTTATACTCATTCATAGCAGGTCGAACCTTTATAAAATATATGACGCCATAAACACAACAAGTGGTCCTGTCTGACAAGCCTGATTAAAAGAAATATCCAGTAACCGGAATGATATTTTGCAATTAAGAACAATATTAAGCAACACTAAATAATATTGGCAGGTTTTTAACATTACGGAATACGCATTGCGCATTACGCAATACTAAGCTTTTGGCACTAGACAATATACGCAAAAAAAAAACAGATTACAGAACCGGTACCTACTAACCATATGTCAATGCATGACGGGTTTACAATAGTTTGAACTCTGATTTGTAATTATAGAACATATCCCTGTAATTCGCGTAGTTCAGAAAGCGCTATAGCGATTTTCAATTCCGTATACCTTCGTTTGTGATCAAAATTATCGTCTTTTACGTCACTGTAACACGCCTTAAAATGGAGGAATGGATCTTCTTGTGAATATTAATTTTTCAAGTACCTAACCCCAAATTCCCGGGGTACTCGATCTCAGGCTGCATAAAATGCTCATTTCTTACATACGGTAGTCTTGTCTACTTTCCGTTTATTTTTGAGAGCATACATATGGACTTTTTGCTCTCACTAAACGTACATATAAGGCCCGTGGCATTATTCGAATGAAAATCTTACCTGGCCCCAAAATGTAGCATTGCAGATAAAACCTGTGGCATTATTTGATGAAAATCTTACTTGGCCTTAGAATGCAGCGATTCCTAACCAGCTAGCAGTATAATTGTTTGCATCAACGACATTTCTGGCCTCTAGAACGTAGCAATTCCTAATAAGCTCGCAGCATTTTTTGCGTCAACTGACAAATCATTTTGCTCCTGTCTTTCGACTTCCTCTTCTTCTTTTGTTCTCTCCCTCTCCTCTTGCTCCTTCTTCAACGATCTAAATGTTCTGGACGACCAAGCGTCTCCATTGGTGGATTGGGACAGGGTCAAGTTATGCTTAAGGTTGGTCAAGTTGTCTCTATTCAACCGGGATAAACCTCCCTTGGCGTCCACTATTCTGATGTCCAAACGCACATTCTCCAAATGCTTCAAGATCTTTCTATGGTGGTCCACCCGATGCAAGGTCAAGTTCTTCAAAAGCCGCTGGAACTTGCGCTCTGTGAAATCCACTACCTCCTGTTTCTCGATCAACATTTCTCCAGAGATCCTTTTCACCTGGAGCTTCAACGATTCCTCCACCTTTTTGGAGTACTCGAGGGACCGGATGGCTTCGTCCACCTTCAATGGGTCCAATGCAGACTTGCTTTTGATTTTGGACGCCTGGAAGTGCTTGGCCTTGGTCTGCTGCTCGGCCTGGAAGAGCTCCCTCATGATTAAATGGCGGTTTGTGAGCGCCTCTTTGATTTCGTAGAAGTCATTTATCATGCAATTCAACCCGTCACCCATGATGCCCATCTCGTTGACGGACTCCACCAACAACAAGTCCGACTGTATCTGGCTGATTTTGCCCAACTTCTCCCACATGTTCTTCATGCCGGGGTGTATGGTCTCGAACTGGGACAAGTTGTATAATTGGTTGGACATATCGAACGTCTGAATGGACAACTGCTTTTGCACCTTGGAGCTCCGCTCCTCCAACTTCTGGAGCTTCTGGAACGCCAAGTAGGCCGCCTTGATCGTGGGCCGGAAATTGGCCAACTCCTCGTACTCGTCGTAGGGCGCCGAAAACTGCTTGAGAGTCTTTCTGATGAGGCCGCTTGCGACGGAAGACTTGCGGTTGGTGTTGATGACGGAGTAGCCGAAGTCGTTTTCGATAAAGTAGACGAACTCGTCGTCCCTGATGAGAATAGGGTTGGCGGTGATCCGGTCAAACCACTCTCGCCACAAGTACAACAACTGTTTGGTCTCGTCTTCGCCTCCCGAGGGATACGCCGTGGTGGCACTGGGAATAACCGGCACAAACACCTCCAAATTGGAGATGGTCAAGTACTTGTTGAACTTGACCACCTCGTTGTAGGTGCGTCTGACATCTCTGTAGGCCGCCTGTCTGAACTTGGGCAACCCCTTGACTACGGCATCAAAGCACAAGATGGGATTTCCCGGCTTGTTTCTTTCAACCGAATTGACCTTGATCTGGAGAATGCAGCGGGTGGTGAATCGTTCTGGAAGGAGCTTGCGGAGCTCTTTCTGGGCATCTATCGGGCCATTTTCGGCGCTTTCTTGGACTTCTTGGGGTTCGTGGCCGTTGCCGGCATCTGATTGGTCGGTTTGGTCGCCCGAAACAGCCAGTGTCTCGTCGGTGGCGGTGTAATTGTCGGGGTGTGCTTTTATGGCCAGATGAGAAGATGTGTCTGTAGAAGCGTCATCGTGGACGGAT
Organism: Suhomyces panamericanus; assembly: GCA_030582475.1. Taxonomy (NCBI): domain Eukaryota; kingdom Fungi; phylum Ascomycota; class Pichiomycetes; order Serinales; family Debaryomycetaceae; genus Suhomyces; species Suhomyces panamericanus. Next base: position 345,949 of record JAKTXI010000006.1, read on the forward strand.
TGGGGCAGTTTTTGGCTCAAAATGGACGGGTGGTCCGGGGGCTCTGCAAAGGGGTTGTTGTTTTCGAACTCGTCGTCGGGGATGTACGGAACGGAGGAAGACATGGGGGTGCCTAAAGGAGTATGGGGAGTTGGCGATATGGTGTTGCTTAGTCAGCTCTTACGTAATCAATATACCGTCTATTAAAGGTCAACGAGACTCCTATCGCCGTCAGCAGCGCCCGACAGCGCTGCCTGTCGCCGCGGTAGGGCAGGCACACGGTCGCCCGAATTTTCCAGTCCGGAATCGCCGTCCAGAAGCTGGATCTGACGCTCCTGCTCGTCACTTTCACTCTCACTACTGGAGTCAGCATCCGACTGGTACCGTCTCAAGAGCTCCTCGAGCTCCTGGTTGTCTTTTTCGAAGAACTTCTTCAAGTTCTCCGGCAATTCGACCGGCTCTTCTTTCAAAAAGTCCTCTTCTTTGGCGTAAACCAACACAAGTGCACCGTTTTTATCACTGGTAAATTCGGAAATATACGTCTTGACTCCGTCGAAATTCATCGTCTCCATCGAGTAGTCCACGATCTTGCGGTCTCCACCGTGAACCGCCTTAAAATACACCCACTTCTCGTCTTCCCGTGTGTACTGCTTGCTGATGTAGAAATACTCGGTATCGTTCAAAATCACGCCAACTAGCAAGTACGGCAGAGGAGGGCCCAAGTGCGGATACTCCTTGATTTTTTCGAGGATGTTTTGCTGGTTGGAAATGTCGAGGTGGGCATATTCCTTGTTAATTTCACTGATTTTCGAGGTCAACGATTCGGACCTTGCCGCGATCTTCTCGTTGACCTTTCTGAGTTCTTGTGGGGTGGTTTCGTCGCCTATACTGTCAAAGTAATTGGCAACGGACCCCAAAACCTGCTTGATATTCTTTCCTTCGAAGGAATTGATATCCATGACTCCCTTCAAACATTCAGACCTTTTCTTTTGAATGGACGAGCCCAGTCTAAACATATCAACTATCACATCTGAATAGTGGGCACTGAATATTTCTGGGTAAAACACCTCGTCAAGCACAAATAACCCCGATTCGTGGTTCCATTCATCTCCACAAATTTGAACAGTAAGAACAGGTGCAACTTCGGTGAATCTGATGTTTCCAATACTAGAATCTTCACTCCAGAACCTCTTGTGGAACGATTCGAAGATGTTGACGCCTCTGGACTCGTTGTCGATGGGCAAAATGTACATGGAATCAGTGGCACAATCGCCCACACTTTCCACGTGGGACTTGAACAACACGTCGATGCCATTGGGCTGGCCAAAAACCTTCTCTAGGTTCTGATTCAGCTTGGAATAGAACTCGCGTACAAAGTCCTCGATATCTTCTATGGTGTTGGCCAAATCACTTTTGAGATCATTTGGCAAATTCTTCAATATGTTGGTGGAGCTCATAAAAGCTCTTTTGCTAACAGTGTCGAGAAATCCGACAGCTCTCTGGAGTTCTACCACAAATCTGTAGGAAGAGCTTATTTCTTGAAACTTTTCGGGAACTTCCACCTCTATTCTAGACTCGTTGTTGTACCAGTTTTTGTCATAGCCGTAGTTAAAATTGTCCGAGGCTTCCTTATGCAAGATCAACTTCTTGAACTCGGCGAATTGGCACGATATTATCAAGAAAGGTACGATAAAGTTCTCGATGTAGGAGGCGTTTCTGCCTAGAATTGAAGGAGGAGTGAATTGCGTGCGTTCAAAGCTGGGAACCAGCTCGTAAATGGTCTCGGAGTATCCAAAATCCTGGTCGTACTCATACTGGCTCTTGGAATGGCTTCTGTTTGAGTCTTCGTAGCCAGGAAGGCCACCTGTATGGACAGGAAAGTTGGGAATGTCCTCGGCATTCAGAATGGCCACAGTGTCTTGGAAATGCGATGGTGGTGAAGCAACGGGTGATTTCTCAGTGACTTCTTCAACGGCATCACCGAATAAGTACGAAAGCGCCTCTTCGACGTTGTTGTTGGAGGATCTGAGTGCTTGTATCGATTGGTCTCTGGAGAAGCCCATTTCCATCAATTTCTCGATCTGGTCTTCCATGATGGGCACAATTGGATGGGGATGCTTGTGGCGATGGGATTAAATAGATAGAAGATGTAATGGAGGTGGTGGGTGCAGGGATCAAGCAGGTACGAAGTGGTTGTAGAGGCAATCAGAAAATGAATAATGCACTGAATCGTGAGAAAGGGAAAATAGGGAGAAAATAGGGAGAGAATAGGGAGAGAAATAGGAGCTAGGGAGAGAGAATGCGTGATTGGTAGCGAGAGATAGCGAAAAAAAGTGGGAATCGGCAGAAAATAGCGAGGGATTATTGAGATTAGAGTGGGAGGAATGTTTGTTGCAGTAGTAATTAGGGAGAAAATAAAGAAACTTACAGTAGTTAGATGTAGCTGACATAGATAAGAGGGAAACCGAGCAAGCTTCTTGAGCAAGAAACCATATTGGATGGAGAAAAGTGGTAAGATTGTAGAATTGTGAATATTCAACCCAATTGATCGGTATCAAAGTGGCTTTGGAAGATCTTTTCTTTCGTTTTTGAATAAGATCCATTTCAAGCAGCCCGGTATGGAAAGCAAAGGGACCTAATCAGATTGTAATTATTTACCTTACCTTTATCTATTAATGAGACTGATATTGCAATTAAGTGCAGTAGAGTTCCGTATGAAGTCTCTAGTGACTGTAGAATATTATCTAAAGTGTAGAACCTTTCCTAAAGTACCATGACATGACTCACATGGCACAATTTCTACACTGAACAAATAGAAGAATCTCAACATGGAACACTTCAATTATGGAAAACTTCAATTATGGAAAACTTCAATCTTGGAAAATCTCCTTAATATTTTCAATTGATTCTCTATAATATTCCATTGGTTCAACCAGGTATACCTGCTTCATCCTGTTCCCTTGCCTTACTTCCTCCCCTTCATCTCTTCTCTTTGTCTCTTAATCCCTGCATCTTGTTCACTATGTAATTTTTCACCAGGACATCTCTCCATATATCTCCCCTTCCACTGATCCAAATGCCGTCATATTCGCATACTATGTCCATGTCTTTCCTCTCTTTCCAATGAACCCATTTCTAGCGCTGTACGACCCCTGTAGCCCTCACAATCATGCCCGCTGCCCGATTACTCACACCCCATCGAGGGTCGTGTGTCTCAGTAGGAAATTTTCAACACCGGTAATGAGAATACCTTTCTTTCCAACTCTACATAGGCTGTTCTCCATGTCGACCAGACACTTAAAATCCATTACCGAAGGCTTAGGCAAGTTGGGTTTGACCCAACCTGACACACTGGCTGCCCTTGTGTCGCATCCCGACTACAATGTCGTGGATGTCATGAGAAACTACATCACCAACGAGTTGCACTCCATCAGTGAAGTGTCCAAAGACATCATTTTCCAGGCGTTGGACTCGCCCAACACGTTGGACAAGGGTGACTTGATCATCCCAGTGCCCAGATTGAGATTGAAGGGCGTCAACCCCAAGGACAAGGCCAGCCAATGGGCGTCCGAGTTCAACAAGTCGGAGTTCTTGTCTGAAGTCAGAGCTGAAGGCCCCTTTCTCCAGTTCTTCTTCAACAAAAACGTGTTGTACAACCTCGTGATCAAGGATGTACTCCAAAGAGGCAACAACTACGGCTACTTGCCCCTCGGGCTCGGCAAGAAGATCATCGTGGAGTTCTCTTCTCCCAATATCGCCAAGCCTTTCCATGCTGGCCACTTGAGATCCACCATTATCGGTGGCTTTTTGTCCAATTTGTACGAGACCGCCGGCTGGGACGTAACCAGAATCAACTATCTCGGAGATTGGGGCAAGCAATTCGGAGTTTTGGCCGTTGGTTTCGAGAGATACGGCTCGGAAGACGAGTTGACTGCCGACCCCATCAACCACTTGTTCGAGGTCTACGTCAAGATCAACGTGGACATCAAGAAGGAGACAGAAGAAACCGGATCCAGTGCCACCGACGACGCAGCCAGAGAGCACTTCAAGAAGATGGAACAAGGCGACGAAAAGGCCCTTGCTGTGTGGAAGCGTTTCAGAGACTTGTCGATCGAAAAGTACATCGGCACCTACGCCCGTCTCAACATCACCTACGACGTGTATTCCGGAGAATCGCAGGTGTCCAAGGAGTCCATGGCCAATGCCATGAAGTCCTTCAGTGACAGAGGCCTCATTCACGAGGACAGAGGAGCCAAGCTCATCGACTTGTCCAAATTCAACAAGCACTTGGGCAAGTGTTTGGTGGAGAAGTCCGACGGTACCTCCATCTACTTGACCCGTGACGTTGGTGAGGCTATTACCCGTTACAACAAGTACAAGTTCGACAAGATGATCTACGTCATTGCCAACCAGCAGGACCTCCACGTCAAGCAGTTCTTCGAGATCTTGAAGCAGATGGGCTTGGAGTGGGCCGGCAACTTGGAGCACGTCAATTTCGGCATGGTTGAAGGTATGTCCACCAGAAAGGGAACTGTGGTGTTCCTCGACAAGATCTTGGAGGAGACCAAGGAGAAGATGCACGAGGTCATGAAACAGAACCCAACCAAGTACGCCTTGATCAAGGATCCCGAGCACATTGCCGACTTGGTGGGTATTTCTGCCGTGATGATCCAGGACATGCAGTCCAAGAGAATCAACAACTACGAGTTCAAATGGGAGAGAATGTTGTCTTTCGAGGGAGATACCGGCCCTTACTTGCAATATGCCCACTCTAGATTGAGATCGGTGCAGAGAAACTCCGACATCGAGGAATCCGAGTTGCCCAACGCCAACTTCGAATTGTTGGTGGAGCCTTGTGCCTCGAACTTGATCAGAACCTTGGCCCAATACCCCGACGTCATCCAAAGAGCCTTGAAGACCCACGAGCCTTCCACCATTGTCACCTACTTGTTCAATTTGACCCACATTGTGTCTCAATGTTACGACATCTTGTGGGTTGCTGGCCAAGAGAAGGACTTGGCTGTGGCCCGTTTGGCCTTGTACGCTTCTGCTAGACAAGTGTTGTACAACGGTATGACCTTGTTGGGCTTAACACCTGTCGATAGAATGTAGGTGAGAAATTATTAAAGCCATGTATAATAAAAGGTAAATTATGGAACAGTAGAATGGGGTGAATTAGTGTGGTTTCTATCAATGGATTTCTGGGAATCTAGAAAATTTGGATTAACAGGATGAATGAAAAGTTGAACTTAATGTAACGGAGTGAAGGTAATTTGAATGTGAGTAGAAATGAATTTGCCAATAGTGAACGTGTTCGTAACTGATGTCTGCTTTCTGTCTTTCTTCATTAGCTTTAGAGGTTCTTGGTCTGGAGTAATATACCCTGACGGCCATTTCAAGAATTAATAATGGCATAGTGAATTTCTCCTGAAATTGCCATAATATTGCTCTATTCACCAAACCTTTGTTCATTGCAACTTGAAAGGAAATTATAAAATGTAGGTCGATTTCCTCTACACGTCCTTTTATTTCGCTCATACAGCATCCCTGCTTTGACTCACTTGGTTTCACTTCTACAAGCTCACTTGATTGAGTTCATTCTGACATTATTGAAAGAATATATCAACTCACTTGTTAATAGCATTTCTGCAAGTAATGATCTTTTTAACCTCAAATTGAATGGTTTATTATATTGGTTTTAAGCATTCTTCCTTTTATCTCATTGCTTTGAACACTATGTGGTTGACTTGGGAGAATTCAGAAGAATTAGTTTCCTTTTAATGAAGTATGGATGAAGGGAATTAAAGGAATGAGGGTTCAAACGATTCCCCTTAATTCAATAGCATCATTAAATCGAGGGTTCATTACTCTTTATTTGATTTCTCATGTTAATTATTGCCTGGGTGGACGATATAAATACTCAGGTCTGAAACATCAAGCCTTGTTCTTGATCCATTTCAGACCGATAATTTGGAAGTTTCATCAAAGCTTTGCTTCAGATAAATGCTGGACGGATATCGTCAAGCCTCACCAGGTGGATTACACCTCTGGTTTTAACAACCACTTGACATTAGATCTGTTTCAATCCTGATGCCAGATATAGTGATATTAAAGCCCAGTATGCATTGTATGCATGGAGTGGTTCAGATGGACTCACACCTTACATGACACTCACATGGCACCTTGACCAAATTCTTTCTCCTGATTGAATTGGACAAAACTAAGACTAATTACATTTTCATATGACCTCACGTCTACAATCTGAATTGTCGGGATATCCAGTTGTTCCTGGAGATATTCCTTCCGGAATTTCCCATGTGCGATACGGACGTTTCCGTAACAATACTTCCCCTGGCCCTAGACTCAGCACTTCATGCAAGGCCTGTCTTTTGGGCCATGTCCTTCCCTCTAGGGACAGGCCAGGAAAATAATCCCAGGCATGCAGGTCTCGAGAGGTCCCCCATGCTTTTTGAAGTGACATTGGGAAGTTTCATTCCAAGCGCGATTTCAATGGCCATTGATTTCAGCTACGCCTACCTTCAACTCCAGCCCTGTTTGCTGGATTGGGAATAGACCTAGCTGCGCGATCTAGTGGTCGGGAGTTCTTCGGATTCATGCACGGCGGAAGGTGTCAAACTCTAACCTTTTCACGTCAGAGTGAAATGGCAATGGGGCTGAAAAGTCGCCTACAATTATACTTCGAAAATGCACCCAATGCTCTGAGGGACCCGCTTCGGCAGGACCCATCCCTCCACAGGGTGCACGCATGTGTGCTGACGTCTCCCACCTTCCGACTGTCGGCACATGTACTGGGGTGCATTTTGGCCGGGTTATTATGTTGTACAAAAAGCATGCCCATAATACGATGTCCAAGATTTTCCCCGATTAACTTGTACAAAGTGAAGCTGCAGACAATACGGATCGATATTCCGTCCAGAAATGATTGTGAATGCACGGTCTATAACAAGCAGGGCGATCCGTAGAGCCGTGGCGTCAGTGGTTGGCTTCCCATCACAGGGGCACTGGCACTCAGATTCCGGGCTGTTAACTCGGGGCTGGTCTTGGGAGTCGGACTTAGGACTTCGATGACTTGGCATCAGAAGACGCATGGGCGCTTTTGGTGAAGAGGCTAGTCTCCAGGCACCATGCCTAGAGAAGGTAGTGGGGTGGTGTTAATCGATTCTAGTCAGATTAGTGGAGGGAGTCGTGTGAAACTTTTTCTGCACTTTAGCGGTCTATTTCCGCTTTTTGAAACAACAAGCAAAGTGGAAACGACAATATCCTTCAAGTCGGATTCGGCATTCTCCGTAGACCAGAGCGGAAGGTTCTCGGAGGATTATACAGTCAGTGTAAATAAGAGCCGTGCCGATCTAGGAACCGTTGTGCATGTAGCCCTATGTCTTCTGATAAAATATGTCTTGATAATACCGATCAAAAATATTATCTAGCATTGAATTTCCTGGCTGGGACGAATAGTGCATTCTCGAAACATCGCTGCAGCAGACGCTCCCAATGCATCATGCACATAGCGGTGCACAGCATATACGGAACCGGCATGAGTTTGTGTGCGCCAATTACACCAGCTGCTGCAAGACACCTCGACTCGTCAAGACGGCAGCTGATGGTCGGCATCAAGGGCTAACGCGATGACCCTCGGAACAACCTGGTTTGTGCGAGGGTGCGTGCGTGAGAGAGGCGGTACTTCTTCCCATTTGGAGAAGCACCACAGTTGGCGGGGGTTCGCCTCTTTCAAACATAGTCCCTTCTATTACTAACTGGTGCACAGTGGCGGTCTGGGCGTACCTCGGCCTGCCCGGTACGTGCGTCTTCCGTACAAGCTTGGCCCGGTGGGGGAAATTTTTAGACAGGTGCCCACCCAAGTCTGATTAAAAAATAGACCGACGCACCTCTTAATAGGTGCGTCCTGCAGGCGGCCCGGACCCTCTTGCATTCCAATTTGCCCGAAGTGGAGGCTACCCAAGTGGCAGTCTTTCCTGAGGTCTTCCCGATATCACAGAGTCTCATATCCTCATTCTGCTTCATACAAGGCTCTATTGTCCAATATTTTGGCAATCGCCTCACTTTTGCCCCTCCCTAACTGTGGCCCAAGTAACCCTACTATTATTTCCGTTGCTCCGTCCTGCATAATGGCCCAGCAACCAATGATAATCCATCTTGTACAGATTATCCATTTTTTACAGACTCTCTTCCACTAATGCTTTCTCAAACCCTCAGATCTTCCCGTCTCGGCTTAAAGGCCTTCTCTGCCTCTGGTGCCATCAGAACCAAGGTGTCGCTTCCCGATTTGGACTGGGATTTCGGCGCTTTGGAGCCCCATATCTCGGGTCAAATCAACGAGTTGCATTACACCAAGCACCACCAGACCTACGTGACAGGCTACAACACCGCGGTTGAGCAATTTGCCGAGGCCAAGGCCAAGGGCGAGGTCAAGAAGACCATCGAATTGCAGAAAAACATCAACTTCCACGGAGGAGGCTACACCAACCACTGCTTGTTCTGGAAGAACTTGGCCCCCTCCAGCCAGGGCGGAGGAGAGGCTCCAGCCGCCGACTCTGAGTTGGCCAAGAAGATTGCCGAGCAGTACGGCTCGCTCGACAACTTGATCGCCACCACCAACGCCAAATTGGCTGGAATCCAGGGCTCTGGCTGGGCGTTCATTGTCAAGAACAAGGAGAACGGCGGTGCCTTGGACGTGGTCACCACCTTCAACCAGGACACCGTGACCGGCCCATTGGTGCCTTTGGTTGCCATTGACGCCTGGGAACACGCCTACTACTTGCAGTACCAGAACGTCAAGGCCGACTACTTCAAGGCCATCTGGAACGTGATCAACTGGAAGGAGGCCGAGAAGAGATTCTTGGTCAACTAGGCGTGCGACACCTGCATGAGCAGTGTATGAGCGAAGGGTCTGGCCGTGAGAAGATGAAATTGCGTTGCTTTCTTTGAACTTCCCATTTTGAGCATTGTCTGAATTATGGTGCTAAGATTGCTTAAAGGATGTGTGGTGAGCAAGTTTTTCGGGCGGTGGTCGAACAGGGGAGTCTCAATTGATAGGGATAGAGTGGCTGAACTATCAATTGATAGTGCTGTGGGTTGGGTTCCCATTGGAGCCTTCATTTGATTCTTTTTGAATTCTTCATTGGTTAACCCCTCCATTCTCTCCTATTACTTTCCCTGGTTCCCCTATAATTCATCTCCTCCATGGATCGAATTTAGCCTTTTTAGTTCAATTGGCGAGATATATCTTTGAACAACCAGACCTTAAAAATCTATACTGTTGCCAAGTTAATAACGTGAATGTACGGTTGTGAAAGTAGTTGTAGCACGACCTTTTTGGGTTAGGGCAGGACGGAGTTCAGATATGTTTCCCCACTTCATCTCCATCTCCAACTCCGACGGAATAACCTTGGCTGGCTATTATTCATAGCTCGGACTTAGGCACATTTTTCCGCTAGTTACATCAATATATTATTGATTGACCCTTCCAACGCACATACCCAGCTATCGAAAACAATACTGAATAAGTCCGCCGATCCAAATGCGGGAAACGAAATGCTTGACAATCTGCCTTGACCAAGTATTTTGAGAATTATTATTGGGCAATGATCGCAGGATTGCTATTGTTGGCCATTGCTGCCCGTGTGAATCCTTCTTTTGCATTAGAATTCTGAGAGGCCGCTCTGAATGTACAGAAATGGGGGAATTAGTTGATATAGATACCCTGGAGAGTTGTGTACAATCCAGAACCCAGCATATGCTTGCAGGTAAGACAAATGTTCCGGAGCGCGCGTATTTTCGTCAAATCGAGCAGCAGGACGAGCAGAAGACAGGCTAAACGGAGAATTTCGACAGCGATGGAGCTGTGGTCGAAAATGGAAGCGGTGGTCGTTTCACTGGCCAAGCCAACCTCGAGTGATGGTAGTTTCGATGCCTGGAGCAGAAGATTCGAGCACACGTACGCCCAGAAGCGTAGCCACATCATGTCATGTATGTCTAGGTAGGTTAAAATATTATTATGATTGACAGTAAAAATTAATTCATGTGGTTCGCTCTACTGGTGAAATGATAATCGGAATAATATTTTGTGTATGGTCTCACAACCCCCCGTCGGATAAGCCAAATTGTTATTTTAAAGCGAAAATAATAACGCGAGGTGCCACTAGGGGAGTCCTGTACCATCGCCATCTACGATGAAGATTGAGGTCCAAAGCCCTAGGCGTGCTTAGCTAGGAAATAATCAGACGCTGTGAAATTACGCTTCAGCCCTTCGATGCCTCTGCCTGGAGCACTTCACTTGACGATAACATGACGATAGCTTGTCCCACGCTAAACTAGCCGACCTGCATTTGCATTTGCATGAATCCAAATAGCATTTTTAGACCATAGTCATGTCGGGCCTGTCTCCGAGAAGGCTGGAGCGTCTGTGGATAAGTAACATCACGTCTGGAACAGCTGAAAATAGCATCAATCCCTGCTTCATATCGTGGGACAGCGATACTTCTCTTGTCCGTAAAACCATAAACTTGAATGCTGTAGTGGTGGGGCCAATCTGGGCTTGGCCTCGATGGGGCCAAGACCACCTGTCAAATCGCAAATGCCTCGTTTACATCGACTGGTGCAATTTCTCACTCTACGTCCGCTGGCACTTCTCGTCACTGGGGTCGTCTGCAAATTATGTCAATATCAATATTAAATGTCCAGCAGATAATTAAGACGATGGGTTCTGCTACCAGGCTCCGGGTGTCTTGCCGGCGGCGGTGGTGCCGCAAACGCTCGTGTGCAGAGCAGCTAGCCCCGTTGGCTCCAAACTGGCATGACTAGGACCCCAGAATCAGACGATACTGGCCTAGAGTGTCTGGAGAGTCGCGAGATGCCCCATTTCCGGCGCACCCGTTGGCTGGTGAGGGTCGCAGCTCCACACGAGCATGGGGGCCCATTTGGCTGGAGAATGGGCCAGGTCTAAGCCCTTTGGCGATACTCACCATCACAGGGCGATATCTACAGAGCTGGACTCAGCCGTGGGCTAGAGGACGAACGGGACCTGAAATTAGTCGGGAAAATATCTCTACATCCACCGAGTTAGAAGCCGCGGCATGAGGCCAGGACAGGGGCCTTCGCCATTGGAGGAGTTCGGAGCTAAGGGCCCCGGCTGTTGGCCCCTAGGAGGCAGGCTGTGGCGAAACCTAAGCGGCCGCCTAAAAAGGGAAGCCAGGAAGCGCAGGGCTTGGGAGCTGGGTCCACAGTTATGCAGGGCTTTGACAGACGGGGGTATTGATGTCAAGGCTTTGGGAGACGGGGTGAAGGTATTTTCAGGGCTTGTGCGTTGAGGCGAGCGGTTCGTATCGGGCTACGTCATGGGCCGCTGCTGCCTGGTGTGGCGTCCGCGTGCTGTCAAGGGCGAGCGGACGGTTGGGCGGACCGGGGGTCTATGGCGGCACTTTTCGCAGCTGGTGAGAGATGGTGCTAGGCCGGTGAAAACGACAGCAAGGAAGGCCCAGGGTCCAGCCATTGCGGTAGAAGGATGAAATGGTCCCATTCGAACTTAAACAATAAGAATTCAATCTTCAATGCTCCTGTAGTTCAGCCCGGAGCCTCCACCTGTCAATCTCAGAGTCACCTCTCGACTGCCTCCGGCACTTACCGACTGCGACCTGTCAATTGCCAGATTTATTCCCACTCCTTCAGCTCCCGCTCCTTCCCAGTACCACTCCTTCCAAGGGCCCTACCTCCTCCCGATCATTCCCCAGCAAGCACAGGTGGGTCGATCGCTCTCCTGAGCCGTTGTCCACGCCGTTCCTGAGCATGGTTCGGTACCGCCTTGATTCTGCGACAGGGCCCCGAAAATGCCCTGCCGCCCTCCCTAATGCAGACACATCTCCTGCCCAGGGTCAAGCGGCCCGCCAGAACGCCGCCAGCTTGCCCATATCGATCAGGCCCTCCAGCCTGGTTATCCCGGGCCGCTTACGCGGCCTACTTAGCCCACTGCGCAAGCCATTCTGGAATGCAGCAACCAGGCTCAGCGCCTCCTCCACACAGTTGCCCAGCCGCCTTTGTCCGCCCCCAAGACTAATCGGGTCTGGCTATGGGTGGGTATAGTCGGGCCACAAACTCTGTTTGGTTTGGCAGGGCCGCAATGGAGTCGAACAGGGTGCAAGACATGATGCCAAGACAAGTGGGAGACAAATTGCGTCAGTGGGTCGGCTTTGCTGGGGGCAGCAGGATGGGGAGGGCTCGGGGTTATGGGCCGGCGTGAACGGGGCAGGAGCCAAGCATGGGGCGACCGGTGGAGATGGTCACAGTGTGTGTCAGTACACGTTATGTGCTATTGGCATATTACTGGGGGAGGGGGAGGGGGAGGGGCCTGGCGGTGGTTGCGGGCGGTGCCGGGGAGGTTGCACCGCCAGGCGGAGGTGCCAGCGGGCAGCGGAGCCGCAGGATCTGGGGCTATTTTGATCCCTGGCCAGGCGTGGTGGTGGTGGAGCAGGAGCTCGATCGATTTGCCGTTCGCTGTCACCGGTTTGAGGGTGACGTCGTACAGAAGCTAGGTTTGGGAGTCGGACTGGGAGGATTGATGCAGGGTAGGTAATCATAGTCGCATTTACGCTGAAAAATAATCTTCCAGCAGCGTTGTGCATGCGCCCCTGGTCCTGCGAGTGCATGAGCGTGCAGGGAGGGTGCAGCACCACAGCAAGCTCTTGCCAGGAGTCGTAGCCCACCCCGTCAGGCACGTGACGCGCGTTGCGGTGATTCTCCGTTGCGAGCCTGCGGCCGGCAGGCCGGGAAATAATCAAAATATTTGTTAAGTAATTACACCAAGATTTTCTATTTCCAACGGTAACAATATAATTGCAGCACCTGGTTTGGCGTTGCTTGCTGACTTGTTGCCGCCAGTGCTTCTTTGGCCCCTGTACAAGCCCTACAGCTTGTACAATTGCCCCCCTGCATCTTACTTCCTGGACCACGGTCCACTAGCTGCCTGCTTCCACGGCTGCTCCAGCCGGCCGCCAAATAAATGTGGTAGTTGAGTGCAATTATACAGAAGCGGTGCAGCTGTACAATCCGGAAAATATCGGTAAAATGGCACTAGTATGTGCCTCCCTGCCTACATTGAGTGGTGATTTCTTTCATTATCTCTATGTCTATGAACTATTAGTGCCAGAAGGTCTTTGAATGCAAGGAAGGGGAAAACTAGTTGTTGGGTATCTCGGTGTAGTAACTCTGCAATGCCCGCTTCAAAGCAGGCACCAACTTGTCCCAACGCAAGATCCGCACTTCTTTGTCGAAGCCTCTGGGTTTTCTAATCTCGTACCCCATGATTCTTCTGGCCAACTCCACCCGGAAGTCCTGGTTGGAGGGGAAGGGGTTGGGGTTGTTGAGCGACGTAGACGACTCGTTCATGCGCGAGGAAATGGGCTTCTTGGACCAGAAGGGCACCAAGTTCGACCGCACTCTGCCTCTCTCGCGTCTTCTCTGGGCTGGATCCACCAACTCGGTGCCAATGAGCAACTCCACGATCTCCACCACCTCCACCGACGTGATGTAGTACTGGTAGCAGCCCGCGTCTGAGTCGTGCTTGATGTAGGACTTCTGTGACTTGGAACCCTTATTCTCGTCGTCGCTGCTGGAGTCGTATTCGTCGTTGGGTCTGATGTCGCATTCCAAGCAGCTCACCTCTACCACGTCGACGTTCTTGGGTGGGGGCAACGTCACAGGGTTCTCGTAGGCGCTGCCCACAATGCTGAAGTTGGCAATCAACTTGTTGCCGTCCTGGATGCGCTCAATGCGGACGATCCGGCGACGCTCGTCCTTTTCCAGACGGTTCCATTGTGAGTAGCAGACATCCTCGACCGAGGCACCGTTGATCTGCAATTCCACCGGGTAGAACGTGGAATTGCTGTCGGCAGACTCCTTGGGGGGCTTGGTGGTGCATCCGCCGGCAGAAATGCCTCTGATGACCCGGTAGCGGCGGCGTGGCTTCTCGACAGCAGCGGCCGCAGCCATGTCCAACGCCGAGTACGACAGCTCGTACTCCTCCTTCATGCGCTGGGGCGACTGCATCAAGGGCGTGGTCTTGGCGTTGTGGTCGTAGCTGGACGAGGTGTAGTTGTAGTTGATGGGCTGGGGCTGTCTCAAGTCCATGTTCATGCCGGGGGCGGGAGTGTATTGCGGCACCTGAGGCGAAGAGTAGTAGTTACCGGAACTGTTACTGGAATACGACAAGGCCAGGTTGTCGAAGAAGAGCATGGAGGGGTCGGGGTAGGGACGCAGGAGTTCGGGGAAGTGGCTGGCGGTGCTGCTGGACACCGAGCTCACCTGGCCCGAGCCCACGGTATTGTTGGCACTGTAGTTGTCGTATTGGGGTTCGGCAGGTGGTTGTGGGGGGTAGGCGCCGTAGAAACTGGGGTTGGCAGGAGGGTGGTGGTTGGCGGTGGCTGCAGCAACAGGCTGGCTAAGGAAGGCCTCTTCGAAGCTGGGCTCTTCGAGGTAGTAGGACCCAGGGCCAATGTTGGAGGCAGGGTGCAGCTGTTGCGCGGTCTGGCTGTACATGTTGGTGGAGTCAGCAAATTCGTTAATTTGGTTGGGTTCGGAAGCTGGGTCAAACATGTCTAAGCGAGTAAATGGTAGGAAGCTGGAAGTCGTCGAAGAGAACATATGGAAGCTGATGTGACTAGAACAGATGTAGGTTATTAGATGTCACTACTGGGAGTAGTGGGGTAAGCAGGAGAAGGAAATGGGAGGAGGAGAAGCGAATTGTATGAGAGAGGTTTTCTGATGAGCCAAAATCAAGGCCAGGATGGAGGTTATATATATATAAATAGATGATGATCTAAAGTCAGGATAAGAGACACAATATGACATAGACACAATCAGGTTTGATATGGGAGCAGTAAAGAATAACAATATTAAGATTTGGGGAGGCAAACACGAAAAAAAATATGCATTTCTGTTAGCTTGGTTGAACTGCAAAAAAAAATATTCTGGTCTCAAAAAATACCAAAAATAAATTCCTAAAGAGGGACCCATGCGTAATGCGCAATTCGGAAACTCCATGCAGATTTTTTGTGGCAGTGACAAAATATCTCGTCCCTCAACAAAAAATATTGTCCAGGTCCTTCAGTATGCACTGGTTGGTTCCCCCTCTAACTCGTTTACAAAGCCAGCATAATAGAATTTAAAATTAAATCTCCCCTACTGCCAATGCCTACCATCCCTGAATCCCTCCATCCTCCCCAGAACCTTAAAAATTCCTTCCTCTCGCTTTCAACTGCTTCGTAATTGCGCTACCCAGCCCACATGGCAAACCCTCGCCCTTTTCTTCACCCATCCTGCTGTGCCCATTACCTCACTACTCCTCATTTCCAGAGGAGCCCGGGCCCGGGCTCTTGCCAGGCCATGGCACTCCAGCAGACCAAAAAGAAATTTCCACAATCCAATCTTCTACTTCGATGCGTCGGTTGACATTTACGTCACATGTAATTCCTCCTGTAATTGTCGATAATGCGCTAGGCCGACTGTCAGTTCCAATCCTACTCCACCGATTGTCCTCTCGGTCCTGGAAGAACCCCACCAGGACGCGGGTGGCTGGGTCATCCACCGTGGTCGCTACAAATGCCGTCCTGCCATGGAAGAATAATACATGCCATTCTGAAGCCCCCAGCCTCGTAATTGCGTTAACATGCTGGGGAAAGCCTCCAAATCGACGATAGACAATATCACCACGCCGTCTCCACAGCCTTGCCGCATCCACCGCCAACAACGTGCTTCGGCCCTGGCTGGACAAAGCCACGTGACCGGGGTCTGCAGACGGCACCCTCGGCATGGCGAACAATCCCCACGTGACAACACGCCAGTGGCCAGTGTTTTGTGCCTGACAGGATGACTCCATGACGTAGCCGGGAACGACGATGCCTGACTCAGTTGATCCGAGCTGATGGAAGACTCACCCGCGCCTTGATGGACTCAGTCTCGTGACAGCGTCGCTGGAGAAGGTACATGTGCCCTGCAGGTGCCTTCATGCATAGATGTTTGGCCTGAGGTATAGAGGGCCGCCTGTGGATGGCGAAGGGAACGGCGAACAAGGTAAAGTCACAGCCAGAGACGCTACACAAGCAAGCCTAGATTGAATGTGCCCGCCAGGGCAAGGCTTGTGCCAGGGTGCTAGGCCTCGGCCACACCACCCAAGCCATGGTCTAGCACTAAACAGTAATTAGAGTGATATAATCAAGCTGTACAATCAGGCTCCAGATAATATTCCCCAGGTGGGAAAATACCTAGAAGTTTATGTGCGTCATCCGACGTTGGACAATAGTCGAATATGATTTTGGTGTGGGTTTTTAACTTTTGTGTTGCGGACCCTGGCGCGTCTCTAGGGTTTTGTGTGACTTCTACTGGTGTTATTTTCTTGCGCGTATTCATGCATCCATCTGCAACTTCTCGGGGAGCGTGCCGCTACCCGGCTCAGTTAGAGAACAAACTAGACTCCTGAACAATGCATAACTATCGCGCTTGTTTTAAGCCGTAGTGAGTCTAAATACATGACACCTTCCTAAATGCCCCTAGCATGCGCAAATTTACCGCTTCACCCGGTCCTATTCACCCACGGAACTTCCGCTCGTTACCTGACGTATGATGATAACTGCAACCGAGACCGAGACCAAGACCCTGCGAATAATTGACCTTATTTGCCATACAATCTTGCTGGATCCATCGGGCCAAGGGACACTCTGGCTTAACTCCTGGCCATATCTCCTTAAATGCGAACTGAGATTCTCATCGTAAGTATCTTTCGACAAACGGCAGGTTGATCCTACAGGCGTCCAGGCTGGAGTATCGAGTGAAACTTCCTCTTTTGCGCTTTGACTCTACCATCCATGGCTGTGAAGTTTGCGCTTGTGCCTACTAAAATAATTATTTTCGTAGTGATCCATCGTAGACACCTCCCCTGTAGATGCAAAAACGCAAGAATCCCAACCTGATGTGGCGTAGGAATACTATACGAAGCCCTTCACAAGACGTAGTGGATCCTTGATTGTTCAAATATTATCTCTTTTGTCGTAGCCAGCTAATTCCTAGAAGAGAAGAAAACGAGCTTGTTTTGGTACTCGTCCCGGTTCCAAGCGCATCAGTCATCCAACAAGGTTAGAGTTCCTGGAATACGGCTGTGCTGTCGTATCTGTGTATATGGAGGCTCATTGACGAAGAGAGCGTGTGTAAGTGTTGATAGGCACATCGTCTAGCGAGTCGATGGATTAAACTCGGGTAAACACCACTAATGAGGCCATTAGTTGACGTTAGCTGTTGTGATATTTTTATCTGTTGCGGTATAACGAAGAGCAAGATATTTGGTGCAGTTAAACAGCTGATCCAAACGGTATGCACCTGTAATTCATGGTAGTTCATCAAGGACCCTTGGTCTAATAATACGCGGCTAGAGACAACCTAATCGAGACGGGCTTGTATTTTCCAACATGTAGGAGGATGATATGACGTCAGAAAATATGTGAGTGAAGAAACAACGGCCTGCACCAGGATGTGTAATCAGAGCGAAGAAAAAGTATGTCCGTAACGCGCGTTCACTGCGCCATGCACATGTAGGCTCAATACCGAAACCCGCATATTCAATCAGCTAGTGGGGCGAACTAGAGGGTGTTGACGGGCAGAGGGTGACTGACACCTACATGCACTTACATGCACCTACATCAATAGAATGAAGTTGACACCTAGTACAAATCCTTCAGTCGGCTCTCAGTCGTTCACTAACGCTGTACAACAAGGCGAAGCGAATGTCCGCGTGACTCGGGGTGCGTGCGAGCACGCCTGGTTCAATCACATGCCGTCATGCACGTATGATAGAAGAAGGCCAACATGGGCCATTTGTGCATACTCTCTTGCGGAACAATAGAAGCTTGTGCATAGACTTGCAGTATCCCTGGACATACGTGGTGCCGCTTGTATGAGCATGATGCCAGGCGGCTTGGGCCTGCGTTTTCTTTGTACTGGATACAGGACAGTTCGCCATATAATTAACTTTGTTAGTCTACCTACATGAATGTCCGGTTCTGCCATGGTTTGGCTAAAAAGATTAATAACCAGACGCCGTCCCAAATAGGTTATTCTATGCCGTGCTGTTCTGCCTCGGCATTGACCTCTTTTCGGCTTGCTCACCATTACTAAACGATTAACCTTACGGCTCCAACTCTATAACCATCCCATCACTTAAGGTTTGAAATCTATGCAAAAGCTTCGATTTTTTACCAGCTACCCTGGTCCAACCGCTCTGCTTTGGCTTTAGACTTCGGCAAAATATCAACTGCTGCACTGCCAAAGCCAAGCAAAGCAAGCTCTCTGTATGGACGGCTATCTGACATTTAATGGTTGCACCACATACCAAAGCTTATGTGAGACAATAACAAAATAATGATCCACACTTCAAAAATGACAGGGAAGACCGGGGCATCGGCTGGGCTGTGGCCAGACTAGGGACCCTCACCAGGTGCCTAATCAAAAGCGCAATTCCCGTATCTCGCTCACAATAACCCTTTTTCCCAGACTTCTCTGCGCCGTATTTTACTTGACGTCATACCGAACCAATACTGCCAAAAATAAACATGTCAATAATGCGCATCTCCTCCTTCGCCAGACACCTCAGTTGCCACGAACAACATCAGCAGGCCCCCAATAGAAGCCGCAGAGCTTAAAGTGCTTGCAGATGCCCAGCACTGCATGCTTGATCGGAACTACGCCATCCAGCGTAAGGGCAACCCTTGCAACTTTAGCCTCAGAGTCCATGTACCTATATGCACCGAATGGTGGACATGAGCTTTGCCCGAGTCAGTAAGAGTTGGAGATGACAACTGTCGCCTCGGAACAACTCTGAGAGATACGAAGCTGCTAACGCATGCCACAAGAATGCCCTATTGTGGCAATAGCAAGTGGGCCACGTCGAATTACATGCAAAAACGGGTGCAAATCCTTTGCCCCCGTAGGTGCTGAAGCTCCGTGGCTTCCGGACACGGAGTTTGGTGCTGAATAATAGTACATTCTCTGTGCGTCCTGGTGCTTCTGATCCAATCCAGACCTTTTTTGCCCTTTCTGCGGCGCTCGGTCCAGTACCTTACATGGAATCAGGCACTTTTGGAACTTGGGTGCGTTTTCTGCCAGAGAAGGGCCTGGATCCCCTGGTCTGGAATCTGAAGATCGTGGTTCCTCGGTTTGCTAAATCCACGCAAGGGATACAGCGGGGGTCTCTAGGTATTCCTCTGTCAAAGTGGGGTACCACATCTTTATGTTTAGACTTTCGGAGCCTTTTTCAATACTCCGAAACTTTGCGATCTAACCTTAACTTTTGATTACTCAAAGCCTACGTCAATTTGTATCCATCAGTACCCCGCTTGGCTTACGTTTTTCCTCTTTTAGCAACCATCTACTGCCGTTCGGTTATTCGGGGCCCAACCCTATGCTAAACTACATAGCCTCAACTCCAGCAGTTGATGAGCATACTTGTGCGGCTCACATGACCAGAAAGTGCCGAAACAGGATTTCAAAGTGAAAGAGACCATGACTTCAAATTTAGGATGAAATGGATGTGATTGGACATTCAGGCATGCGGCGCTCTAATCTTTTCAAGCCTCTGTGCTTCAGGAGGAATTCAGATTACGGCCAGTGATAAGGTCTGTCGCAGGAGATCGGTCATGGTGCTGACAAACTCACCCTCTACAGTAAATTGGGAAATTGGGAAATTTAGAGCGGCATTTGGAGTTAACTACACCCGTCCTGCCCGTATTTAAAGTTATTAAAATCAATGGAAGATTTCCGAGCGAGTTCGTTGGACTAACATGGAGATCTCCTATGACTACTGAGTCTGGAGACTGTGACGGTTGTGGACACTTGCAGGTTTTGTTGAGTCCCCATCTTAGCCGTGGAACAATGTCGTCGATAATCGAGTTCTCCGCGTGTTGTCTTTACAGTCCCTTAGTCTCTACGTATGAATACTTTCCTATGATTTTTGCCTGGCACTCGCCGCCATTCTCCCCTCTTTTTCCTTATTATGTGTACTTTTTTTCCAAATCATACCAGCTTCCCTGGAATGTGAGCCTATTCTGATCACCGTGACAAATCTGTGTTTGGCCCATTCTCGTATTGCCAGGTATTAGTCATGTAGCCACATGGCCACAGAATACAAAATCGGAACCCCGGTTCCGGCGTTCTTATCAGAAATTGTGCCATCGTGTCATTCGCTAGATCCCGGGCCCATTCAATCCGTAGAGACATGACCAGCTATTGAAGACATACTATTCATTGTGATGGCTGTTCGAGATGAACGTGGAATTCCAGCTGCTCTCACCGTCCGCCTAAAGTCCCCATTCCCCCATATCTTCTCAACTCACACAGAAATCAATAGTAATGGTTGTTGGAGGAACATTGGTTAGTATATTTTTGGAACACCCCATCGGGATATGATTCCTGCATGTCATTGGTGGAACCAGCGGCGTTCATTGGGGCGATACGCCAAGCAACTCGTTACGAGGCCACCCACGGAGTGTGGGGTACTGTAAATTAGCGGTAAAGTGTCAATTAGCATCCAAATTGGACTTTTGCTGTAGCCATGTAGCCATCTTGGAGACCCTCGGACTTAGGATCAATGCAGTTCCTGCAGCTGCCTTGCAATTACACCCATATAATTACAATGTCGCGTGCGACATTTATGACATATCAGTAGTCTCGCGGAATATCTCTCGTTTGGGCTCATAGATTCATCTGGGGGATTTCTAACCTGATATTTGGTGCCGTACCACAAGCGGAACGTGCTGGCATCACTCTTGCAAAGTAGGAGGCACTGTAACCCAAATTGGTACCTGGCGAGACACTTGAAACCTGTTTGGGACTCTAGGACCCTTACACTAGACCCTGAACCGCAGATCTTTTCGCTGCCACCAGGTCTTATTTGAGGCTGAACTCTAGATATGAATGTTCCCGTCAAAAAAAGAAATGGGATAACAAAAGAATGCGTGCGTTATCAATAATTGTTGTGTCAGTTTGGCAGACATATAAATAGGCAGAGGCGCAAATTTAAACTCCATTCGACAAGACATGAACAGGATTAAGGCGTTGTTGGCTTCGAAGTCGGATGAGATTCTCACCGAAACCAAGAATCCGGACTCGGAGTCCGGAATAATGCCATACCCTGTGGAATTGGTAGTATCGAAGTCCCAAGAATTCGACCCTATCACTTCGAAAATTAACCAAGAGACCCTCAGCGATGAATACGCCGCAATTGTTGTGGAAGATGATTCACCATATCCCGAGGTTCGTGCCTCAGTACCTTCCACAGACGACCCCACTATGCCTCAGAATACTATTCGTATGTGGGTCATCGGTATGATTTTGACCACTGTGGGTTGTGGTATGAATCTTTTATTTTCATTGCACAGACCCTCTTTCAGCATTACCACTTATGTCACATCTATTTTAGCTTGGCCCATGGGTGTTCTTTGGCATTTGGTTATGCCTAATGTCTCTATTTTTGGCATGCCACTTAATCCAGGACCTTTCAACCTCAAGGAGCACACCATTATTACTATCATGGCCAATGTTTCATTTGGTGGAGGTGCGGCATATGTCACTGACATCTTAATTGCCCAAAACAGATTTTATGGTTCTGATTTTGGATGGGGCTTTGCTATCATTGCTGTGTGGTCTACCCAGTGTATTGGTTTTGCAATGGGTGGTATCTCGAGAAAAATCTTGGTCGATCCTGCCAGTGCCATTTGGCCTGCAAACTTGGTTAATGCAACCTTTTTAACCAACATGCACGTTAATGTAAACCACCCTGCCAATGGATGGAACATTTCCCGTCTTATGTTTTTCTTTGTTGTGTTCGTCTTCTCTTTCGTTTGGTACTGGATTCCAGGCTTTATTTTCCCTGCCTTGTCGAATTTCTCATGGATCACTTGGATCAGACCTAACAACGTGGTTATTAACCAAATCTTTGGATCTTCCACTGGAATTGGTATGTTCCCTAATAGTTTTGCCTTGGACTGGAACCAAATTGCCGGATATGTTGGCTCTCCATTAATTCCACCAGCTTCTACCATTTTGACCATCTTTGTCTCAGTTGTCATCATGTTCTGGTCCATAACCCCAGCTCTTTCGTTCACCAATACCTGGTTCAGTGACTACTTGCCCATTTCTTCTTCGTCCTCGTACGATCGTTACCAAAAATTGTACAATGTGACCAAGATTGTGGACAAGAGAACCTTGACCTTCGATAAGAAGGCATATGAGAATTATTCCCCTCTTTTCATGCCCACAACCTATGCCTTGTCTTTTGGATTGTCGTTTGCTTCGATCACTGCCACTGTGGTACACGCAATCTTATTTCATGGCCGTGAAATGATAGACCAAGTTAAGCGCAAAGAAAGACCTGATGTTCATCAACGTTTGATGCAGGCATACAAACAGGTTCCAGAATGGTGGTACGCTATTGTTTTCCTTATCTTCTTTGCTTTGTCTATTGTCACAGTCCGTGTGTGGAACACTGAGATGCCTATCTGGTTATTGGTTGTAGCCTTGGCAATTGCCCTCTTTTTCTTGGTTCCAATTGGTATTATTGCAGCAAGAACTAATATCACCGTTGGCTTAAACGTTCTTACTGAGTTCCTCGTTGGATATATGCTTCCAGGTAAACCAATTGCTATGATGTTCTTCAAGACGTACGGATACATCACAAACTACCAAGCCGTTACCTTCGTCCAAGACATGAAATTGGGACATTATATGAAGATTTCTCCTCGTCTTTTGTTCGCTGCCCAATTTGCAGCCACTATCTGGGGTTCTTTGGTTCAAGTCTCGGTGTTAAAGTGGGCCTATGGAAGCATTGACAATTTGTGTGAACTTGACCAAAAGGCTGGATATAGTTGTCCTAACGGTCGTGTCTTCTTTAACTCCTCTATTATCTGGGGTGTCATCGGTCCACAAAGAATGTTTTCGCCAGGCCAGACATACTATAACTTGTTGTTCTTCTTTGTGCTTGGTGCCGGACTTCCACTTGTCACCTGGCTCATTTTGAAGAAATACCCCAACTCACCTCTTAGATGGCTCAACTGGCCCGTTTTCTTCTCTGGAACTGGTCAGATTCCACCTGCAACCCCTTACAACTATGCCTCGTACTGTTTCGTTGGCTTGACATTTGGATGGTTCATCAAGAGAAAGTGGCTTCACTGGTGGACCAAGTACAATTACTCGTTGTCCGCTGGCTTGGATATTGGATTGGCTTGGTCCATGTTGCTCATTTTCTTGTGTTTGAACTTGACAGGAGCCACCATGCCCAGCTGGTGGGGTGTCAGTGTGACCAACACGCTTGATTCCAACGAGGAGGCGATCCGGATCAAGTTGCAGCCTGGTCAGGCATTCGGCCCTAGCAAATGGTAGTAGATATGTGTAATATGACAGACGTATGATCGAGAAGTAGATTCTTTCCTAGATAGGACATGGCTCGTATGACGACATTTTTGACGTAAAATGCAAGGTGTCAAACACCGAGTGACATTTGCAAAAACGACATCCCAGAAGGGTCCACTACAGCGAACTCCATGCTTATAAGCATTTCGCGATCTGTTGTGGCTCGGGCGTAGGGAGGGGCATTAATATCTTATCTCGCCGTGAAAAGATTTGAGGTATCACAATTACGAACGCCCTGGTTGCAAAGTAGGGCTCAAATAACCCCAAGATAGGCAAAAAGCCTTTCTTGGCACGATTAAAGAAAGAATATTTACCTCCACGGCAAATCTCCGGCCCTTGTTGCCAAGAGGAAGCTTATTGTAAGCTCCCCGAGGTGACTATAATCGTGGGCTTGCCTATTTAGATATCTAGAGGCCGTGCTTCTTGCGGACACTGCGATAAGGTACGGCAGAACGGCAAAGTGGAATTCCCACCTGTAACGACCCCAGAAACATTCAAAAGGCGAGAAATAGAGGACACCAGATGATGGGATATATTGGAAAGGGACTGGAAGCAATTTCACGGAAGGATCATACAGGAATATTCCTGGAAAGCATGGCATCTGATCCAGAGTATTTGAACTATGGATAATGAAATCAGGCTCATAACTCGGACCAGAGAATTATTAGTCGGGTGGGTATCAGTGAAGGTATCAGTTCAGTTATAAGCTCAGTTAATAGTTCTCGAAGTGCTCGTAATTCTCACGTTTCTTGTAGTTCCTGTTGTTCTCAACTTCTTAAGCTTCTTATCTTCTTATCTGATCATATGTTCTCGCCATGTCTCGGATCAGCTCCCACATCTCAGTTCTCGAACTCTAGTGCTCATATCCATATCAGTTCAGATACTTTCAGATATCAGATCTCGAAGTTCATTAACAGGTCTCGGGCAATTTTAGAAATTATACATTTTACTCGCTTGTATCTTCTTTCTTCTCAATTCTGTCCCTCATTTCCCTCACTCTAACCTTTGCATCTACACTTTTCTAAATTATCAATTCATGCGTATATACTGGTTACTGCTTCTTGTACTTGGGGTACAACTTGGCGAAGAGCACACCGTCGGCCACAACCACGCCGGTGATGATGGCCGCGTGGATGCCCAACACCAAGCGGCTCTCGGTATTGATGCGCTTGCGCTCCAACCACGCAAAGTAGCCGGCCACGGCGCCGGTCACGCCCACGAGCGCCTGTGCCACCACCACGGGGTTCTTCAACTCCCCCGACACGCGCTGCACCACGTCGCACTTCGGCGACGCCTTGACGCTGGACTCCACCTGCGATTCCACCAGCGACACCCACGAGACTACTTCAGCCGCACCCTTCTTGACAGACGCGAGAAGGTCGGCCAAAAGGCCCTTGCTCTGCTTGTTCAACTCGTCGAGCTCCTTGCTGATGCGTTCGGCCTTTTCCTTGCCGTCTTCAATCACATCGTGGGCCTCCTGTTGGGCCTGTTTCTTCAATTTCTCGAACTGCTTCTTGTTGACGGTTTCGACATTGCCCGAAGGCTCGGTGGTTCTTTCGACTTGAGGAGGGGTGGGCAATTTGGCAGCACCAGTAGGACCTGAAGAAGCAGCAGCTTCGGCGTAAGACATGGTAAGTGAATGGGTAAAAAGAAGACGAGAAAAGAGGGAAAGGGGCTATTATATAGAATGAGATACACCCGTAAGTGGCGACGGGTGTGTGTATTCCGGGGGAATTAGATTGCTGCCAGGAGCAGCAACAGACCGGAACGGGAGAAGGGAGGGAGATACGGGGGGAATGTAGAGGGAGATACGGGGAGGAAGAGACGGGGGGGAGGCAGAG